>JAMJFZ010001005.1:755000-772500 GCA_026225945.1 Cricetomys ansorgei
AAATACAGTCCTAAGCCTCCCAGTACTTCCAGAAAGGACACCAGTAGCCAACCAGGTCAGTAGGGGGAGGGACCACGGTGGCCTAGGACAGGAGTGCTGCCAAACTTTTGACATTGCAAGGAACCAGGTCTGGATTTAAAGTCAGACTCAGCTCAGGTATAAAGAGGCTGTGCTCCCTCAAAGTCAGACAAGACTAGGAAGGAAAGCAAATTCCAGAGTGAGATGCAAACTTCAGACGCAGGGATGAGAGAGTGTTCCTTCAGCAGATCCTGCAGAGCTCAGTCTCTGGTGAAGGACACTGTTGTTCCAGGGACCCATCAGGTGTGTGACATGGGACAAGCAAAGCTCTTCACAGCCTTGATTTCACACATTTCCTTTCCTTGTTTGTAAGAACTCTCCTCCAGGAGGCTGTGGAGAGAGCTGGTGGGGCAGCTGCTTGGAAAATAGCCTGGCACGTCCTTCAGAGTTTAAACAGAACCAAGCACAGCACACAGCCACCATGTCCCCGCACATACACGCAAGGGAACTGAAGATGTGTGCCCTCAGCAAAAGCTGCATGTGAGTGTTCATAACACTGTTCATAAGAACCAACGATTAAAATGGCAGTCATCAAACTGATGTGTAGAGAAGCAGATGTTGTCTGCCCATTCCTCAAAGAGAGATGAAGAATGGATGTGATGTGAGAACATGGGAACATGCGAAATCATGAATGGATGTGATGTGAGAACATGGGAACATGCGAAATCATGAATGGGTGGGATGTGAAAACATGCTAAATCATGAATGGGTGGGATGTGACAACATGAGAACATGCTAAATCATGAATGGGTGGAATGTGAGAATGTGCCAAATCAACAAAGCCACACACAGGAAGCTACAGATATCACTCCACTTAACTTCAATGTCCAGAAGAGAAAAACACATTTTTAAAAGCGAGTAAGAAGAGACTGTGAGCGGCACAGAGGGGCTGGGGTTGGCCTCCAGAGGGCATGGTATTTATTTGGAGCCAATGATAAGTCGGCATTGAATATTGGTGATAGTTGCAAAACCTGCAGGGTTTGAGTAAAAACCCACTTAACAGAATGCTTAAGATCATGAGCATTAAGAAGTTGGGGTACCACTCAGTGGCAGAGCATTCTCCTGAGTGTAAAATCCTGGGTTGTGTTCTCAGTGTCGAACTAGAGTGTGGATTTTAAGGATTGTAGACAGCAGATAACACGACAAAGTTCATATGAAAAGACACTCGAGGGCTTTGTCAGAATTTGGATTTGGTGTAGAAATCTGCACGCTTTTATTTGGATTTTGGGTAGACGTTGCATTTTGAGCATTTTGAAAAATAAATTTATAAGGGACAAACTCATGAATTTACTGTAAATTTAAAGTTAATACCCACAGGCTCTATTTAGTCTAGCCACAGAAGGACTAGTAGGAATGCTGCAGAAAGTTCAAAGGAGAATTTGAAATGAGAACTCCATGGGATGGAGTGATGAACCGTTGGAGAAATGGGGAAATCTTCTATCTCAGCTCAGCAATTGGCTGCATCCATCAGAGAAACATGAAATTCCTCTATTTCCAGCTCAGTGATTGGCTGCATCCATCAGCGAAACGGGAACTCCTCTATCTCCAGCTCAGCGATTGGCTGCATCCATCAGATGCGTTCACTCAAGTTTCTTCCAACGAGGATACCCTATATTATCGACAGTTTTCTCCAACTTAAACTGCTGCAGAATAACTCAAAAGTAGAGACACTGCTGGAAAGATGTGCTGCAGAGGGCATCCAACAGTCAAAACTGCCCATTTGAAAACCCGCAATCTTTCCTTGCTGGTCCGTGACACTGTGGGTACTACACCAGTGGGACAAAGAGGAGCATGGGTAATACATTTGTCCTCACTGTGGCTGTTCAGATACAGACAGCGTCCTCATTAAGTTGTGTTCATCACTTTCCAGTTGGTCAATATTTACCTAGCACTTACTACGTGCCAGGCCAAGCTCTTGCAGTGCGGTGGTGGGCTGGGTGAGATACACACAGAGGGAAGCAATTAATTAGCTGCTTAATGAAGAACTCTTCCGGTGCAAGCACACGTAGGAGGCTAGAGAAAATGTGTCCCTGTAATCTGAGAACAATCTGAGGAAGAAATTTTAGCGCATTGGGCTGAAGGTGTCCACCATCAATGGGTTTACTAGTAGTGATGGCGAGATGCCTGGTTGAGCCTCTAAACCAGACGACACCAAAGTTTAGTATATGTGTAAGCACGGTAAAGTTTCTGTACATCAATCCTGTTTTTTAAAATGGAATGGAGATGTATCCTGAGGATTTCTTGTGAGGATTCAACAAAAGCCAGAAAAGTAAAGTTCTATGGCCACACACAACACACAGTGCTCAATAAACAACAGGCATCCATTAAAACTCCCACCAGACTCTGTCCTTTGTCCTGCAGCGGCTGGCAGCTGGGAGGGGAGACAGGATGCTCCGGAAAGGAAGGCGAAGGGTTAAAATGCCAGGCAGTGGAGGGCCTTTTATGCTCTTTCCATGGAATGTGTATGTGTTGGAAGACCTGGATGGATATCCCAGGTCAAAGGTGGCTGGGTGGCTGAAGAGTTACACTAACAATTTACACTGGTAACTAGAGCCTGATCAAATGTGTCTGATGAGTCTTGACTTCAGATGCAGGCCCTGGAGATTTCCAGGTGAAGCTGCTGAACACTCGTAATCCTAACAGCGAACTTGTTGTTTGGATGTCACGAGATTGTCTTAGAGGTTAGGGAAAAACACAACATAAAACAAAACAAAACAAAACAAAACACAGAACTGATTCAATCCTGGTCAACCCTGGACTGAGAATCAGAGCATGTGACTGTTATGTGATCTGACCAAGTGTGTGTGTGTGTGTGTGTGTGTGTGTGTGTGTGTGTGAGAGTGAGAAAGAGAGAGAGAGTGAGAGAGAGAGAGAGAGAGAGAGGGAGAGAGAGAGAGGGGGCAAAGAGAATCCCTTCCCTCTCAGGGAGATTATAGGTTGCAGATTATTTTGGCAGACACTAAGTCTTTAGGGTGAGAAATGGCTTGAATGGAGTCCTGAAGGGAGAGAACAGGTGAAAGAACACAGAGACAAGGTCACATTTACAGCAAGCAAGGGGCAGGAGCTGAGCCAGAGACCAAGCTATAACCTCTTTACTCCCAGCCGTTCCCTGCAGATCAGTATTGTGATGCCCTGCATTGAACCATTGAAGTTCTTTAATGAATTGTTTCTCTGAACATACTTTAATGCAGTCTAGCTAGAAATGGGCGTCTGATTGAGGCCAGGTGTCTTATCCAGTGTTGGGATTTTCCACCACTCCTTGGTCCATCAAGAACTCCAAAAGATACTGCACAACAAACATAACAAAACAAATCAACTATAGGGTTTGGTTCAAATGATTTGTCAAAACAACCCAGAATTCTGCATTCAGTAAATGGCTCACTAAGGCCAGAGACAGGGGGTGTCCACGGTGGTAAAGGCTACCTAGGAAAGATGAGATAAATAGAAGGCCTCAAAAGTCTGAATCTCAACACTGAAGAATCCAGGTCAGATGCATTAGTACCAAAGAATGGGATATTACTCCCAGGGCTTGAGTTGTCTCTGCTGTTGGTGGGTTTCCGGTGACTTTTATACCCAGGAGAGCTTGGCCACTTGGCTTAGAAACCTTCTCTGAACATTTGTATCTGAACATGTACTGTAATCACCATGCCAGAGACAGAGTTCTGTTTCTCTAGAGGGAGTTTGGCAGGTGAAAGAGCCTCCGTGATTCATCTAGGGTGACCGTTTGAGCTCCCAGTTGTGGGCGAAGGCCTCTTTATCTTCTGAACCATCCTTACCTGAGATCCTGGGAGATCTTTAAACTAAGAGATCTCCCTGGAGGACGCTTGATGAAAAATCAACAGGCTTTGGAAGGCTTGAACCACACTGATCAGTAGGGTCAAGACTTCGGATCTAAGCCCTGAAAATTTCAAGGTCACACTGTCCTTGGGCTTTAATTCTGGACTTTCCTTAATGAAGAGCTTTTAGAAAATCAATAAAAATGTTCCAGTTAAGCTGCTAATGAGAGAAATGACCTTTCCATTATGGAAGGAAAATACATGCTGGGCTTCCACATAGCAACAAGGAGTCCGGGCAATGGAATTTTCTTTGCAAATTGTGATTGTCTTTGTGCGCCGTAGTTTGTATAATATGCACTAAGGTTATTAGAATCCGATAACTTTCTTTGTTGCTTATAAGCAGGCCATACTGAGAGCAACAATCTAATTATCCAAGCTGCTGGTATCCAAGATACTGTCTCCCAAGATTAATGTGCTGGCCTTGTGAGTTCAGGACAGTGATCCTGAATAAATCGCACCCAATTCCTGAAACAAACACTGAAAATGAATCAACTGCTCCTGCCAAGTCCAGATTTGGTGATTTCTGCTGTGGGGTAGGCCAGGCTAGGTTTGCTGAATGTGAGGCTCAAGCCAAAGCAACTTTGTGGACCAAAAGAATTCAGTGCATGCGTGCTGATTCAAAGTTTAACCTAGTTAAACTAATTCGCTCATCTATGCACATCGATGTTGCCTGGGATTGTTCTGGTTCCTATGCATTTTTCTCTTTTTAGTTCTATCGACTATCTATCTTCCTGTCTATCTTCCTATCTATCTATCTTCCTATCTATCTATCTATCTATCTATCTATCTATCTATCTTCCTATCTATCTATCATCTATCTATCTATCTTCCTATCTATCTATCTATCTATCTATCTATCTATCTATCTATCTATCTTCCTATCTATCTTCCTATCTATCTTCCTATCTATCTATCTATCTATCTATCTATCTATCTATCTATCTTCCTATCTACCTACCTATCTACCTACCTATCTACCTATCTATGTATCTATCTATCTTCCTATCTATCTATCTATCTATCTATCTATCTCTTATATGCTTGGGTATTTTGCCTGCATGGATATGGGTACACTGCGTACATGCCTGGTGCCTAAAGAGGATAGAGAAAGGTGTCCGAGCCCCTGGAACTGGAGTTTCAGATGGTTGTGAGCCACCAAGTAGGTGCTGGCAACAGAACCCGGATCCTCTGCAAGAGCAGCTTATTTGGTGAGCCATCTCTGCAGCCCGTTTGAAGAGAACTTCAAATGCTCATTTCACCCTAAGCTTCCAACCCTTCCCACGTGTAGTAGTGGGCCTAGAAGGCTGTCTGCTCTCCTCAGAGATGTGCTTGTACTGGAATTGCCTTAGATGTACTGACTGAAAAATTTATCTGGAGCCATTTTGCCAAGGTTCAAATCCTACCTTCTCTGCTTGTTTACTAAAGTAAACTTGGGACATCTTTAATGATTTTATACTTTAATTTCATTGTGTATAGATCAAGATGATATTGCACAGATGTTTTTAATGGGGATACAATGATTTGTAATATTCATAGAACATACATAATCGGTAGCTACCTTTTTTTTTTTTTTTTAACTATTGCCATGCAACTGAAGGCAAGAATCCTGTGCTGCTGTTTGAATGTATTTCTCAAATTTAATAGTTGAAAACTTCACCTCTGATACAGCTTAGGAAGGAGGTAGGGCCAATAAGAGGTGCTTATTAGATCCTCACAAACAGATCAACGTCCTTATGGGAGAGGATGAACAGTTACGAGACTGGGCTTTCTATAACAGAGCATGGTGCTCTCTTACCCTGTTCCCCGCCTCCCTCTCCCGATCTTCTGTTCTGAGATGACCCGGCACAAAAGTGCTCATGAGATGCCAATGTCACACTTTGGGGTTCCCATCTGGAAGGTTCTAAAGCTCCATGAGCTGAATGTACTTCTGTTCATTAGAAGTGACCAAGCCCCAGATGCTCCATCAACAGAGGAAGCGGACACCCTACATATGGGAGTAAAATCAATCTGTGGGCAAATCCTAGCTCCACTAAAATCATTCTAAATCTTGAATCCAGGAAGCGTCGTTCCAATTCTCACGTCTGCTTCCTCTCTGTAGGGCAATAGGAATGACTATTAGGTCCTCATGATCCGATTGTTGCCATCAATGTGTGAGTGATTTTGTCAAAAGATGAATTTCCTACAGCGTAGCGTTTGGCCCTCTCTTGGCCTGCTGTTCATCTTTCCCTTGTAGAGGACCTCGCACACAGAAGGTCTCAGAGTCACCCTCCCTGTGTGGTGCTGGCTGCTCAGGATGCTCTCTGCTCACTTTCCTGCCTTAGTCTCTGTTCTACTGCTGTGGAGAGACGCCATGACCGAGGCAGCTCTCATGAAAGAAGGCATTTAATGGGTGCTTACAGTTTAGAGGATCAGTCCATTATCACCATGGTGGGGAGCACAGTGGGAGGCAGACAGACACCGGAGCAGTAGCCGAGAGCTACATCATGATCCATAGGCAGAGAAAGACTCTGAGCCTGGTGTGAGCTTTTGAAACCTCAAAGCCCAGCCCCAGTGACACACTTCCTCCAACAAGGCCACAGTTCCTAATTCTCCCAATCCTTTCAAATAGTGCCACTCCCTGGTGACTAAGCATTCAAATGAGCCCATGAGGCCATTCTTATCCAAACCACCACATCCCACTCCCTGCCCCATAGACTTGAGTCAGATCATAATGCAAAAATGCATGCAGTCCAACTTCAAAAGTCCCCATAGTCTGTCATAGACTTAAGACTCCTTAAAGCTCCAAAGTTCAAAGCCTCTTCTGAGACTCATGGCAGTCTCTTAACTGTAACCCCCCCCTGTAAAATCAAAATCTAAAAGCAGATCGCATACTTCCAACATAAATGGCACAGAATACACATTACCATTCCAAAAAGGAGGAAAGAGAGCACAGTGAGGAAACACTGGACCAGAGCAAAACCAAAAACCAGCAGGGCAAACTCCAGACTCTTCGTCTCCATGGCTGACGTCAAAGCTCTCTTCAGATCTCCAACTCCTTTCAGCTTTGTAGACTGCAACCCACTTCTCCCTCCTGGGCTGTTCCACTCCCTGTTAGCAGCTCTCCTTGGCAGGTACCCCACAACTCTGGCATCTCCAACATCTTGGGGTCACCAAGACAATCCAGGCTTCACCTTCACAGCTTCACCCAGTGGCCTCTGGGCCTCCACGCAGGGACTCCCCTGACACATGCCTGCCCTCAGCAGCTTTCCTTAGCTGAGGAGGCAGATTCCACAGCCCCTTTCTTGTGTCCTTGACACATGGCTGAAACTGCCAGTTTTTTCTGCATGCTGGGACTGGAACTTGGCTCCTTGTTCAAATACATTTTCACCAGCTTCCTGTTTTTGATGGTTTCCTTCACTGTTAATTTCGCTGCTTTAATTCCTTTTTACAAGTTGGAAGTCCAGCTGGGTGGGTCTTGCCCTGAGGTCACCACTCCCTTTATTTCATTTAGCATGAGGCTTTAAAAAACAAAACAAAACAAAACAAAACAAACACCTTTTCTTTCCTTGAGCCCTGGACTTAGCTTCATTACAATTCCTGGTGTTCCTTTTATGCACAAACTGCACATTTTGTATTTTCCTTGCTCAGCTTGTTCCCTCCCTACAGATCTGCGTAAGTGTGGCCACTAATACCCATTTGACACAGTCGATACGAGGCTGTCTTTAAATCTCCTCTGCACATGCTGTTAATCCAAAACTCTTCCATCTAGCCTCGGACAGACTTTTCTGAGAAGGGCAAAAGGCAGACATATTCTTTGCCAAAATATCACACGAGTGATTTCTAGGCCACTTACTAATAGTCTTTGTAGACGTAGATTCACCAGATGTCAAACTGATTCAGGGCAAAAACTTATATTCTTTCACCTAATTGAATCACCAGTTCTTAGTCCTGGAGCCCAGAAGCATTTTGGCTCAGTACAATCTACTCTTAAGCCTAGAAGTGGAAGGCTTCAGCCTCTGCCACGCAATTTAAAAGGTTTACTGCTGATTGAGCTGTCCTGACTAGCTTTTTCTGAACTCTGACTCTTGGTTCAACCCGCTCGCTGTTCCCGGCTGACTCTTGGTGACCTGCTCTACTAGGCTTTAAACTGACTTACTTTTCCTGTCTGATATCGACTTCTGTCTGGCTACCTCTGTGTCTCTGTGTCTCACCCTGAGCTCTCACTGCTCCACTCTCTCTCAGTCAGCCTTTCTGGTCCTCAATCAGACCACTTCCTTGTCTCTGTGTCTTGTCCCCCATCTGCCAACTGCCTTCTGTAACTGACTCTGCTCTGAGCTGAGAGCCTGCTCTTTCTATTGTGAGAGTTGGTCGTGTTCTCATTCTGACTTATTCTGCTAACTCTTCCTCTGATTAGTCACTTATCCTGTTCTTCACTAACTCAGAGGTCACTTCATGTGAGACACTGACTCCTGAGCTCTGTTTCCTATGTCTGCTTCCACACTCTGTTTCTGTCTTAGGGATTAAAGGCGTGGACCACCACTGCCTTCTGAATACTGGGATTAAAGGTGTTGGCCAACATTCTTAACATTCTTTCTACATTCCACTGGGGCCATACAGACCTCTGAATGTGATTCTTTCAGATAGACCGCTGGAATATAGACCTTTCCTAGTTCTCACACAGGCCCATTCCTCTACAATTTTTCTCATCTGAAATTTCTATGTCTAGGTCATCATAATCTACATTGCTCTCAGTATCACTGTCTTCCTTGCTCCTACTAGTATGGCCCAGCCCTAGTGATACACTTCCTCCAACAAGGCCACACCTCCTAATCCTTTTCAAAAAGTGCCACTCCCAGCATTCACATATATGAACCTTGGGGACCATTCTTGTTCAAAGCACCACAAATCCCTTAAGATTTCTCTTAGAGAATTTCTGGAAAAGTGAAGTTGGAAATCAACTGGAGAGCTGGGGTAATATTACACATCCATCAAATGCATTTCCTCTGTAGCCACAGTGGCCTTGGGGACAAATTCCAGACTTGTGATATTAGATTAGCTATCTTCATTTTTCAGCCTTAGACCCAGTGTCTGGAAAATGAGGACAACCGAGAAGAAGGATGCTCCACTGAGCAATTGGAAAACAGCAGCAAAGGTCTCAGTCAAGCCCTCAATAGCTGACCCCAGGGCCCCATCTACCATCCGCATCTCCTACCAACCTATTCCTTGGACCTAAGCAACTCCTCCCCCGCTCCCCCTGCAATGTTTTAGACCTGCTACACAGGGGAAGGTTCAGTGCAGGCATAGCTCTCAGACCTCTTTCCCCTAGTGTAACCCCTCTGGGAGGGAGATTATCATGAGATCTAAGGAAACCCAGGTCTTGTCCTGAGCCTCCTATAAGCAGAGCCACTAGCCACCAAGGAAGGAATTCTGCTGTGGGGCTCATCCAGGCCGCACTGCCTCTGTGGCTTCTGTTCCTGCTACTGCCAAAGAACAGGACCCTTCCCATTTCTTACCCTTATCGAAGGATGGTGAGCAATGTTATTGCAGAAGCTGAAGTCAGTGGACACTTAACAAGCTTTGTAAATATTTTTATGCCCCAAAATGTTTGTATGATAATACAAACCAGTGGGATATATTCATTTATTAGAAATGCTTATTAGACTGGGGGTAAATACACAGGGACTCCCATTTATTGAGAATCTATGATGTGTCAGAGACGCATGAAATAGATTCTTGTAGGTTGGGGATCCAGAGCTCAGACAGAGAGACATCCTCACTGTAACTTGGACAGGAGGACCCTCTGGATTTCAGGCAGTCTGACTCCCAAACCTTGAACCCTAAAATGTACAGAAAGAACGTAAGACTTTTCACTGTCTGTGGATCATTACTAAAATCTGACAGGGAGAGAGGCAGCCTGCATACCCAATTAGACACAGAGTTTGTTTCCTCTTTCCCTGTAGGAGGAAAGCATAATAAACGTCCTGAATAAGTCAACAATCTGCCCCCAAGAACACAGCCCGGTATGTTTGCTTCGTGACAGGCATATGACAGTTTGAAAGACACTTCTAGTCGCTAAAGTGAAGGCTACGTATATGCAGCCAGCAGTCTTATGTGAATATTTACATGCATGTTTAAGCCAATGAACGTTAAATACGGTTCCGCTCTGCTGTCTGGGGACACTGCCATTCTGCCATGTCGAGAGCTGGAAGCTGTTCCCTGGGGAGCGTGCCCTGAAGAGATCAGTATAGTGCACTGGCTAAGCCACAAAGGCCAGCACTGCTGGAGGTCAGTGAGCAGGGCACCCAGACCAGGTTAAGCTCTGGTGAGGATCCCAGGAGAGACCAGTGTGCTGGTGAGCAAGTGTGTGTCAGTGCAGGGCTCAGACCTGTTTGTTCACAACAGCCTTCCTCTGAGAACTCACCCCCCCCCCGCCCCTGCCCAGATACTTCAGTTCCTCTCTAGTGGGCACCTCTCACCTGTTAGGCTCCCCCCACCCATAGGTTCCTAAACACGTCCCAACATTGCCACAAGGGGGCCACGTTCAATCAGCAGCCACACCCAAACCAGGGCAGTTGAGTAGCAGCTAGGAACCTAGGAACTGGTCTCACTGACAGCACACTCCCGGGGATGTAGAGACAAGCTTTAGGTTACCCGTGACTACACTCGAGATGACACGGTACACAGCCGGCCAACTCCCTCCCATTTTTGCTGGGATTGGTGGGCTAATTTTGACAAAGCTGTTACAGTAAACAACCAAGAGCAATGCTAAGAAGCTCAGTATTCACTGCTTCCTAGGAAGCAGAGAAATAGACAGACGTTTCAGTGGCTCAGACTGAAATCTTCACTGCTGCTGCCTCAGTTCACAGAGTGCTCCACGTCGCTCTGTGATGGTGTCTGTTGCTTTTCATCAGCATTTGAAATACACTTTTGACCCAAACATCCCCTGGCCCTGGAGACCCCTTCCAGCCCCATCTGAACATAGTTGTAAAGACGTCCTGGATTTCCAATCTAAGTTAAGTGCTTAGCCCTGCCAGAAATCTTCCTACTAAATATACCAAAATAACTAACCAACCAGGAACACTCACAGTCGGCTTCAACCTCTATTAAACACACATTTGAAAGCAAGGGTCATGTTTCCATCACAGAGAATGCAGCGTGGTCATGACAGTATCTGTGACATTTGTTCCAACTTCTGAGTGAAGGCACGTAATGAGAAATATACTGACAATTCAATATGAAAAGCTAACCAGTGAATAATATGTTGCTTCGTTTACCAGAATATCACATAGTTTGCCTTTTCGGATCATCAAGTAAACGGCTTCAAGAAATCGGATGCCAGAGGTCTCAAACGGACGCTTCCAAGTTATAGTCAATATGTAACTGACCCGGAGACAAACAAGTTACAGCTGTGGGCTGGTGGGACAGCTGGATTAATTCGTTCTTTTAAACAGGGATATCTTGAAGACACGCTTTGAACTTCAGTTGGTTGGCCAACTATAGTGACCTTCATGGGCAGTGGAAGAATTGCAAGTATGAAATTTCTTAAATAAAAATGTATTAACCTCAAAATAAAGATGGAAACAAAGTGTTTCTGCTTCCTATATTAAAGTATTTCCATTTTTCATTTTTAAGTGTGTTAAATCCCTGGGTGGGAGAGGCAGAGGGCGGGAGAGAGACCTCTCATCGATCTTTTCACTCATCTCGTGAGACCAGGCGTGGCAGTTACGGCATTGAGGGCTTACTGAGCTCAGATCTTTGCGACCCCATTTACCATTCCAGAATGATGTACTCTGATTAATAATAAATGGTTAGCCACATAGTTAAGCAGAGTGATTGACACCTTTTATTGGTTGTCTTTAGGAATAATTGAATGAAATGGGCTGACCAGACAGCAGAGGTTCAAATTACCTGGGACAAGAAAAGCCCATCGGTTTTTAAACTAGGAAATACCCACTTCCAAAGACCAAGTTCTTGAAACTATCTGGAATCTGCTTTACTGGATTCCAAATGAAAATCTGTCTACTAGCTACCTAATCTCCCTTCATATTATGTAAAGATGTTTAACCCCTTGTAGTAACCAATAAAATTGGATGCTAACACATATATTGTTTAAAGCAAACGAAATAATTGGAAATTAAATAGCAATGGGAACCAGGGGAAGTTTGGGAAGAATAGGCATTCCTTAAGATAAAGAGATAAAGAAGGCAAAGTGAATGAACACTTAAGCCAAAACCTAAAATGGAAGAGACACAAAATAGAAAGCTCTCTCTGTCTCTCTCTCTGGCTTAGGATATAAAAAATCTGAAGCCCTGAGAGTCAGGGTGGGTGTTGGTTGGGTTGCTGTCGTTAGTGTGATAATTCCTAAAAGAACACAGGTTGGAGAGATTGACTGTATAGACCATGAGCTGAGACACTAGTCTGACTCGCTGTCAGCTAGTCCTCTTCAAGCATAGGACAGCCTAAAAGAGGCTGTGAAGGTTTCTACCTTTCTCTCACTCTGTATCAAGGCTGCTTGCAAAAGTGGTGAAGATTTCTTTCTATCTTTCCTTTCTCTTTCCCTAAATTGGGGATAAAAGATTGTAGTTTACTATACGTGTGTGTGTGTGTGTGTGTGTGTGTGTGTGTGTGTGTGTGTGAGAGAGAGAGAGAGAGAGAAAGAGAGAGAGAGAGAGAGAGGAAGGAAGCGCTTAGGATGAGAAGGCACACTGGGCCTGCAGGCTCTGAGAGCTGCAGACTGGAGTCCATCACTGCTTCTTCCGGTGCACCAGGCTCTGACAGGCATTTAACAACTGCCTTACACCCCCCTGCTTATACACCTTCCTTGGCGCATTCACCCTGGCTCTGCCCCACCGCCCCCCACCTCTCTCCTGAGACCCTGCCCTCTTTCATGCTCACCTATGTGAACTGCGTCAGTAAGTTCCTACTCTAGGATTCCTATTAATTTAGCATCAGTGGAAATCAGACTACGGGGGTGAAACAGCCCATTGACAGGCCCAGCCCCCTGTATTGTCTGCAAAACAAACCCTCTCTGAGTTCGGGTGGCTATCCCTCCTCCCATGTGAGTCCAGGAACCAAGCCAGCTCTAGCTGGGTCTCTGCACCTGCCACCTTATGGCTAATTCTTTTATTGAAATCTGTTCTGTGATCCAGATGAAGTGGGCTTCCTGATTCCTGCTTAGATGCTTAGGATATTGACTTGGTCAATATCCTCTGCTGTGTTTGTAGAGAGGAGGACCATGAAGGTTCAAGTCACTGATGTCAGGCAGAGAAGGTCATCCTTCACCTACAACAGACATCCTCAGGGGGGAGTCTCTGTGCTCAGCCGCAGCTCTTCAGTGCAGCGACTGAAGACCACCCAGATGGCCTGCTGTAACCAGGTGGGCAGAGGGATGCACAGGCCAGGTCAGCACAGTTGTCCACCCTGCTGCACAGGGACACTGTACCATAGGATAAAGGCTTCACCATAGCTTAGCATCACAGGTTCTGTGGGACACCTGAGTCCAAATCAGAACTCCTTGGACTGAGGGACATCGGCTGAATGACTGAGAAACCACCATGCCACCAATGGCTCACCAAGGGATTCTGGTTTCCTTTAATTGGTTGCCATCCAACAGGCATTAAAGATAAACAGGTTTTCTGCATAAAAGAAATGTTTATGCCAAGAGGAAAACCTAATCCTGTAATTCTGCTAAAGGAACACAGCAATAAAATGACTGCTGAGACATTCTGCCACACTAGAGACCAGTACATCACCCAGCCGTCAACAGGGATGCTTCTTGCAGCAGATGGGAATCAACACAGAAACCCACTGCTTGGGAGTGGACAGAGAAGGAGAGATATGGGAATGTTCAGTCCTGAATGGGATGTCTCCATCAAACTCTTCCCCTCAGCGCTCAGGAGTCTTTGGGGGAAGAGGAGGAAGAGGAAGAGAAGGAGGAGGAAAAGGAGGAGGAGAAGGAGGAGGAGGAGAAGGAGGAGGAAGAGGATGAGAAGGAGGAGGAGAAAGGAGGAGGAGAAGGAGGAGGAAGAGGATGAGAAGGAGGAGGAGAAGAGGAGAAGGAGGAGGAGGAGAAGAGGAGAAGGAGGAGGAGGAGAAGGAGGAGAAGGAGGAGAAGGAGGAGGAGGAGGAGGAGGAGGAGGAAAAGGAGGAGGAGAAGGAGGAGAAGGAGGAGGAGGAGAAGGAGGAGGAAAAGGAGGAGGAGAAGAGGAGAAGGAGGAGGAGGAGAAGGAGGAGGAAAAGGAGGAGGAGAAGAGGAGAAGGAGGAGGAGGAGGAGGAAGAGGAGGAGGAGGAGGAGGAGGAGGAGGAGGAGGAGGAGGAGGAGGAGGAGGAAGATCGTAAGAGCCAGAGTTTCGTAATGAGATATTACTCCGTGGAAACAGTGTCTTCAGACACAACAGGGCTAACGCATGTATGAACTCATAGAGACTGTGGTACTGTGCACAGGGTCTGCACAGGTCCAAGCCAGATAGGGTCCCAGCACTGAGAGGAGGTGGACATAGGGTCCTACTCCTAACCAAGAAACTATCTGCAGAAGCTGTGCACTGGGAGAGGGGAAAATTGTTTTTCTCCAAAGGAGTGTGACACGGTATATTAATCACATTCAGAGCAGGACCCACGCCCGGGACCACTGACCAACACAGACCAACTCAATATTATTTTGTAGGCTTTTTGCCTCCTTTTGCTTTGATTTGACCTTTTTTTAAAGTATTTATCTTTTACTTATTTATTTTGATTTTTGTTTTTGTAGTTTGGGGATTTGTATGTGTGTGTTTCTTGTTTTTTTTTTTTCTTTTTGAGAGAAAGAGAGAGAGCATAAATTTGGGGTGAGAAAGTAGGTAGGGATGATCTGGGAGGAGTGGAGGAGGGACACAAGATCAAAATATATTGCATGAATTTTTTTCAATAAAAATAGAATTGGTTATGCTGATGAACCTACTGGTCCCATTGAAAATCAAATGAAACTAGTATTTATCAACTTGCTGTTAGTGTTGGTCATTGAGATAGTATCTTAGTGTACAATGTCAGGGAAACTCCCATTTTACAGATAAGAAGACTGAATTGTAGAAAGATCCAGAAACTTCCAGAAGTCTTCCAGAACTCAGTAGTAGAACTGAAACCTAGATCTGTGTGTGTCTGCTATCGGCACCTTTGCTGTGACCTGAGATGCTGCAGAGGCCACTGTCTTAGTCCTCTTCCCTTGCTGGGTGTCCTCTGCCATTGGCAGCATGGTGGCAGTCATACCTACCGAGTATTTTCATCTTTGCAAGTCCTTGCTTAACACGCTCCATTTTATTTCTCCCACACCTTTCCCTGAAGGGCGAGCTCCCCTTTCCTTGCCTAAGTAAGACCTTGTCTTCCATAGGTTTAAAAATGATTGAATCTATGTATTGTCTAAAGCCCATGTCCACTTTTCTGAAATGGAGGAGCAAGTTGTCACTAGATGCTGAAAGCAACGGATCAGTGGTAAGAGACACCAAGAGTCAATTATCCTGCCTGTCTTCAAATGAGCAGCAACTGTCCATACCTGTAAATGGCTACAGAATTTGCTCCTTTCCTGTGTTTTATTTTTCCAGATCTGAGCCCACTTCACAGGAATGTACTGATCACCAGGTTCGGTGACGGCTTTCAGTGGGACTTACCGACCACCCTTGGCAAGCCTGTATTGCCCTGATTACTGCGGGTTATGACATTTGCTATAAAAATTAATAATCTCGCCTCTCATACATCAGATTTCAGAACCAAGATCACTTACTATAAACTGTTTCTGATTCTCCAAGACAACAAGTGTCCTGCAGAACTCTCTATGATATATTCCATGGGTCCACATCAGGACTGAGCGGAAGGCATACAGAATACTCACACATGTCGTGGAAGTTTATTTTTAGCTGTGTATAAACTATTGCTTCGTGAACTGTTGGGTGAGGGGCTGCCTGGGTCTTGGCGTTTTGTATCACCTGCAGATATTTGATTGCCATGAACTGCCGGTGCTATCAGTAGAACACCCGAGGAGTTCTGGATCATTAAACACACCTGAACTCAGACGCTCAGCATTCCACTGTTGAGGATGGCGCTTGCCATGATGGCGGCTCCCTCTGTTGAGATCTGGCAGGGTTTGCATCTAAGATTATTTTTCTTTGTCTCCTTGCTGAGCTTCCACAGCAGCATACTATTACAAATGGCATATCACTGCGGGGCATGACACCAGCTAATCCAACATGGAGATACAGAAGAATAGCAGCACTGGGCAAGATTTCATGTGGACCTGGTTCAGCATCTTCAGGTAAATAAAGGAGAACACGACTGATGGGTGCGATGTCGTGTTCATGTACAGTGTTTCGGGTTGCTTTGTTTTAAATTTATAGAAGACTGCATTTAATTCCAGCCTCCACTGCTTCTCCAAACTGGCAGTACTGTTTGCTTTCCAGTAGTCATCAAAGTTCCTCTGGGCTTACAACCACACGCTCTTGGTCAGCACATCCGTGTCCAGGTTTCAGTCATCCTCACAGACACACACGGAATTGCATTTTAATATTTCATTCCCTATAGCACAAGAGGAAAAGCTCGTTTCTCATGTGCATAGTTGCCAACTCAACACCGTATTTGGTGAGGTGATGAGGTGGTGAGGTGTCTGTTCAAACCCGCCCTGTCATCCGAGTGTTCCTTGTCCGTCATAGCTGCTCAGTGTCCGTGCTCCTCGCGGGAGCACCACCTCCCTGGAGTAGGAATGTGTGCCCTTTTCACATTGCCATACTCCAGCCCTGAGCTCAGGGAACAGGAGTCCATGCTTGTTTAATATGAAACAAATGGGGATTGTGAATGTGGGCACCGCTCTGGTAATAAACGTACAGTCGTCGGTGACCATGTCGTCCAGTTTACTAACTTTCTGGCTAAGAGTAGTGTGCGTTACCTCACTCCATCTCAATTCCCTCACCTCTGCAGTGAAGAGAGCAGTACACTAAATTCTCTGGCAGCTTTGAGATGATGCGGTAACAACGAACATGCCATGAGGTTTTACTTGAGAGAGCCCAGCAAATTATCCCCAATGGGCTCCAGGAAAACATTATGCCTGAAGTAACTGTCTTCTACTTCTGAACGTACAGTTCGGTTACATTAACCTCATTACAGGTCCTGCGAACTGTGTTCCAGATGCTGAGACTTTGCTGCATGGGACTTCTAATAATTACAGCCACCACGCAGTACAGACATGCACCATCTTTAGCATGCACTGTGAGCGACACGCATTGCAGCCACCGTGCACCGTGAGTGTCATGTATTACAACTTCCGTGCACCATGATGCCATGCATTACAGCCTCCGTGCACCATGATGTCACGCATTGCAGCCACCGTGCACCGTGATGTCACGCATTGCAGCCACCGTGCACCGTGAGGGTCGTGCATTACAGCCGCCCTGAGTTCTGAGTATTGTGTCTTCACAGATAAACAATCTGAATCGCAAACATCTTCAACAATCCACGAAACACCACGCTCACCCGTCTCCCCCTGCCTCAGCAAATATTGGAAACTATTTAGGTCTGAGAGCATCACAGAGTGTTATTTGTGACCAATTAAACCTAATCTGCCCAAAATCACAGCTTGCCTGCATGT
>JAMJFZ010001005.1:777500-857500 GCA_026225945.1 Cricetomys ansorgei
TGGGCACAGCTGGGTTGGGAAAGGCACACAGCTTTGTCCTGAGGGGCAGGCTGCTGCAGGCTCCACTCACCCCTCCCCAAGGCAGAGGGGGAGCGTGTGGGGGTGAAATAAAAGTGAAGTCTTTGACTCTCTCATTTTTAACTCCCCCACAACAGTGTGGTCTGAATTACCACACTCCGTATTTCCCCAAACTAACTCAGTTTTCACACGCTGGCCTGTGCATGGCCGAAGCATGGTGGTCGCTGTGTTATCAGGGTTTGTCATTGCTGTGACCGGATGCTTTAGTGAAATGACTTAGGCAGGACTTACTCTGTGTGGTTGTCGGAGCCTATTGTGGCAGAGACTGTGTGCACATCATCACATTGGCCGAGAAGCAGAGAGGGAACCCTGTCCTGGGGGAGCTTACTCCTCACCTTTTTGTGCTAGTGCCACCTTAGAGCCCAGGTCAGCTTCTGTTCCCGTGGGAACCGTGTTGTATTTGGAAGCACTTCCCGTAACCAGGGCCTAATGCTGTCTGTGAGGCTTACAGAAGCTGACCTCTGTGGTGGACAGGGATGATGTTGAGCTCCGACTCGCAGGCAGGACTGTGCCCAGGCTTCTGTAAAGGAGTGTGTGGGGCAGGTATCTCTCTCAGGAGGTGATGGAGAGGAGAGAGTGGGTTGAACAAGGGGTGGGGTTGCGGGGTGAGGCAAGGGATGACCCAGTTGTTTCCATATTGGAAAACTGAAGGCAAGAAGCAAACATTTAATGGTTGCTCGTATTCTTCCAGTTTAGGCGGCTTTTTCCTACATTTTCTATGTTTGGTTTCTTCCCTTTGGCGCGATTACTTTCATAGCTCAGAGGCATAAGCAGGAATACCTTGACTCTCTGTGCTTAGGCCGAGGCTGTGTGGCTGTCAGGGGAAAGATTGTCTCTTCTTGGTTACTCCGACTTCTGTAAGGTGGGCTGCTGAGTGTGTTCCTGTGGAGGCCAGCTCTGTCAGCTTGTCATAACCCCAAGCTGAGCTAGCCACTTCCTAAAGCAGGTACAGCGAGGAAGAGATGCCACTGTCCAGGAGGGAGTCAATCCATGAGAGGGATGTTTCAGTTCATAATGAACTCTCATGATCCATTCCTTAGCTGCTAACTTCTGGAATGGCATCCTGAGTCTTGGCTGCAGAACACCAAGCCTGGAGCTGCATGTTGCTCAAGCCCTTGGAGTGGCCTGGCGTCAGATGATGTGCACATCTGGGCATGCAGCTGGAGTCGGGAATTTATGGTAGACCTTGGCATTTGGCTTATTCTTAGGTCTGTTTGCACCAGCTGGGGCTCAGAAGGGCTACAGCACACCTTTTCTCAGAGGGAACCTATCAGCTTAACACACAGAAAGAGAGAAATAGAGAGAGAGGGAGAGAGAGAGGGGGGGAAACAGAGAGAGAGAGAAACAGAGAGAGAGAGAGAGAGAAGCAGAGAGAGAATTTCAATAACAGCAGCACCGCATATCCAGCTGCCAGTCAGCCATGGGGTGACACCCTCTGCCCACACAGTGCTACAGGGCCCAGGGAAGAGCCATAAGCAACTGGATATGATCATTGCTCACAAGACCTGACTGCAGCTTGTCTCCCCATGGCTGCCTGGCAGCACCAAGTCCCCCAGGCCACAGAGCAATGCAGCTAGAGGAAGCCACTTCTATGTTCCTACTCGCTTAGGGTATGTGACTCTTGGGTGATAAGTATGTCACACACATTGATTTATCTAAACTTTACAACAACCCAGTAATGTATTACTCTTAGTTTTTAAGGGGAGACAGCTGACAGAGACCTTGGCAGGGAGCAGCTAGGAAGCAGACAGAATCCAGTCTCCGTCCCATGTGATCTGAAGGTCATGTTCATTGTGTTTCACACCGTTTCAGCTCCACATTCTAAGAACTTTGGTAAGAGTCACGCATGCCAGTTTGGCATTGTGTGGCTCATTGTCCGCACTACACCGCGACTACTGTAAGACCCAAGAGTAGTTTATGCAAATTAGAAGTTTATTTTCAGGATGAGCAAAAGCAATGTAAGACTGACATTGTGCATCAAGAGGCCAGGCACCATGCCCCCCTTCTCATCTATGTGGTCCAGGACAGCTCCCCACAATGTTCACGTGTGACCGGCAGGGGCAGAGGACTGCAAGGCCAAGAGAACGTTGGCAATGTTAGAGAGCCAGAGTGGAATTTCACACCTTTCCTACAGCAAACTCTGCCTGAGTTTCTACTGGGCAAGAACCACAAGGGCACACTGCTTTGGCTTCCAGTGTGCCCCACTCAACAGCACCCCAGCTTTGGGGCCCTGGTGTCCTCAGAAAGTGGTTTACAATGATTTCAGGAACCTGTTCCTAAGCTGCTCTTGACAAGCCAGGGCAACCCACCTTGTAACCGGATCAGAGTGAGTTTCCCTAGACACCGTGTCTTACGATTCCTCCAGTGACTCCATTTATTTCCCACCCTCAGGCCAAAAAAATTCCTTCATGTATCTCCGGAAGGTTGGCAGCTTATTAATCAAAGACTTAGCAGGCAGGCATCCAGCATGAGCTTTGTAAATCAGTATAAGAAATAGTCTCATGTTTCACACAATCATCAAAACTTCAAGAATGGTCACAAGTCCTCTCTTAAATCTGCTTGGAAAGTGGGATCTATAATCTAAAATCTCAATGAAGCTGTGGCCTCATTATCTGCTAACTGTCTGAACTAGCATGCATATGTCTCTCAACCTTTTGAACACACTCTGGCCACGGTGATGGGAGTAAGCAGAGGGGAAGCTTCTGAGGGCTTTGTAAGAGGTGACGTCAAATTTGGTTTTTAATCTTTCAAGCTTTTTCACTTTCCAATCCTTCTGACTTTCCAGGGAGCCCGAGTCCTCCATGATTTATTTCAGTATTTTTTAAATGTTCTTTAGAAAAAGAAGGCAACAATTAAATACAAACAATTCCGGCTTCTAGAAGAGGCAGAGATAATTTTCTCCTTATATAGCTGAAGAAAGACCAGGTAGATTTGTCAGAATCGAAGAACAAAAGGTGAAAGATTTTGGTAAAATTGGATGAAAAGCCAAGGTTGATACTTAGTATTTTCAGTTTTCACGTGACTAGATTCACATACTCTGTAAACGTCGTCTGGTGGTCCAAGACCAGCGCCTCTGGTACTTTATTGGTGTTTAGGGTGCGCACACAGCGGTGGGAAACTGTCGCTCAATGCACATGTTCGCAGCACAGGGCAAACAAATGAACGACCCAGAAGAAGGTGCATTTTGAGATCGCTTTAAAACTTCAATTTGTTTTTAGTCATAGCTCGAGCAAAGGAATGAAAAGCCATGGGAATATACAGTAAAGAGGACTCCACACAGACTTGTAGTTTAGGTACCCAAAGTGACTTTTAAGAATATAATTAGACGTTGGTGGTACCGAGAAAAGCCTGGTGATGGAATGCAAAGACAGTTTCGCTTGGGGATTCGGGTAGGAATGGAGCAGAGTCGGCGCTTTGTCCTTCACGACTGTCTGCACGGGCTGCACGCAGCTGCACTCAGTGCCTCTCATTATGATAACCATCTTGCTAGTGGGCATGTGTTGGCGGTAACACGGCTACAAGTTGGATTTGATGGAGGCTCTCTTTTTCCCTCAGGTGTAAGTTTCAGTTCTGATCCCACTAACAACTGGAGAGCTTCTGGCCCGGGAGCAACCACCCAGTGCAGCTGAAGTCTCAGTGCAGTCTTCATTTGCCTGGAGTCTCTGTGGTGATGCAAAGGAGAACATGGTGCACTTTCCCCCAGCATCTCATTACTTCAGGCACCGGCCCATCATCAGGACCACTATCGACATCTTATTAGGGTCATCATTATGTCCTTGGCATCATTTTAATAGCAGTAACGGCTATATGGTAGAAATAAATCACAAGTCAGCAGTCCTGAGTCTGGGTTTCTTCCAGGTGACTTCTGAGCTCAACTCTGTGCCCTCTCTTTGGTTGTAAATGCAATTAAGTGGGCAGGCACTCCTTGTTAGCGGGGAGCACTCCTTGTCATCTGGGAGCACTATGTCAGCAGGGAGCGATCCTCGTCAGCGGGGAGCACTCCTCGTCAGTGGGGAGCACTCCTCGTCAGTGGGGAGCACTCCTCGTCAGTGGGGAGCACTAAGATGGATGCTCCTCACAACTGTGTTCTGTGCTTTGGCTGTAACACTGAGGACCCATTCATGAGCTGAGTTCCTGAATATCAACAGTAAAGTGTTCCATTCAACATGGTAGGATGGGAACCCACCGTGGTGCTTCCCACCCATAGCAGTTCACAGGGCCTGCTGGGGGCGGGTAATCATGACTCTTCTCCTCCGTAGGTAATGGATATAATGCTTCCTTCAGCCCTTACTGTCCAACAGCAGTTACTGTCATTCTGACTTGAGCAGCCAATCTGGGCTTCTATGTTTCCAAGCTTGAACACATCAACGTCTCATTTGCAGAAGCTCACCGGCATCCTTTCATTCCTTTTTTCTTTCTCCAGCGACATATGAGGCTTTACATTTTTTTTTTTTTTTTTTTTTTGTCTACTGTGTGCTGATGCAAACTGCAGATTTTAAAAATCTGTTCTGCAGCCAGTTTCCTTAGGCTATAAATATCCCCACTTGGCTGTTTAGAGATGGATGGTTTACAAATTTGGGGAAATTTAAGCAAAATCAGGGTCCAATTAGATATTATGGCCGAGAGGCCCCAATGCTCCAAATCCTGCTTCTGTAAACCTTTCTGTGGAATTTGCCTGAGAAGCAGATAAATCTGTGTGATGACAAGTCTATAAATAAGGGGTAAATCTACAAATAGGAGACAGCTGTCCTGGCCTCAGTAAGTAGCTTGAACAAGTAGAGCAGCACGGGAAACCAGCCTCACCTTCTTCGAGTTCAGTCCATAGCTTCTCAGCCTGGAACACACGTCACGACCACTGGATGCTTGATTAGAAACCAATGTTCAGCACCCGAATTTCTTTCATAGTTGGTCTGAGAGTTTGTATTTTCCCCAGTGCTCAGATGACATTGCTCCTCAGCGTGGAAACCGAGCTAGACCTTTGTTATTTCAGGATACAGAAAAAGCCTGCACCTAAGGTTCCAATTTATCCTATCTTATCGGGACCAGATAGGTACCCTCAGTGCCTGGCTTTGAGCTGGTTCCAGCCCAGTGCCCTGGGCTCTCACAGCACCCCAGTAGCTCCCAGCTGCCCAAAACCTTACAGCTAGGCCCAAAGATAGAAAAGGGAAAGAACACAGATGAAGTTTGTTCTTCATGCTATAGCCCGTGATCAGGTGACAGAAACTGACTAATCAGTCACCTGCCCGCACGCTGAACAAGAGAGGGTTCGGGATTACCTCCCATTAGAAGGAGAGTTTACCATCTCCTTTTTTTCTTCCCATATACAAGCTTGCTTTGTCAACCACAGCCCGTGAGGACTCCTGCCCTTCCCATTGCCCACCCATGCCTATGGAGTCTCTTCCTGCCTGCACTTCTATGTAAGCAGCAGCCATGCACCAGAGAGCTGCAGAGTCACCTTTGAAAACAGATTTGAATTCTACATGCACTTGCAGAAAATACCAGCGGAAGCAATCCTCCTTTGAGTCTTCTGTACACTCTGCCCTTCCCCTCCACCCAGCTCCTTATACACCCATGCTCGTGTCTGTGCATATTCTGCTTAAGGGGGGAGTGTCAATCTGCACTGAACCGCACTTTGCTTGTCACTGCTAACAACTGTTGTATAATTTTCAAGCAAGCCTTTATGGGTAGATCATTTTAAATGCCCGTTACTTTAAAACATATTGTGCCCATTTGTTGGTGTTGTTCCACATTCGTCTGGGGTGGAAGGGACGATATCAGTACGGGGTCTCTCGCGAATTTCCACTGGAGATGACGGTCTTCTCATTTCGTGGTATGTCTCTTATGGAGCATCCCTGCTATGGAAGCTGTGTTTGATGTGTGTCACTGGTGTCCTTCGGTTGTAGGGATAAATGAGAATCTTTCACAGGAGAACACTTAGGCAAAATTTGTGACAGACTTCTAGCTGTGTGCCAAGTCTTTCGGCACACATTTCAGAACATTAAATTTCTGCTTATTTTCAGTCAATTCTCTCTCTCTCTGAATTCTGATTTATTTTACACATTTCTATAAAATGTTTTAATTGTCTTGGAAAGAGGAGACAATGTAGGAAAAGCACTATCCTGTCTGTGTAGAAATGGAATCTGTGCTGTGTGCAAAGCACTTGACTTCACTGAAAGGAAACTGTCCCTCGAACCTGACAAATGAATGCATGAATATATGAATATTAATGGCCGTCATGAACATGAGCTCCTATGGCTAGGTCTACGTGCCTTTTGCACCGGGTATGGTTGAGTGCTGCCAGTCCCCTCATTGGAGAAGATCCTGTAAGTGTAGTCCAGTCAAACCTATCATGTTAGACTACTCTGCTAATTTAAGTGTGTGTGTGTGTGTGTGTGTGTGTGTGTGTGTGTGTTGCTTTCGTGTATGTCTGCACACCAGAAGACGCGTCAGATTTCCTGAACTGGAGCTACAGATGGTTTGAGCTGCCCTGTGGGTGCTGGGAATCCAACTAGTGCTCTTAACCTCTGGGCCATCTCTCCAGCCCTCAGACGACTGTTCATTGCTAAGGTAAACACATCTGGCTGAGCCCGTTAACAACAGGTGAAGGACTCCTGCAGTGCTGTAGGAAGAAGACAAATGATCCATCAGGATGGAGGCACTGGATTGGACAAGCAGCTCACGGATGAAAAATGACCATAAATGCATGAAGAAATTCTGGGCAGCCTCATTTGTAACAGAGGATAAGCCAATTATATCAACAACCAGGCGCTGTCTCTGGTCCCAGTTAGGCAATATTTTATGGAAACAGAAGGGCAGAGGGATGAATATTCTCAATCACTGTTGAGGATTACAAGCTGTCATAGGCCGGTGGGCAGGTTTGGAGGCATTACTAAAAATGTAAGTGCAGATCCCACAACAGGAACTCCTTTACCTGGGATGTATCTACGCAAACATTCGCATGCAGTCACAGAAACCTATCTACGAGCGTCATGATACTGAGGAAGAGGAATGGTTGGACCCTCCATCAGTAAAAACCGATGAAATAAACTGAATAATGTCTCTTTGGAGGATGGCTACACAGCCGTTCAATGAATATTGATGGCTCTTTATGTGACAAATGGGAAAATCCTCACTGGACAGCTAACCACAACCACTTGGTGAAATTCTGAGCCAATGAGAAACTCGGTCTCAAATAAAACACGGGAGGTTCCTGAGCACTGCCTGGGGAAGTGGTCCTCTGACCTCCACAGGCTCCTTGTGTGTGTGTGTGCGCACACACCCACATGCGTGTTCACTCACACAGGAACACTCTACATTTAAAAAAGGAAGAAAATATGAAATTACCAAGGAACAAAACCTTAAAACCAGGAAGACAGCAAAGGTAAAAGAATGGACAACGTTCGCACGGTATCTGTGACGAGACTGTTTCATTTTTCCTCTGCACTGTTGCGCAGTTTTATTCTGTGACCAGGCAGAACACTCTGTCCTTTCAGGGGGTCTCACTCCTTCTGTTCTGAGTGCGTCTGAAGGAGAGATGGGAGCTGTGTTCTAATCCCTGCAGCTTCCTGTCTTACTCCCTCAACCATCACGAAAGCAATCCCTCTTCCCCTCTGTCACATAAAGCATTTCTTCCGACAGGAGGTCCCTTGGCCAGGCTCTCTACGGTTGGGCAAGAAGTGGATAAATGATTATCCCTAGAAATGGTCAGTTGGCCACGCCCTCCTCAGGAGGCTCTTTCTCCATCCTGATGGTAAAACCATCACACAGTCCAGAGTCGCCATCTCTGGTAGATTTACCTAGATGCCCAGGTATGATCTCTCAAGGCCTTCCAAGCTAAGCAAGTCAAGGCAGCCGCAAGCAGCACACATTAGAGGGAACAGGGAGCGCCTCAGAAACAGACTCACAAGTAATCTTCTCCCGCTTAGAGGAGTGTCCCAAGTGAATGAACCATCTCCCCAGGGCGGGCTTCTCGGTTCCCAGCATGCCTGTAAACCACCAGCTATCTTAGAAAATGCAGCTCCTGATTCAGAACACCTCGGGGAGGGCCACAGGTTCTGCAACTGCTCACAAGCAATGCAGATTTACAGGGTACGTTTTGAGCCTCAAGGTTCTAAGCACGAGAAAAGGAGAGCATTAGCCAGTTCCCTCGTGTAGAGGCGAGATGGGACCAGCTTAGTTGCTAAAAGGAAACTGCACACTGTTGAAGAAAGAAATCCCCAAGGACTTTTGTTAAACCACAGAATGAAAGCTAAGTACTCAGGACCAGGGAGGCAGGCATGAGGATCATTGCTAGGGTTTGTAGTGAGGGAGAGAGATGGGGCTCGGTGCCACCAGTGTGCAGAGGGGCCTTACAACCGAGGATGGGGAGCTGCCAAGAGGAAATACCTGGAGTGGGGAGGATCACAGCCAAACAGACCTCATAGTAGTCTTGCCAAAGACGGGCTCAGGGTGAGCAGACATCCTGTGTAGGGTGAGGGACACACGCAGACATACAGAACGATGGGATATCCAGGATGAGGTTCTTGATAAATTTACTTACCTGTGATCGGTGCTGAAACTGGGTAAGACAAGGAAGTGCTCAGGTTGGGCTAGGAGGAGGTGGAGGGAAGCTTGGTCAGGAAGAGCACCTCTGTCATTATACAACAGAGAGAGTGAGAGAGAATTCAGGATACCCTCGGATACGTGGATGTGGGTCTTTATTCAAATATACCATGTGGCGAACAAACCAGAAGACCCACAGTATGGGGCAACAATCCCCATCTCTCTCCCACCCTGCGAATCCCTCCGCAGTTCTCCCTCTACCTGAACTCCTGGTCCTGAATAAAACCTTCCACTCTGTGCTTTAACTAATGTCATTGTTTCCTTCAACAGTTGACATTTTTCTTTTGGATATCAAGGTAGACCACTTCATCCTCATACCAGAGGTTGGGATCAGTTCCCTCATATGTCCCTGAGAACAATGGGATTTGAAATGTGGCCCGAGAGTTGGTCACACATAAAAAAATCTCAGGCCCTAAATCCAGTCTCTGAAAGCGAGTGACTATGAAGTTATGAAACTATAAACCCCCAAATCCCAGGGTGTGAAGAGCTGCCCAGCGAGTATATGTGGGGACTCGCTGCAGGCCACTCTTCTGTGATCTGCTGAAGAAGGTTTCCATGCTTCAGCTGTGCACTGTGACGGGAGTAAGAAGGGAAGCTGTTCTTAGAAGATGCTTATGGGCCAAAAGCTCAGCTCTGACACAGGAGGCTGCGGAGCGGCTTAAGGGCAGTTGGGAGAGACAGCTTGGCGTTCCTTCGCTGCTCAGGGCTCAGGGTGAGCCACTCCTCTCTTGAAAGACAACAGGCATTCTTGTTTTCTGGTACCCACTGGGCAGGGACGACATCGTGAATATTAAAGACTTCTGAAGATGCCGGTGGCCCTTCCATTGTCCTCTGCATCTCCTCTCTGTCCAACACGCACTTGGCCGGTCCTCCCTACTTCCGGCCTACCGCGCTGGCACGCTGCCATCACAAACACTCGGGTGCAAGTTTCAGCTTTGTGGGGCTGTGGATATGGGACCCGATGTTTGTTTTTCCAAAAATTTTATTGAAATAGATACATCTCTCATACGTTTTCATCTCTAGAGGGGAAACACCACAATGAGTGAAGTTCCACCTGCTCAGCCCGTCTCCCCCCACCCCGTGGGCAGTTCTTGGTTCCCTGTATTTCGGCGGTTTGTTTGTCTGAGAAGGATGTGTTCTGACTCGCATCTGTGGAGGTGAGCAGTCCGCGGCACGGCGGGCCAGGAGGCGTAGAGAGGAGAATGTTGGTGCCTGGTTGGCTTTTTCCTCTTTTCTATTCTATTCTGTCTGGGTCCCCAGCCTATGCGATGTTGCTTTCCACGTTCAGAGTGGGTTGTCCCCCTCAGTCAGAGAGGTCAAGGGGTGGGAGTGAGCAGAACACACTCTATAGCGGGCATGGAATTATCAGAGATAAATGCAGTTGATAAAATGGCTTTCTCTTTTCATTTAAAGTCTTCATTATTCACAGAGGCTCATATACACGCAGGCACACGCACAAATGTACATGTGTGCACACACACTCACATATGCACATATTTACACTCATGTACAGACATGTGCACACACATTCACGTATGCACACATTTACACACATGCACACACACATGTTCGTACTCACACACACACACGCACACACACACAAACATCTTTTTACTGGACATTATTTTAAAGAAAGATTCCATACAACTAAAAATCCCTTACTGGGATTTCAAGAGGAATTTTTTTAAAACAACAGATCAATTTAGGAAGAATTTGCATATTTATTGTCCTAAATCTTCAGACCCCAAAACAGCATTGTTCTTTGGTTATTTCTATCTTCCTCTGTATTTTGGAGTTTTTTTAGCATTTATATTGTACATAGAGTGGAGAGAGCAGAAACCCTCATCCCAGATTTAAGAGAACATGCTATATTTTTTCTCCATTAATTGGTTAATATGTTGTGTGCGCACACATGACATATGTCACAGTCCACATGTGGATGTCAGAGGACAACTCTTAAGAGTTGGTTCTCTCCTTCCAGCACGTAGGTTCCTGGGACCGAACTCAGATTGTCAGGCTTGGTAGCAGGAGCTAGTGACCTGCTGAGTCATCTCACTGGACCATGACATTTTGTGGTCCATGAGGCATTACATCATGAAACACAATGTTCCCAGGGGAGCTGGGAGGAGCACATCCCGGTATGTGTGAGACAGCTCTGACAACTACACAGAGGGACTCCATTTCTCCGGGTCCACACTGAGCCTGTGCATGATCCCCTTTGACTTACATTGTGGTGCATTTTAGCCTTAATTAATTAGTGAGATTTTAATGAAACACTTGGAGATGCAAAGGAATAACCCACAGTGCCATCAGCCTTGTTTGGAGCCCGTGCTCCTGGTTACTGTACAATTTGCTTTTACGTTTCACAACAGCTTAAAGGAAATGTTTTCTGGAGAAGTCTAACAAGTTGACACATTTATTTTCAGGCTTTGAAGGAACTATACTTCAGGTATTTATATGATTTCTATCTCATTTTGGTGGTCTAATTTTTTTCTTTTGGATTTTTTTTATCTGCATCTATAATCGCCATGATGAATTTAATCTCTTCTTTCATATGTATGCACCCCATACAGTGTTATGGGCCCTGGAAGCTGTTAACTAAATACCTCCTAATTAAACCAAAGCCATTTCCATCTCTGGTTTCATTTTTACAAAATAAAATCAACAACAACAAAAGGCCCCTGTCTTTAGCATACGCCTTGGGGCTCCCGACAGCTCGCTGCTGAGACTCCAGAGGACCGACCAGGTGAGCCGAGGGTTCTCAACCAAATGATCTCAGCTGTGAAACCTTTCTCAGATACACCTGGCCATCAGGAACAGTGAAGCTGGCGCATGTGTCTGCCTAATTCATACTAGTCTAATATTCGGTTATTCTGTAGTTTCCTTCAGCACATGACTCACTCCAGGCAACAAGACCCTTCTGCATTAGAAACAGGCCAGCCCTGTGAGTGATTATATAGTTTCCTACAGTATAATTCTGTGCAAATTGCTCTAGCACAGGCTTTGACTTCAAAGCGTAACACTGATGGTTAAGAGGGAAAAATTATTCCCTTATGATTAAAAAAGAAAATGGTTTATTTTATGCAAACCCGAAGCATCATTCTGATGAAGGAAATGTTCCTCTTCCCACTCCGCCTGCATTCCCTTAAGCAGTCCAAGTGGACAGGCGGTCCTTCCCTCTCCCCAGCAGGATCCAGGCCAGTGCCACTTTCCTGTGACCCGCTGGTCCTGGTCCACAAGACTAAGAACTCGTGAGGGAATGTGAATCCGCCACATGGCTGTGCGCTCATTTTGACTCAGGTGAAACTCGTAAGGATTTTCCTGATGAACAGTGTTTTGATTCACACTCTGGTCACGTTTCTTCCCTCCGCTGAACCAGCAGCGAGGTAGCACCACTGCAGACCATCGTCCCTGAAAGGACCCTCAGCCTCGCTTCAGAAGAAGCAAGGACACAGTGTAGCTTGTCAGCTACACCCAGACACCCAGTCTAGCTCGTGGAAGGTGTTTGCTGGTAAACCAACAAAGAGCCTCATGAACCGAGAAGAGCAGCCGCTGTGGATCAGAGGCTCCCAGGAGCCAGTGCCTGGGGCTTCTGGATTCGAAGAACCTGAGTGGGACAGCAGCAAGAAGGTTATGGGCAGATGTGCTGCTGTTCTCCTTGGCGTTGGCCATGAGTTCTGTCTTCTGAGAGTCACCATAGCCAAGAGGCTACCCTCCCAGAAAAAAACTAGGCTTGCATGTAGGAGTCAGATCACACCCAGAGGGGTGGCATGGCAAACACAGACAATGACTGGAACTCTCTCTCCTTTCTGAGTCACTGCTACTTACTGACCAGAGAGAAGTGGGCAGCAGAGTTTGCACAGCCAGTGGGAAAGGGTGAGCCGTGAGACCCCGGGCACAGAGCGCTGCAGCACGGTCCTGTGACGCTGAAGGCAGCTGGAACTTGCTGGACGGGCTGAGCTTGGGCCTGAGGCTAGTGAAGCTACGAGAGTCTCCACTTTTGATCTTTACTCCATTAACCCTGTGTCAGAACCAAACAATAAGGACGGTGGCCTATCCTCAATGGTTCCGGAAGACGCTGCACATGTGCCTGGATGTTGTTCAGGCACCAACAGTGACGCACAGGATTGATCGTAGTCATTGCTAATGAGAAGGAAACACAAGGTCAGTTGTCTTTATCTTGGCCCCCGAAACGTCTTTGACGGGTTATTCCTTGTAGATACCCACAGGTGTCAAAGTCTCTAGTTTTCCACAAGTTTGAGTCATGCCTTATTGAAATCCTGTAGAGGTCTAAAGTGTATTTCACAGTGAGCATCAAAACACGGACTGTGACAGTCACCGAAAAGCGGCTTGACATCAGGCCAGCGGACACCCGCGCAGCGTTTCCCTTGGATGAAAGGGGAAGGCAGGGAACGAAGACTGGCGGTGGGTCTTCTCAGGTGAACTGGTGTCTCCGTTCAGCCCCTTCTTTCTCCCCCTTCCTTCCTTCTTGCTCTTCTGTCCCTCTCTCTCTCTCTCTCTCTCTCTCTCTCTCATGTCTCACACATAAAAACAAGTCTGTTCCATCTTCTGGAGGCGTGGAGTTGTGGGTGGGGCAGGAGGCTTGATATTCTCAATAAAATCGTGATTGTTCAAGCTTAGGCAGTTAAGGGTATGCTAAGGGGACCATTCAAAGACGGAGCTCACCACAGCCTTAAATGTGAAATCCCTCTGTCTCTGCCTCTGTTCTGTCCACCATCACAGCTTTAGTAACTACCCTTTAATTAAAAAGATCCTATGTGTGTGTGTGTGTTTGCCTACATGTATGTCTATGTGAAGGAGGCCAGAAGAAGGGCATCAGATCCCCTGGAACTGGAGTCACAGATGGCTGTGAGCTGCCATATGGGTGCTGGGAATCGAACCCAGGTCCTTTGCAAGAGCAGCTGATGCTCTTAACCTCTGAGCCATCACTCAAGCCCCATCCATTTTTTTAAAAAATGCACTGATTCACAAGTTTGTTCTTTGTTTGTTTTTGTGTGTAGCAGCAGCAGCAGTGGGGACACTTCAGTTATGACAATAGTTATGGGGAAGAAGATTAAGAGCAGACCTTATTGCTTATTTAGAATACAGCCCCAGCTTTATATGTGAACAGCCTCTGCCACATGGTCCTGCCACAGTGGATGAGTTGCTTTCACCACAATGAGCAGAAACCTCTAGAACCATGAGCCTAGATAAACAAACCTTCCCTTTCTTAAGTAGTCTCCACCAGGTACCATGATCATCATTAAGGAATAATACAAGAACAGCATCTGCCTGTGTCCCCACAAACAGGATGTTTATCTCCTGTGCATCTGTGGTCGGATAAACCTCTAGATGCAGAGCCTGCTGACGCACAGGCTCACGGGACCACAACCTGATTTGTGTCTGACGGGTTTAGCCTGGACACTATGGAGATTGCGGTTTGTCTGGAGATATAAGAGAGACCACAGAGGAGATGGCGGTAAAGAGACACCGAAGAGAACTAATGGGAGTGCCAAGGATGTGGCTCAGAGGTTCATCGCTTGGCCAGCCACATGCAAGAAAAACAAAGGAAGAGAAGACAGCGATTGTTGTTGGGCGGAGTAGGAGTCAGCCACACACTTTGAAGGCAGAGTCGAGCCATCTCCCTGAGCCAGTGAGATGGCTCAATGTGCAAAAGTGGCCACGCTTGACAACCTGAGCTCAGTGCGTACTGAAGGAGAGAAGCAACTCCAGAAAGTTGTCCTCTGACTCCACACGTGTGCCCTGACACACAGACAAACACACAGACTCACATACAGACACACACAGAGACATACAAACACATAGACACACAGACATGCATACCGGCACATACATACACACACACAGAGACACAGATCCGTACAGACATATACACAGATAACACACACACTAAGCAGATACATAATAAAACACGGCCTCCTCGATATTAACCACATTGACACAGCATCAGCGTGCTTAGAGCATCACTGTAGGGTGAAGCTGTATCCCAGCTTCACACAGTTCAGCTGTGCTCTGGAGGAACGAGGTGTACGCTGATAAGCTGCACATCATCATTAAAATACAACAAAATGAGCAAAAGATAAACTTCTAAAACCAAAGAAGAAATCGATAGTGCCAGAACTCTGCAAAGCTCTTGTGCAGCCGCTGCAACCTCAGGGTCTCTGAAATGAAGCAAAATGAAGTTTCTGTAAATGGACCCAAAGGCCAGCAGCGTCCCGACGGCTGGTAACGTAGTCATGGGTAAACTCATACGGGTTCCTGTGAGCTGTTTGTACGTAGCACTTTACAGTTGGAAAGCCAATGACATCATGTTGCAAACAGAAATTATCTGTGGAGCTGGTATTTGTATCATTTATTTTTTAAATGAAACTATTTATTTTAAAAAAGCCTGTTGCATATAACCTTCATTGGGATATGTGAAAAATCATGCAGTCTGACTTTTATTCCCCAGCTCAGAATGAAGATCGGGAAGAGTGGGAAAAAGGCGCATGTCGAATCTACCTGAATGAAGAGTTAAAACTGGTTAGCTTGAGATTCTTGGTTCTTCCCTGACACATTCACCCATTTCTCCTAGGTCCCCAACTGAAGAACTGAAAGACAAGGGCACTGAAATAGCAAAGAAAGGTTTGAAAAGGAGCCAGGCAGTGGTGGCACACACCTTGAATCCCAGCACTCGGGAGGCAGAGGCAGGCAGATCTCTGTGATTTCGAGGCCAGCCTGGTCTACAGAGTGAGTTCCAGAACAGCCAGAGTTACAACAGAGAAACCCTGTCTTGAAAAAAACAAAACCAAACAAACAAAAACAAAAAACCAAACTGCAAAGAAAGGTTTGAAAAACTGAAAAGAGGGCAGTTCCCATGATCCTTAAAATTTAAACAAGTGTCCAGTTTCTGGGGCCCCTCATTTCTCCTCAAATCTACTTGGCAGGGAGACTCTAGAAACTTCCAACTGTCCATGCAGTAAACACAGGCAAAGGCATAGACTTCCTTGGTCAAAGGCCTGGGACTGACAATAGAAATTCTTAGACATGGGGCTGGAGAGATGGCTCAGTGATTGAGAGCACTGGCTGCTCTTCCAGAGGACCCAGGTTCAATTCCCAGCACCCACATGGCAGCTCACAACTGTTGGGGTAATTCCAATTTCAAGACATACAAAACCCTCACACAGACATACATGCACCAATGTACATAAAATAAAAATAAATAAAAATATTTTTAAAAAAATCCTTAGACAATACTCATTGCTTTCTAGCAAAACACAAATGAAACCCACAGAAAAGTTTCTCCCAGGTTCCAGTGGGGTTTGTCGGGAATTTATCTTGTAAAATCTTCATTCTCTATTCAAATGAGGCGGTACGCTCTGATTCCGTGGCCAGGTGGGGGCTGTAGGACTGAACACAGAATTAATCATCCATCCTCCCTGCCTGGGAAGAAGCAAATGATCTCTCACCTGCTGCTCAGCGGTAATGAAAACCCAAATCCCCAGTGAGGCCGTTTTGTGGGGGAGCTGAGCCTCCTCGTCACCCACAGCAGTGACACGTGACAGCTACGTCACTCGGCAAAGCTGGTGTTGTTTGGTTTCACTGTATTCCTGCAGCAGGGTCTGGAGGCGAAGCTCTCCTCTAAATGATGAGCAAGGAGAGTTGGTGTTCCTCTGCCCTGCCTCCAACCCCACCCACGTGTGGAGTCAGGAGTCCAGGAGCCTTCACCCCACCCAACCTCAACCAGACAGAAGATGGGGTGCGCCTCAGGTGGCCAGCACTTTATCCCGTCACAGTTCGGTGGGGAGCAGAGGCTCTGCCCCTACCTGGAATCTTAAAGGCTGCGTGGGCGCCCTAGGGCAATGCTAGCTGGCTCTACTTGCTGAGTGGGGTGCTCAGAGTTGGCAGGGATCGAGATTCGTGCTTACCTTTCGGTAGCGATGCAGTGCGAGTCGCTCCTCCGCCATTTCCCTTCCTGGTAGCTCTGAAGCCAACCACGGACAGGATTTTATAGCTTTGAGACAAGACCATATGATGGAGCGAGGCACTCACGGAGAATGCGTCCAGTAAATCTGTGAGCGGTGAATCTGCGTTCTGCTTTCCATGCAGTGGGGACAGCAGCTAGTCCTGTTTCACCTGCTTCGAAACAGAGCTGGGTGAAGAAGTCTGAACAGGATGCTGTGTCGATAAATACATAGGAGATGTACAGGATAGAGTACAAAGACACTAGATCTAGCAGGAATCAGGGAAATCACAGACGGTGGAAGACAATCAACTGTCAGGAAAGACTTAGAAGTTATAAAATAAAAAGGGATTCAAGAGAAGTCATGGAAGTTCAAAGCAAAGGAACCCCAGACTGGTTACTTACAAGTGGATTGACAAGGCCTAGAAGAAGCAGAGAGAGATCAGTAGAATTCACTCAATCTGAATGCGACTAAAAGTGTAACATGGTTTAATGCATCTCACATTTGATGAAAGACAAAATCCACCTCTTCAAATGGTTATTAGAACCACACACTAAGTAAAGCCAACAAAACACACAAAACATATTATAATTACATATTTGAAAGCAAAGACAAAGAGGAAACCCTGGGAACAGGCAGAGGAAAGCGACAGACAACTTTCAGGGGAACGGTGATGTGAATGGTACCCAGGTTTTCATTTGAAACCACACAGGAAGTTGCCCAGGTTTTGAAACTGAGAAAAGAAACTGTTAACTTAGTAATTATATGTCTAGTAAAAATATCTTTAGAAATAGAGCAGAAATTAAGGCATCCTCAATCACAGGTAAACAAGGGGTGTGCTGTTAATACCCCCCCAAGGGTGGCTTGAGGGGCTCGCTCAGCAGAGAATCTGGACCCCAGAAAGGAAAGAAGAGCATTGGAATGGGTGAAGATAGAGAGATGCAATGGTCTATTTTGATTATTTTCTTAACTCGCGTGTGGTAGTCAAAGCAATCTTACAACACCATCTGCTATGGTGTTTAATGTTTACAGAGAAAACTCAAAATAATTATAGTTTAAAGTGGGGGAAGGTACAGAATACCAAAGAAAAATAGGGTTTTACTTTTACTCAAAATAATAAAGCACCAAGCCCCTGGAGTATGACAAGGTCCACGTGAACATGACAACAGCCACAGCATTCGCTAAGGAAGGCATAAAGACAATACATTCACAATGTGGAACACAAGTCAGGAACGAATGTGAGAAACATATCTAAGGAACTTAGGAAGGTAGGAAAAAGAAACACAAGGAAGAAGTTCGGAGGCTAAAACTGAACACATCATAAAACGAAGAAGTAAGCTCTAACTTTCCAAATTACCCTAAACATGAATGACTTACACATGCCACCTGAAAACACAGCAGTGGAACATAGGAATATGCTGTCTCTGTGCTATATTACCTTAAAATAAATGTTTTAGAGTGTCTGGTCTCATGTTGAGGTTACACATTTGGGGTTGAGTTTTGTACAAGGTGAGAGATACAGATCTAGTTTCATTTTTCTACGTGTTGTTATTCAGATTTTCCGGAACCATTTGTTAAAGATGCTGCCTTTTCTTTAATGCATATTTTTGGCATTGTTGTCTGACACCAGGTGTTGTAGTTGTGTAGACTTGTATCTGGGCCCTTAATTCCACTGTATGTCTGTTTCTGTGTCTGCACCTGCTGTTTTTGTTACTAGGGCTCTGTGATATAATCTGGCAAAAGATAATGGTGATGGCACCTACCATATTCGTTCTATTCAGGATTGTTTTGGCTCTCCTTGGTATTTTCTGACTCCACATAAGTTTTAACATTTTTTTTTCTCTATCTGTAAAGAATGGCCATGGAATTTTGATTAGGAATGCACTAAGTCTCTGTAGATTACTTTGGTAGAAGGAATGTTCTCACAGTTTTAATTCTTCCAATCTATGGGCAGAAAAGGTCTTCCATCTTCTGGAATCTTTGTCAATTTCTTCAGTGTCTGAATGTTTTCATTGTAGAAGTCACGTGCAGTTATTTTCTTTTTCTTGTCAACTTTATATAAACCAGAGTTATCTGGGAAGAGGAAACCTTAACTGGGAGATCATTTCCATCAGATTGTCTGCAGGCATGTCTGTGAGGCATTTTCTTGACTACTGATTGATGTGGGAAGGCCCAGCTTGATGTGGGTGGTGTCACCTCTGGGCAAGTGGTTCGGGGTGTATAGGCTGAGGAAACCATGGAGAGCAAGCCAGTAAGCAGGGTGATCGGTAACCCTGCTTGGTTGCTGCCTGGAGGCTCTTGCTTGAGTCCCTACCCTTCCTTACCTCAACGATGGAATGTGAGTGGAACACGTAAACTAAATAAACCCTATCCTCACCAAAATGCATTTTGGTTGTGGTGTTTAATCACAGCAGCAGAATGCCTAGCCAGGACAAGGTCTTTCATGCTCGTGATTCGGTTTATTCCTAAGTATTTGTATTTTTGTGCAGGTATTATGAGTGGGATCCGATCCCTGTTTTCTTTTTCAGAATGTTTGACACTGGCATGTGGGAAGGCTAATGATTTGTGGTGTTGCTTCTGTATCCTGTCACTTTTCTGAAGTGTTGAGCAGCCATTAAGAGCATTTGATGACATCTTCGGGGGTGGCTGATGGGAAGAATCTCATCATCTTCAAGTGAGGACACCTTGGCTTCCTTCCTGAATGTATCCCTTCCTTCTCCCACCTTGGAATTGCTATTCATCCTTGACAAAAATCTCTCAGCAATCCAGTGGTAGATGGGAGGCTGTCTCAATTAAAAGTGTCCATAAAAACCTACAGCCAACATCATACTTAAAAGTTAAAAGGGCTCCATGTCTCAGCTCCAAGGCACAGACGTCATCTCTTACCACATTCATCCGCAGTCCCGAAGCTCTGGCTCCCCGTTACGGCAAGAAGAGCAAAGTATGAAACAATGGAAATGGGAGAAATAAAATCGTCTCATTTGTAGTTGATAGGATTCTTCATGTTAAAAAATACGTCAGAAGCTCAAATTAATACAGGAGCACAGGTCAGAGAGCAATGGAAGACTAACTTAAAGGTACAGCACCACCTGCAATTTAGCCTGAATTACCACTAAAATAAAGTACACATATAACGGAATGTCTATATGACATGTGCACTGGAACTTACAAGACACTACTAGAATAAAAATTTCTAAATATAAATGAGCTGGCGAGGAAGAGGGAGGGGAGAGAGGAGAGAGTGGAAGCGGTATTGTTTGTAACACAGCAGAAACAGACTAACTTGAGTTCAAATCCTCAGGCGGTAGTGAACTCCTCAAAGAAGAAGCTGTTCCATCAACCGCCACCTTCTCGGTGGAGGGGACGGTGGAGGGGATGGTGGAGGGGACAGGAGCCAGACAGCAGTGGAATGACGTGCGTGGAATGATGAGAATGGGAAGGTGCTAAGACTCTCCGAACAGTGGAAGGGTCCTTCAGAGAGAGCTGGGGAGGAGGGCTGTGCACTTTCTCCACAAATATCTGATGAGTGTTTGAGGTGGTAGATGTGGCAAGCATTCCATGTTGCTGAGCGCACCTTACAGAGGCCACCCCAACCTACCGTACCACACAAAGATGCACAATTATAATGCAAATCAAACAATGCAGGCAGATGTCTGCAAAGAAACAAAAACAAAATTGGATCCTAGCTGACGTTTATCACAACACACACTCAACAGATTTTTTTTTACAGAATAATAAATATGCTCAAGGAAGGCATAAAGTATAAAAAATGAAAGTATACATCTATACTAACTAAACAAAACAAAGCATATCGTATGAAATTCTCGAGGAATAAATAAAACACTATTTTTAAAAGACCAAGTAGCAGTCCTCCTGTGATGTCCATAGAATCAAATGTGTGATGGTCCCATTGTAAAGCAAAAGGAGGTAATTTTTCAGAGAAGGAGTCAAAATAAATTGATATTATTAAGTAATAACTAGTAGCTCAGCAAAAATAGTTAATATAATTTGTTTCATCTACAGGAGAATGATTTAAAGAAAAACAAAACATAAAACTAACAACTTTAGAGGAAATAGATTTTTTTAATCCAAACGAAGTCAAAGGAATCAAGAATAAAAACAGGGGAACAAAAATTCAAGAATAAATCGGTAGCTATAAACTCGATATATTCATGATTACAACAAATGAAAACAGACTAAGTAAATGTCTCAGGTTATCAGAAGGAATAAAATTATAAAAGCAGTCATATCCTGCCTGAATGCAAAAATGCACATTCAATCTCCAATCGTGAGGATGCACACTGAGCCCCACCGACCTCAGTTAAAGGAGGATCGAGTCAAGAAACATTCCAAAGCACAAAGCAAATTACTTCCTAGTGATAAACATGTCCATCTCCTCGGAAAACTCAAGGACTATAAACCTGTAAGTGCCCGGCAGGAAGGCATCTGCGCACGAAGGAAAGTGGAGCGGATTATACAGAGACAGACGATGGGGCCCCAGCCGCTGATGAGAGACACAGACAGTGGGATAGAAAACCCTGTAGGAGCTGTATCAGTCAGGAAACAATAGCTGTGTGCAGGAAACCGGCCAGGAAACAAGGCCATTTTGTTCGTAAGTTAACTGGAATTTTCACTAAAATTTCCAAGAAAAGAATAAATAACAGTTATATACAAAGGATAAACAAAAAATAAATATACAAAAATGATTTCAAGCTTCCAAGTCAAGAAAGTAGGCAAAGGGTAATGAAGACACTGGAGTAGGGAAATGTTGCAACGCAGAGACCGATGACATGCTGTACTAATAAAGATGTAACATATAAACTACGAGGAAGTGCAGGAGCCAAAGACGGTCTCGGGGATGATGAAGCCCCAATGACCGTCTCGGGGGTGATGAAGACCCAGTGACGGTCTCGGGGATGATGAAGACACAATGACGGTCTCGGGGATGATGAAGAGCCAATGACGGTCTCGGGGATGATGAAGAGCCAATGACGGTCTGGGGGGATGATGAAGAGCCAATGACGGTCTCGGGGATGATGAAGCCCCAATGACGGTCTCGGGGATGATGAAGAGCCAATGACGGTCTGGGGGGATGATGAAGACCCATTGACGGTCTTGGGGATGATGAAGCCCCAATGACCGTCTCGGGGGTGATGAAGACCCATTGACGGTCTCGGGGTTGATGAAGACCCAGTGACGGTCTCGGGGATGATGAAGACACAATGACGGTCTCGGGGATGATGAAGACCCAGTGACGGTCTCGGGGATGATGAAGCCCCAGTGACGGTCTCGGGGATGATGAAGCTCCAATGACGGTCTGGGGGGATGATGAAGCTCCAATGACGGTCTCGGGGATGATGAAGCTCCAATGACGGTCTCGGGGATGATGAAGCCCCAATGACGGTCTCGGGGATGATGAAGCTCCAATGACGGTCTGGGGGGATGATGAAGCTCCAATGACGGTCTCGGGGATGATGAAGCCCCAATGACGGTCTCGGGGATGATGAAGCTCCAATGACGGTCTCGGGGATGATGAAGACACAATGACGGTCTCGGGGATGATGAAGCTCCAATGACGGTCTCGGGGATGATGAAGACACAATGACGGTCTCGGGGATGATGAAGACACAATGACGGTCTCGGGGATGATGAAGACACAATGACGGTCTCGGGGATGATGAAGACACAATGACGGTCTCGGGGATGATGAAGCTCCAATGACGGTCTCGGGGATGATGAAGACACAATGACGGTCTCGGGGATGATGAAGCCCCAGTGACGGTCTCGGGGATGATGAAGCCCCAGTGACGGTCTCGGGGATGATGAAGCCCCAGTGACGGTCTCGGGGATGATGAAGCCCCAGTGACGGTCTCGGGGTGGGGAGCGGATGATGAAGAGCCAAAGACTGTCTCGTGGGGGAGGGGGTGATGAAGAGTCAAAGACGGCCTGTGGAGGGGATGATGAAGATCCACAACTGCTAGGGACATTGATGAGAGTAGGAGGAAACTGCATTAACACAAATAAAAAGGCATTGGCATATGTTCTGCAGAATTCAAATGCTCTCACGAGCACACTAACGACAGTTTTACTCCAAGAAATGTGAAGATTTGGCTATCATGGACAAGATTCTTCAAATATCATGAGTTGCCAAATCGGACCTAAGAAGTAAAAAAAAAAAAAAAAAATCTGAATAAATTTTCTTTCTTAGATAAATTGAACACTTCCTTTCCAGAAAAACAACTCGGGGTCCAGATGCCTTTATGGGTGAATCTTCCCCAACACTTAAGGAAGAAGGAAGGCGGGCCTCCATGAGGAAAAGTGTGGAGTGCCCAGGCTGGCTCTTGGAGGGTGGCTGCTTTCTGATGCCAGACCCTGGCAGGAATACTGTGAGAAAGAACATTACACGCCCATTCCTCTCATGAACATTGTATAAAAATCTTGAAACACTTGCGAATCAATCGATGTAAGAGAGGAAGTCGGAGTAACTCACCACATTAACAGAAATGGAAGGAAATTATAACATTATTTGTTGGAAAAAAGAAGCAGAAAGTCCAGCAGCTACCATGAAAAACTCCCCCTAGCAAACTAGAAACGGGCACTTTTTGATCTGAAAACGGGCTTCCTTTGAATCTCACAGTAAACACAATATTTAACAGTGAAATATGAAACAAAGATACAGCCTATTATTCAGTGAAGACTAGGTATTTTAGGGAGTGAGATGGGCAGGAAAGTTAAGTAAAGGCATTAAAGGGTTAAAAAAGAAAAATACTCTCATTATTTGAAGAGATGGATTCGTACAAAAGAAAAAGAAAGCTCAAAATAATTTGCAAACCATGGACAGTAGAATTTAATGAGGCGACTGGCTACAAACAAGGCTGATGGCTTTAAAACAGTGTTTTATTTCTATACCAGAAGCAAATAGATGATAAACTATAGCATCTGGGGACACTTAAAATTAATATTTGTATTGCGTGAGATAAAAGGAAAGATGATGAGGTAGAAATTATAAAAGCTGAGTCTGGATGCATCCAGGGTGGGACGGAGGTCTTCCGTGTCACAGGGACACCCTCCCACACAGCATCGGCCAACCACCCTCTTGATGTTAAACAACTCTGACAGGACCATTTCAGAGGAGTGCAGGTACCCAACAAACTGACAGACGGGCTCCCCAAGAGCTAACCCCGATCCCTCTAAAGATAGAGATGGGACTGTTTTATCATCTTTGTCTTTTTAATTTTGTTTTTAAGTCTTGACAGTCCTTAACGTGTGTGTGAGTGTGTGTGTGTGTGTGTGTGTGTGTGTGCGTGCCTAAGTGAACGTGAGTCCTTGGGGGGCATGTTAAAGTGCCTTTTAAGTAAGTCTGAGGAACTAAGTATCCATTTACCTTCTTAATGCCCATTTAAATGGCATTTTGAAGCCTGTTAAATGTTTTATAAATCCTTAAAATGTTATTTGTTTATATAAAACAACATTCACTCACAAGAGAAAAGCTTCATTGGGTTATAAAATTTGACAGCAAACATAGAAATTTCACTAAGAATTTCTTTCCAAAACATGTCTTAAATTACTTATTATATTTACATAATAGTGATGGGTTTAAAAAAAATTCTGAGTACCTAAAAATGCTTTATAGTAAGATGACTCTGAGGATGTATAATGTAAATCTTGTTTGCACTAATTTACATGGAGTTTTTTCAAAAATATTCTTGTTTGATTGTTATTTTTATTTTATCTTTCATACAATACATCCCTAAGCAGTTTATCCACTTCCACTCCTTCCAGTCTCCACCACCTCCCTTCCACCCCCCTCCCAAATTCATGCCCCCTCTGTTTCCCCTCAGAAAAGAGCAGGCCTCCCAGGGAAATCAAAACAAACAAACTAACAAAACCAAGACAAAACAAAAAAAACCATGGTAGACACAACCCCTCACATCCAAGCTGGATGGGGCAATCCAGCAGGAGGTAAAGGGTCCCAAGGACAGGCAAAAGGGTCAGAGACACCCCCACTCCCTCTGTTAGGAGTCCTACAAAACCACCAAGCTAACAACCAAAGCATATGTACAGAGGACCTAGTGCAGGCCCATGCAGGCTCTGTGATTGCGGGTCCAATCTCTGTGAGCCCATATGAGCCCTGTTGTGGAAGTTTATTTTTAGTTATGCACTGTTGGAAAAAGGGATGCATAGGCCTTGGTGTTTTGTATTGTCTGCAGGTATTGGATTTCTGGGGGGGGGGGGATGTTTGATTGCTTATGATCTGCGCCTGAGGAGTTCTGAATCAATAAAAACACCTGAGTTCAGATGCTTAAGGTTCCAATGTTGATCGAGAATGGCGCGGTGTCTCCATGAGACCGAGCTGTGTCTCCACACTGAGCCTCCGCAGCAGCATACTACTATAGAGACCTGCTGAGTTGATTCTGTGGCTGTGTTCTCCCGATGTCCTTGACCACTCTGGTCCCTACAGCCTCCAATCCCCTTCTTCCAAGAGGGTCCCTGAGCTCCTAGGAGAGAGGCGTGATGGAGATCTCCAATTTCAATTTAGCCTTTCTCCTCTGCCTAATGCTTGGCTGTGGGTCTCTGTATCGGCTCTCATCAGCTGCGGGAGGAAGCCTCTCTGATGATGATTGGGTTAGGCACTGACCTATGAGCATTGTAGGATATCATAAGAATCATTTCATTGATTTTCCTTTTTTTGGGGGGGTGGGGGTTGGCCAGTCGTGTTTGGTTCCATCCCAGGTATATGGGCCATTCAACCTCAAGCTCCCAGCCATCCAGGCAGAGCCAGGTATTAATGCATAAATGGTAAGTGTAAGATTTTTTTTAATTAAGGCAGTTATATATAAGATACATATATGCTAAACATAAATTTATCAAATAAGTTTCCTTTGCATGGCAGACAGGAGACACAGTATCAACCAACATTCAAATCTAGGTAAGTTTCCCCTGTATATAGTAAGCACGGCTAAATTATTAAATGTTGATAAAATAATAACTGATTTCTTACATTTCTAATATAAATTTTGACATAGTTACAAAAATAAGGAATAAAAACCATTGCCTTCTTCCTACGATCTCCTCTTTAAAGATAGTTTATTTTTAAGGTTCTTATCTTGTCCAACTTAAACTAAAAAGTTATTGAAAATCTAAGCTGTTGGTGCCTGCTCAGCCTGCGTAAAGCCCTATCAGCAATCAGGTGATGCTCTGTGCCTTTAAGATTAAAGGTCTTTTATTTGATGTGGAAAGTCGTATCTCCAAGAATTTTTTTATTAAGGATTGCTGAATGTGATCTAACCAGTAGTCTAACCCTAAACAACGTCTTAGTCGGTGTTCTATTGCTGTGAAGAGAAACCATGACCACATCAACTCTTATAAAGGAAAACATTTAGTTGGTGCTGGCTCACGGCTCAAAGGTTTGGTCCATTGTCGTCATGGTGGCACACAGGCGGATACAGGGCTGAGGAGCCAGAGTTCTACATCGGATCTGCAGGCAGCAGGCGGAGACAGAGAATCTGGGCCTGGCTTGAGCATTTGCAACCACAAAGCCCACGCCAGTGACCCTCCAACAAGGCCACACCTCCTCCAACAAGGCCACACCTCCTCCAACAAGGCCACACCTCCTCCAACAAGGCCACACCTCCTCCAACAAGGCCACACCTCCTCCAACAAGGCCACACCTCCTCCAACAAGGCCACACCTCCTAATCCCTGTCAGGCCACTCCCTAAGGGCCAAGCATTCAAATCTATGAGCCTATGGGGCCATTCTTGTTCAAACCACTATACTCGTAAATGCTCATTCCAGAGTATAAAATATAAAAATAATAAATAAATATTATATATCATATAAGTATATAAATATATTCACATTATTCCTTTTAGTTTATAGAGCAACTAAGGTTTTTTTTTTTTTTTTTAAATAGTTTCAGTCAAGATGTTATTTGGTCAATTATTAGCTCTCATTCTCTCAGTAATCTAAACCAAAAAAATCCCTATTGCTTATGAAATAACTGGCCTTCAGGACATGAAGGGTTCTGGTCCAGGATACACACTCCCCTCAAGACAATTATCCTCCCTGGGGAGACAGATGATCCTCTGTGCTCTGTTCTTCCTTAAATCTGAAAATTGAGACAATGGCTTAGTACCTATCCTTAAGCGAACAATATGCCTTTAAAAAATAAAGATTGCATGTTTTAAAAAAATAATTGCTTGTAGTTTCTACTAGGCTTCTAATCAAGGGACTGAGTCTTAAATCAGGCTTATTTAATAATCTCTTCATCTGCCAACCTTTATTTACCATACAACAGCCAAAATGTGAAGCAGGATTTGTTCCTCAGCACTGGTGTGACCGTCTTTCTGGGTGTCAATAATCACGCTTGGAGACCTGTGTTGATGTGGACAAGGAGTCAGAAGACCAATGATTTGGACCACAGTGTGGTAGGCACATGAGAAAAGATACACTAGCCACTATGACAGCCAAGCAAGAGACCACATACGTGGCACTCTGGTTTAACGGGGTGGCACTGCCGCTCACTGAGGAAACAGTAGCCTTTGTGATAAATAACTGGGTCAACTGAATACCCACGTGGAAAAACATGATTCTTGACTTCTATTTCACCCTAGACTCAAAAATCGATTCCAGATGAAACTGTGAAGCGGTGAAGCTTCCAAATGCCTTCCTAAATGCAGCCAACAGTTCTTCACACAAAGCAGAGGCTACAGAGAAAATGTAAGGGAAAACCGGACCACAGAATGACACAAAGGTTTTCCATGAAAGATACTGCAAAGAGCCAACTGTGGAGTGCACATGCTGCCGTGAGATATTCATGCATGTAAAAGGAGGATTTAAATACCTTAATCCACTGTATGTATTTTTAAACACATATATGTAAGCCACATTACTTAGCAAAAATGTCCATAGAAAGAAGGGTGGAAGTTTTTAACAGAGACTGCCAAGTGGAGAGTAAACACACAGAAAGGTGCTTAACTCGGGCATTGGAGAAACACAAGCACATTGCTTTCCTTCCGCAGACTCCAGGGTGGTTACAGCGGAGGAACACAACACTGGTCAGGGACGCTTGGGAGCAGCTATCTCTCACTGTCCCTCTGGAGGAGGGCTTGAACTGGTAAACATGTGAGAAAACAGTACCATGTGCTAAGTCTAAACACATACAGACACGGACTGGGTACAGTCACACGCTGTACAAGAGGCATGGGTTCTGAAAATGCTTCACTAAACTCTTGTGTCACCGCGGCTACCTAGACAGGGACCTGCACACCTCAGCTGGAGGATGACCTAATGCTTCCAGGCTACAGAGCAGTGCTTTCTTCAGCTCCCTTGTGTTCTCAGAGGCCCAGAATGCCAGGGCCACAGTCCCACTTTCAGGATTAAGACCAACAGAATCGCAAACAGGACTCACGCAAGGGTGTTTCACAGATACGCTACAGCACCTCAATACTGAAGCCACCCAACTGCCCATCAGAGAGATTGGCTGACCTGAGCAGGGAGTGAGGAAAATCGGGCAAAGACTTTACGGTTGGGGTCCGCAGGAGTCCGAGAGTCGGGGTGACCAGGCCTCTCTGCATGAGGGTTTCCCATCAGCTGGGCACACCTTCCTTCTGCACCACCCCCACGTCTAAATGAAGCCACAGAAGAGGGCGAGAAAAGCCTGAGGAAAAATCTGAGGTGACTGGATTTCTCTGGAATAACTTAGACCTTGACTTTAAAAACAGTGTTTGCTCTTACTCTTTTCAAAAAAGTGTAACAAGCTTTTGCAATAAAAGTATATATTTGTAAGTGTGTGAGGGTGAGATTAGCACAGACCTGTGTGCTCTCCCGAGTGCTTAAATGAAGGCTGTACCACTTAATCATGACCTTCCCTGCCCTGCCGCCCTGCCGTCGGCTGCAGGGGTCTGGCTACTTTAGCCACCTCACAGTTTTACCAGTGTGAGTTTGCTGGATCGTATTTCATTCTATTTTTAAACTTCTGAGGAACTAGCATATTGTTTTCCGTAGTGTCTGTTGCATTATATCCAGAATATTTTAGATTAAGCTTTTAAGTGAAAAGAAAACTCAAGACAGAAGTGAGTTCCATTGTAGGAAAACAAGGGAAAATCAGAGTTACTTTGTGCACCTGTGTTTGTCTGCTGAGAAACCCTGTACCTGCCGCAGGAGCTGGGATCATGGAATTTTCTTTCTTCCTCCTGAAGTTTGATGTTAGTAGCTCACCGTTATTGTTTCCCCATTCTGCTTAAAGGCATGATTTTATGAATGGTTTGTTTTGGCTCCTGTGTCTAGGTAGGGTAGGCTTCCCCTCACTTCATGAGTTGAGATGCTTCAGCTGTGCACAAATTTTCCAGGCGTCTCACCCTCTTTGGCATTACCGGGTTGGGGGCTACAGCTGCCCGCCATCCTGGATACGCTCTCCTCTGGGCTTCTTCTTCAGTTACTTTTCTGCTAAGAAGGGACTAATGGAAGGGGGGGGGGCTTGTTTTGGTTTATGGTTTGAGGAGTCCCTCGTGGTGGGGAAGAGCAAGGTGACAGGAGCAGGCAGTGACTGGTCACACCGTGTCCACCATCAGGACACAGAGGGACGAAGGACACCCTTGGCTCACTCTCCTCCTATTCAGTCCAGGACCCTGGTGACCCAGAGAAGGGTAACACCCACATTTAGGGGGACCTTCCCAGTTCAACTAACCCACTCTAGAAACTCCCTCTCAGGAACTCCTAGAGACCTGTCTTCTGTTTTGGGGGGTTTGTGGCAGACCTTGAGTGGATTAACGCCTTTCTCATGTGAGTTCTCACTTCTGCCGTATTGGATCAATTCCTGCGAGAGTAGGTTGCGAGATAGCATAGGAAATACAGAGTATGGAGTGGTACTGTTCAATGAAAAACAAACAAACGCGCCCAGAACCTCAAGGCAGAGGAAATACCTGGGCTCACAGCTCTGACTAGAATTAGAAAATTGCAATCTACCGCTGAAGACTTGCGTGATGTGTGAGCTGTCACTGTGTCCTGATCTCTTCATTTTACAGAGAGGGAAGCTGGTGTTACGTTGTCCGAATCTGCCGCGGAATTAACCTAGAACTCAAGTCCGTATGGTGCAGGGATGCTTCTCCACAGTGAAGGTCGGCAGGGTCTCAAGCCTCAGAGCAGCCACATCTGCACTGTGGTTTCCCAGCAGGCACCACGGGCCACACCTCCCTTCCTTCTGTGGACTCGCACTGAACCTCGGATTTCCCCGGAGTTCCTCGGCGTTCCTCGGAGCCGCTGGGCTCTGCATCAGCCCATATGCAGCCCAGATGAAACAAATTAGTCCGCGGCGCTTTCTGTCCTCTCTCCCTGTAGACAACACACTCATCCATCAGACTTGGGAGTCTCCTATCGTTTTTGCCAAAGTCTAATTCTAAAATTATTTCTCCCTAATCTGCTGCTGCTGCCAGATTGTTCTTTTTTTTTTTTTAAATGATGTTCTTTCCAGCTGACTGTTTATCATTGTCAGATGGCCCTTCCATAAAATTCCACATGTACACGTGACTTTCCAAGTAAGTAGGTCAAGCAGAGACTGCTGCCCTAGGGATGAACATTCTAGAATATCCATGCAAACTTGATGTGCGTATCTGCGTGCAAACCTCGGGCCTGGGGTCAGGACTGGTCATGTGACCTCACACTATCAGCAAGGAGGAGATCAGGCAGTAGGGAGGAAGGCCTGGGTCTACCCCTGGAAGCCAATGTGATGCTCTTAGGTAAGCCACAAATTGATGCCACCACCCAGACGACAACTAGACTCAGCCTATGGGCAGGTCAGGGAGGGTGCAGGTGACATGTGTTGAAACATAGACTTTACTATTTGGAGTGATTTTAGAAGCAAAACAAAACTTTTTTCAACTCACAGAAAGATCCGTCTACCTACTGAGGGCTGGGGTTAAAGACGTCTACCACTAATGCTTGGCCAACAGAAATTTTAAGAGAGAATTCAGCACTTCAATTCTGAGTTGACATTCCTTTTTCATAACAGGGAAGTAGAAGTAAGAGAGATGTGCCCCAGGACGCTGTCAACTGGGCAGTGAAATTTTCTACCTGCTTGTATCAGCCACACAGTGACACTATCTAGGGAGACATTCACCCTGGAGATCGCTCAGGCTGCAAGCACCGTGCAGCAGGTGTTGGCAAAGCTGTAGTCTGTGGGTCAGCTCTACATTGGCATCTCGAGAACAAAGAATGGTCTTCGAATTTTTTAAAGGGGACTTTGATGTTGCGTTCCTGTAATCTAGCATTCAGGAGGCTGAGGCAGAGGAATGACAGGCTCAAGGCAAGCCAACGTTCATGCAAGGGAGACACTCTCTAAGCAAAACACAAACAAGACAAAACAAAAACTCTCCACTACACCAAACCCAGACCACACCAAAACAAAAATCTAATGAACATCTTGTGTGGTTTATCCATTCAGTTCCTTTGAAAAGAACTTTTTTGGCCCCGTGCAGAGGACCCGGCTGTCAGGGTGACTCTGCGGAGTGTTACAGCATTCATGACATTGAATGTCTGTCCTTTTATGGGACTGACTGGCTTCCAGCACTGGCTCACTCAAGACACCTAGAGACCTAGGACTCTTGATTTCTCAGTCTTTCGGTCTCAGGTGCCTCTGAGCCCCTGGGAGTCTGCTCCCAGCGTGGTCCTCCTAGAAGTGTGGCCTATTTCAGAATGCAGGATGTGTCTTAAAATACACCAAGGACTCAGGGGATGTTTTTTCCTTTAAAAATAATCATTATTTTTCCAAGTGAAGGACCAAGTAGGTACACGTGTTTTTAAAGAAGAAATCATACAACCGAGCGTCTTCTTTACTCCAGGGTCTCAGTCAGCAGATCTGCTGTGAGGATTTCTTCCCCAGCGTTGCTGGCTCTGTGCACCTTGTACTTACTGTAAGTGGAGGCAGTTACAGGGACCGCCTGGTTTTGCTTTCTCACTTGTAATATCTTCATGTTGTATTGAGATCTTTTCCTACCAGAAGATAAAAGCCTTGGTCCTTTTTAATAGCGACATCATTGGAATGAATGAAACAGATTTGCATTAATTGTCCCTAGTGTTTGTCTGTTAAAGCAGTACCACAATCTCAGGCCTCAGGCCCAGCCTTTTCCCACAAGTGAGACCATGAGAAACTGGGCTGTGGGATTCTCGAGAAAAGTCGGTGTGAATTCTTAATAATGGCAAGCTACCCTCTCCTAACCCTGTACAGCCCCACTCCCTCTCCTCCCAGCCGCTTCCTCTGCACCAAACCTCACCCTGACCCATTCCGTAGGTGGAAGTAGCATGGAGTTAGTGTTTCAGTTTGAGTTAGAATTGTGAATGAGACACAGCGCCTTTCCTATCTTCCCATCTTTCGAGGGACCGCTTGGCTCAGTGATTAAACAATGCTGAGATCTGGACACTGATCTCCTGGGCTCAGACCTTAGACCCCCAGCAGGCAGACCTTGAATTTAGGACTAATCCTCATTCTCCTTAGTAACTGAGATTACTGGTCTCTGCTACTGGGGTTGCTTGATGTCATTTAAAGGGCATTTAGGGTGTCCTTTGCATGCTGATTGGTCAGTACTACAGGCACTCTGAGCTTGGAACTCAAGACTGATTTATACTCTTTTAAGAAGTCTTGCCTCTAATACGTTGATATATACATAGTATTCACAAGTTATTTGTGAAGTAGGATTTTCTATGAGGGGATGATGGGATGGATGTTTCTATTCAGGGTCTCTGGGTGTAGAGAGGTAAAGCAGCCATTCTGGAAATCTGGGTGTAGAGAAGTCTACTTGTTCACATGGCTGTTCCCAGCAGCTAGGACAGTCCCTGGGCATGTAGCAAGCCCCCCCCTCCCACATCATGTATTAATGAATGAATAAAATAACCAACTGAGTAAATGAATCCCAGAATGTTAAGAATCTTTTTATTTCCTAGGTTCTTTCTGGAAACAAGCTAGCAAACAGGATTGGTCATGGGGACTAATTGGGTCACTCCGAGCTGTAGAGAGAGTCACAGAGAGTGTGGCAGAGCCCGAGATGGTCCAGTGACCAGAGTGGGGCCGCACACAATCCTGACTGCTCTACCAGCAAAGAGAACAGCACGTCTCTATTTCAAGAAGTTAAAGCTAATTTTAAATGTGCAGAATTAGCAATGCAGCCTGATAGTTTTCACTAATGAATTCCAGTGGTTAATTACACTTAGGTTCCTAACGCTTCTCCCTCTAGAGCTCACCATGCCGGTCTTGCTCTGGATGCAAAGTCACACCTACTGATGTATTTCCTTAAAAAAGAAAAAAGATAGAAAGTAAGAAGCACCGGGTTTGCTGAGGTTCCTTTGCATTTCCCTGTTGATGGTTCCTGTTTTCACTGACGCCTGGAGCCCAGAGGACTAGAGTCCAGCACAGTGGCCTCTGGACCTCGGCAGGTTTCTTTCCAAATGCCTGCTGCTAAGTTTTCAGACCTTGCACCAGGTGGAGGCTGGTGGTGACATTCCTTCCCCCATCACTCGAGTTTCTAAACTAAGGAAGAAAAAGTCTCATCTGTAGGCTCGTCAGATCACGAGGCTCTGAGAGCTGGACAAGCCCAGCAGCACCCTGCTGCGGACCGGACCTGGGGTAGGCATGCCTCTGACGCATCCTAGCTGGGCATGCGTTGGAGGGCCTGTGAGCTCCTCGTGGCCCACTTCCCTAAGGCTTCTCTTTCTCAAGAAGAAGACACATCACTGTATGATTGGCAAATCTTCAAAGCCTGAAAGTACCGCCTCTTGCCATGTAGTCAGGGAGGGAGGCTGGGCGGAACACAGCAGCTGTGCGAACTGACAACAGACATTGGTTTCTCACAGTTCTGGACCCTTAGAGTCTGAGAATGGGGTGCTGGCACCCTAGGTGTCAGGGGAGGGCAGTCTTCCTAGTGTGCAACTTCTCATTGTGTTCTCCAGTGGTTGGATCGCATCATGGGTGCCCCTTGTTACAACACTAGTCCCAAACATCAGGCCCCCAACTCTCGTGCTCAAACTCACTCCGAAAGCATCTGCTTTTGAATACTGTCCTCTTGGACATTAGACACCAACATGTGAATTCTGGTGGACACAAACGTTCAACTCACAGCACCTCTCCTTCCCAGTTATCACATTAGCGATAACTGGGACACCTGCTTTCCCAGATTGTCTGGCTGCTCGGAAGTACCTTCTCCCATTGGCATTTTCTGAGGGTTTTAGGGAAAGATTCTAGGTGTTGATAGCACTCATGTAGCCAGCATTCTGTAGTCCATGTGCTCCATTCACAGCACTGAGTGGAGTGGGAAATAGACACCATAGTTACCAGAAGCCAGTGTGAACGTGGGGAGAGAGCAGAAGATCACACGAATGGTCAACAGCCTGGCCCTCTGAGTCTCAAGATGGATCAACTGAGTCTCAGCCCGTTCTGTAAGTGACATGACACTGAGCAGCATCTGTTAGTGACTTGCCCCAAATTCTCCATGGGCCGGAGGCCCTCTGTGAGTGCCCTGTGCCCCCATTCAGTGTGTCTTCCACATCTTGGCTATTCCATGTCCACACGCTTTAATCCTTTATGTGGGTGAGTCGTGCACTGCTGTAAGGATCTTACCATGCCACTGAAAAGCAGGGTGTGAGGGGTCGACCCCTGTGTGGGTACAGTAAGCATCAGCACTTTCAAAAACAGTTGTATGCTGTAAAGAGAGCGAGTGCCTAGTATATAGCAGGTGCTTCATAAATGATTATTTTTCATTACTTATACATTATATCAAAAATGAGTTCATGTAGCTCATAACCTTTATCAAGTGGAAATTACTACCAGCACTGCCCACTGTAAACCCTTCACAGCCTCCAGAGTGGATAATCCGGTCTTCACAGTTGCATGTGGGATCCTCCTGCCCCACCCTCCTACGGAATTTCCCACTTCCTTTATTTTTTCCATCTTTCATTTCTGTTGAGAGAATGAAGGTCCTTGTCCCCACAGATTGCTAGGAAACCCAGGAATGTTAAGTACCCAGGATTGCCCTTCCAGAAGTCTGGGAATGGAGATGATTAATACCCTGGTGATCTGTGTTATCTGTTGGATCAGGCCATAAAAAGCTCCCACAACCAGGACCAGGGGTGGCTGTAATCTAAATGACCCTACATCACCTGTATAGCCAGGGGCTCCCCAAGCTCCCACAACCAGGGCCAGAGGTGGCTAATAGCCCAAATGACCTCATGTTATCTGTATGACCAAGACTGCACCAGATCCTTCCCTAGGCCCTTAAGCTAGTACAGGTAGCCTGTCCCTGGAAATCATTTTGTTAGAAGAAATGTCCTGTACTCCGAGTTAAGTTTTGATGTAATTATGCCTCCTTATGCATCGGGGATTGTGTTATAGCAGGAGAGTTTTTTTCCAAATTATATTGTGTTTAAATATGCTGGGAATAAATTGTCTGGCAGCAGAGTCTCTAGAAGCTTGATTCAGTCTTCCTAGGAGGGGCCTGAGAGAATCATTTGAATTTCTGTGTCCTCTTGTCTGTCTACCAGGTCTCATGAGTCTCTCCCTCCCTCCTAGAGGGTGCCATACAACAGATAATTAACCCTCAAGTCATATGTTGTTAGTATCTGGAGAGCGGCCTTTGGGAGGTGATGAGGATTAATTGAGGTCACGTGGTAAATCATTCATATACATAAAATAAAAAAATAAATCTTTAAAAATATAATGATTTTGTCCAGTCTAAAAAGTGTAGTGGTTTGTAAAGCTTGTAAACAAGGAAGGGGATTATTTTTTAATAGATGACTTTTTAAATCGACAAATAACAGTGTTGACATCATGGTATTTTGAAGTCTCATGCAATGGCTAACTCTGACTCATTAGCATGACAGCACTGGTGACTTTATAAAAAGGGAGAGAAACCTGAGCACGCATGCATGTCCAGTCTCATTGCAGAAGCCCTTACTTGCTGTCTAAGTAGGAGCTGCTGCCATGGACTTCTCAGCCTCCAGGATTGTGGGTCAGAGGCTGCTGCAAAAGGCAGGCATTTAATGCGTAGACCAAAGTCCTGCCCCTGGAATTTATTCCTCTTACCTAACTGTATGCATGCCTTTGATATTCTCCAGAGCTCTGCTGCACACCAAGGGGCCTGTTTGTGAGAACAGTGCATGGCGTACTTAAAAAATAGTGATGTTGGGTACTCTCATTCCAACAGAGACAAGTATGTTAATGACAGATTTAGCCACTGCATAAGGCATGAGTCTTTAAAATACCACAATGTAAACAGACATTGTTATTTATCAAATTGAAAACTTTACAAACCACTGGACATCTCAGACATCTCAGACTGGACAAATTATTATTTTTGTTTTAGATTTCTTTTAATTTTATGTATTGAGTATTTTGTATTGAGTATATGTATTATGTATTTTATTTATGTATTGAGTAATTTGCCTGACTGTGTGTATATAGATCACATGCATGTCTAGTGTCTACAGAGGCCAGAGACAGCCCTCGGTCTCCTGGAATTGGGATCATGGCCATTCTGAGTAACTACATGGGTGCTGGGTACCTAACCTAGGTCTTCTGCAAGAGCAGCCAGCGCTGCTAACTACTCGGCTGTCTCTGCAGCCCTGGAAATCATTGTTTAAAAGCAATTCTGCCTCCCAGGAAGGCATTCAGTAGTGAATGAATCACAGCGGAGAAAGCAGGTGTCCTGAGTCTCATGAAGACTCGTGTCGAAGTCTGGATTTCAACTACTGCCTCACTTGATGACTTTTCTTTTATTAATTATGTCTTAGTTTCTTCATATGCTATCTCTTGATGACATTCTCTCACCCCTAAACCCACCCCAGATCCTCCCCACCTCTCTACCCACACAACTCCATGTTCTTCCCTCTGTCTTAGAAGTCACTGCCATCTCTTCCCAAGCCCGAGGACCCCGTCCCTGTGAGCTCCCTGAGTGTCCTACTTGCTGCCTGACTTTCTGTTTGCTTTCCTAAGGGAAGTCTTCCGGGGGATGGGACAGCATCTCCATTTCCTAGACTTCGCACATGGCAGGTCAGAGCAGCTAATCACATGTAAGTTATTAATGAAATAAACAGGATTCCTCCCAAGCTTCACCAAAATGAAATTAATGTCAGTTCAGGAGTGAGGATGGTGGGGGTGTCGTGTCAGCACAGCCAGGAATTATAGTCTATCAACATTCTGTTGAAAATCTGATTAATGGTATTTCATACTGAGTGGCAGAAAGTAGCTAATTAAATCTGTGTTTTTAAATGCCTCCAGCAGCTCTGCAAGACAGCCAGGCTTATAGACTTTGTTTTGGTAAAATTACTGGACTGTAAACATACACACATGGACACACTGGCACACACACACACACACACACACACACATCACATACACAAATAAATATAATAAAGTATGTTTTAATTCAGGTGACAGATATCAGACGTTCTGGACACTCTTCGCTTTGTCAAACTAGGTTTTAGAACAGTGGGACATATCAGTTTCTGAATTTTCTGCCTATTGTCTGATTGGTGAGGAGTTAGAAGAAGAAAGAGAGTTGCCAGGCTTGGGGTGCAGATTTCTGCCTTCCGTGTCCCCTTTATAACTTCTGTTGTTTTCCTGCTCCCCATTTTCAAAGTGAACCCAGAATTGTCTTTGAAGGTTACTGATGCGTATTGAAGCCTTATTAGCTCAGGCTGGATAGATGACAGGACTCTGTGAATGCTTGCACGTAGATTTGAAGATGTGCTCCTGATTGGCCCTGCTGATGTTCACTGTGGAGATCTGAGCAGTGGGTGGGTGATAGGTTTTAGTCAAGCTCATCAGATTCGGGGTTCTAAAAACAACATATTATGAGATTGCCTCTTCTAATATACAAAAATTTCAACCTCCCTCTGCCTCTCTGTCCTGAATTTCCCTCCTGAAGTGTGATTCCCCAAAGGGCTCTCCTCCTTGCACGGCCTCTTCTCACACTACAAACAGCCCCCTCTGGTGAACCCACCTGTCCAGGCTGTAGGAAGCCCCAGAGCCCCTCGGCATCAGTGATCTGCCACGGGACTGTCATTTACTTCTTAGTGCGGCTGTGCGTGGTGTTTTTCAGTTCAGAGCGTGATGTAGCTCACGCGTGTGCGTGAAGCTGAAGGTGAGAACTTAGCGTTCTTGGAGGTGGAGAGGAAAGACCTTTTGCCCTTGGGCTTCTCGGCCGGGGTGGCCATGTGAGTCTTTTACTAGCACGCCGAAGCCTTGCTTGTAGGCTGTAGGTATCTCTGGCCTGCGGTGCTTTCGTCACTCAGGATCAAATGTAGAATCTTAGTTTTGCATTTCTGTAGCTCTCACTGTAAAGCTTCAGATTATTCATATTCAGTTTTTGAACTTGTGCTGTTATCTCTCTGTTCCTCCATTAACAAATCAAACAAACTCTGGTACCTGCTCATTGCGTGCTGTGATATTATGCTTTCAATTTGATTTAAATGCCAGATTGTCAGCACTAAACTGTGAGCTACAAATGTTTATAGATCCTCTAACCCTCGTTAATGGTCAGTTGTGTCTTAGTGTGATTTGTTTAGGGAACTGAACTCTTTAATGTAAGCATTCAAATAAATACTGCACAATTTTTCTGTCTGTATGTCAGTATGTCATTCATATATATATGTATACACATGCATACACACACATACATACACATACACATACATGCACATCCATGTAAACATGTACACATACATACCAGGAGTCTCAAGAAGTGGAGCCGTTCCCCTCACTGACTCTGAAGAAGCTTTGTCTGACCATTTCCTTCTTTAAGGTAGGAATCGCCGTAGGGAGTTCCATCCTGGTCACTAAGGCACTGGTGGGAGTTTATAGCCTTAGTGTGCACCAAGGAACATTATATGCACCCCATGCTCTGATCTAAGACCTTATGGATGGATAGCCCAAGGAATGGAAGCCTTTCCCTTTAAGTTCTGGGTCTTAGAGTCTGAGTGTAATTAACACCTGGCATTGGTCACAGGCCAATAATATGATCATTCTCAAAGGAATTCTAGAGAAAGTTAGCTTTTAGAAATAGCCTTATGCTTAGGCAACCTGAAAGACAGAGGCCACTGAGGCTGCTGTTCATATCATCTCTTTCCTGTCTGTCCTCTGCTGGAAACACCCTGCAGCTGGGTCTGGAAGGCCTATCATGCACAAGGCTGAACCCACAGGCTCTCCTTCTTGTCTCCTCTGATGACTCACCCCCGTGGTACCTATTTCTTGTGATGAAACTGGAAGTCAAGCTTAAAATGCCTTTCTCTTCTGAAGCAACCCACTCAAGCCCATTGAACAATCTTGAACGATCCATGCTGCCCCTTGTCCTTGGCACCACCTCAAGCAGAGCTAAAGGATTTTTCCAGAGTGGATGCCAGTTTCCTGAGTGATACACCCACATCTTTCTTCCCATGTTGGTGAACACAAATTCATAGCCTTTCATCTTTTTAGTTCTTCCCTGATGTGAAGAGTCTGTAACGGTTGGCAGGCCCTGGGTGTGCCCCTGTCTGTCCCAACCCATGTCCTCTCTTTTCTCCTTTGCTACCAAGTTCCCAGCTTCAGTGCCTTGATGTGGTCAGGCTCTCCTGCACTCCACGGCCTTCCCACTTGCCGGGCCTCTGCTGAGGACACTCCTCCGCCTTCCCCTCTGGTGCCTTCCCTGACTTCTGATGGTCAGACGTCTTGTTGCAAATTATCACCTCCAGCCTAATTTTCTATCAGATCATTCGCCACGGTTGGAGTGGTACTGCATCTTACCATTCGATGTGTGTGGTGCACACATGCGTGCAGGTACACACCCATGGGGTGTCTGTGGAGGTCAGGGGTCAAGGCCAAGTACCACTCTCTGCCACTCTTCACCCTCTCCCCTTTTTAAAAAATGCAGTGTCTTCACTGAAACTGGTGCTGTCTGAGTGACGAGACTGGCTGGCCGGTGAGCCTCTGGGACCACGGTTTCTCCGATTCCCCAGTGCTGGGATTAAACGCATGGGCTGCTTTGCAGGATTGTTTGCATGCATGCCAGGAACTGAACTCTGACTCTCAGGTTAGCGCAGCAAGTGCTTTCTTTACCCAGTGAGCCCTGCTCACAGATCTGTGAATACACTGTGTTTCTTCGCTTTCTCCTTCTATTTATTTTATTTATTTATTTATTTATTTTTTAATCTCACAGTGCCTGTCTGGGAGGCAAAAGCCACTAGCTTCCGAGTCAGGGCGAAAGCATTCTTTCTCCCTGCTACCCTTGATGTCCCCAAATCAGGCGGTTTAGCAAAGCACCCTGAAGACGGAGAAAACATACTTTGTTCCAATTGTTTAGGCGTGGTGGAACAGGGCCACAGACTTCTCCTGATAGACAGTAATGAAGCAAGAAGCCAAAGCCACCTGGGAGCAGGGCCAGGCTGTTGGTAAGAAAGAAAGACTTTTAGAGCAGGTGGGGCCTGGTTAGATTAGTTGACTAACAAACCTCGGGTCTGTTGCCAGGTGGTCTGGCAAGTGTGCCGAATAGGGAGTTACTGAGAGAACAGCCACCAGAAGCATTCAAAGTTCTGCGCACCCAGACCGCTCTTGTCCCCCGTGGGAGGAGAGTTCTCAGGGATCCATTTCTTGAGGCTAACACCGCTTGGAGGCTGGGCAGGAGAAAGCCCCGAGCTCGAGTGGAACTGATCTTGTCAAGCGGTTTTTAGTGATGCATTTAGCACCTGCTTCCTTGCATTTCCCTACCTGTAGTGCAGCTCCCAAGAGAGCTGGGACAGTGTCTACTCTGATGACTGTGTACCAGTCTCCAGGCGGCAGCTGCCCCGTGAGGAGTATTGGGTGTTCGGTCCTCTGGAAAATGGCCAAGCTGAAGCGAGTTAGTAATTCTAAGGCCCAGCAAAGAATCTTCGAACCTTGATAGAACTAACAGTTAAAAAAAGGGTGTTTTGCTCTGGCCGAGTCAAGAATGGGGCTTTATCACCCAACATCTCAGAGGCTCCTTCCCTTCCAGCTCCCTCCCTGCGGCTTCCACTGCCTGGCCCCTTGGGTTGTGACCAAGTTACCCACGGACAGGATCATCCTCTGCTAATAAACCCACTTTCCTGTTGTGTCAGGCTCTCCAGTCACAGCGTGCCAGCTCCTACATTATCATCGCGAACATAAGGACCGCCAACTGTGTTCTGAGACACGCTGTGACATGAGAGTGAGCTGGACCATAGGGAGAAGCCAGCCTGGGGCCTGAAGCTGTAACCCCTGGCCTCAGAGCCGGGTTTCTTAGCACATGATGATTCTGATAGTTCAACAAAATAAAGGGTGCCCTGTGGCTGTGGGTCTGTCTCACCTCTTCCATGCTGTCATCAAGAACCAACCTAGCCCGTTCCTGTCGGGCTTCGCTGATTGAGTGGTATGTGACTACCTGAGCTCACCTTAAATTCCTATCTCTCTCTTGCTTACATCTTCAGAACGAACGTGGGAACCCCACTCTGCCTGTCTGGACTCCTCCTACAGGCTCCTCCGTTGCCTGCTTTAAACTCGCGGTTTGAGATGTGCGCACAGACCCCTGTGCCGGGCCCTCCTCCTCTTTAACTTCCTCTTCATCACTAGCTTTCATGTACCAGCTGAGTAAAGATGACACTGCTTACTAACATCGCAGAGCCAGACTTTTAGCATAATGTCAGCCCCTCATGACAGACATGCAAATTAGTTTGGCTTCAGATATGTAAGAAACTAGGAGAGATTACAGGGAAGCACTCTTTGCAAGACAAATCTTCATGCTGAAAGCACCACTCACGGCTCTAAGGTAGGGTATTCGGTCAGCATCCTCTGTCCGCATCAGAGAGTAGGAACCCCCGTCCCCCAAGTCCCATAGCTTTCAAATCCATAGATGTTTAGAAAAAGGCCTGACAGATTCCTCAGACAGCAAGACGGGCCCCGCCCATCTGTTCCCAGGTGAGGAGCAGGAAAGTTGTGCTTTAAAATCTCAGCCATGGAGGCTGGAGAGACAGCTCAGTGGTTAAGGGTATGGCTGCTCTTGTTGCTCGTGCAGAGGACCCGAGTTCAGTTCCTGGGACCCACATAGTGGCTGACAACCCCCCAACTCGGTTCCAGGGGATCTGATGCCTTCTTCTGGCCTCTGTGTGTCAGGTTACATGTGTTGCACATACAAACATGTAGGCCAAACACTGTCTTAGCCACTTTTCTCTGGCTATAATAAGGTACCACGACCGAGGCATATTATAAAAGAAAGTATTTACTTGGGCTTACAGTTTCACAGGGCCAGTCCATGACGGTGGAGCCAAGGCATGGCAGCAGGAAGAGCTGAGGGCCGACATTTTGATCCTTAAGTAGTTGACAGGGAAAGTCCTCACCCAGTGACACACCTCCTCCACCAAGGCCACACCTCCTAACCGGTCCCAAACAGTCCTACCAACTGAGGACCAAGTATTCAAATGCAGGAGCGTATGGAGGCCATTCCCATTCCAACGGCCACACTCATGCATGTAAAACAAAATAAACACGTCTAAGAAAATTAGATCTCAGTCATCTGTGGTGTTTTGTTGAAAAAGAACTGGTGTTGCTGTCTAGCTGTTTGGTGACACATCTACTGTGATCTCCAGAACTACAGTCCGTACAGGCTCTGGTCACTCGGGAAAGCTAGGACTGCAGAGTCTCTCAGTGAGAACAGCCCTTCTCCACCACCCTTCCCAGTGTGAGCCTTTCCCCAGATGACTGGGATACCCTAATATCTCCATATCCCCATTACACTGATGGGGAAATTGAGGCTCCTGGAGGTGAGGTATAAAGAAATCGGAGTCTGACTTGCCCACTTCCTTACATAAAATACTTTATTTAATGACGTTCCACCCGTTTTACATTTTTCCTTTTGCTTTAATTTCCTCTGACTACTTCCAAACACCTTCCCTACCTAACCTCCACATCCAACCCACATCTTGTTCTCCCCGAGTTTCCATTTTCTAAAGACAGAAAGAACCACGGAAGGTTGGAAAGTAAACAACGGTTCTTAACCTCCCCTGTTATCCTTGATGTGTGAGCATACCCCCAGCTCTCCAAACAAGCCCCTTCATTTAATGTGGTTAGTCATACATTTATTTCCTGATTTCCAAAGGGAATCAATATTCCATGTTAACTTTCTTTTAGCATAAAAATCCATTAAATTTGCTCAATTTTGGGAAAATCAAACAAACAAACAAACACATAAAAGCCCCAGTGCTGAGATAAAAGATCTTTACAAACACATATGTAGAGAACTAGTGTGCTAAGCAAGCAAAACATAAACAGGGGGCATGTTTGACCTACTTTAAGAAGCATACATTTAAATAACTGTGGTCTCTAAGCAGTCCGCATGTTAACACGGCACTTCCCAAACATCTGTCATTCATATAGGGGGCTCGAAACAGCCATGTCTTGAGTTACATATACTGCTTCATAAATACTTTCTTTCTCTTTTTTACTTAAACAAACACAGATATACACATATACATGTCCATGTATGTATAGTCTAGCAAGTGTACAAAGTAATGGGCTTCTTTCTGACAGAGCCGGACATGTGTGTCATTGTGCTCTGACACAATCAGCAAGCACCTTCCCAGGCATGCATTGGAAGGGTGTACCACTGTCCTGAGTTCAGCTGGTTTAGAAGAACCAGTGCTACATTTCCCACTCATTCCTGAGTGGGGAGGTAAGCATGAGAGATTCGGAGTGACATGTGTAGCTGTTAAACGCACCTTCGCTGTTTGAGTGGCTACAGGCACACCCAAACTTTCAAAATCAAAATACTGATAAGCAAGGAAAGTGTTACAGGAGTGACAACAGAATCTAGTTGCCTGGATTCTCTTCGTATTCACAAGTGTGTCTTTTTGCTTTTGTGTTTCTTCACACCCATCGCCCGACGTGCACGAGTTCACTGTGCAAACTACAAAGAGCGTTAACCTCTGACCTCCACTCTGATCGCCTTGAGGCTTGCCTTGGGAGGAACTTGGGCATCAGCAGTCTCTAGGCGTCCTCATGTCGAGTGAGCACTGAGAACTGCATACCAGCATGGCACACACAGTCACTGTGACTTTTGTAGGAATCCTGCAGTGAGGACAGAGACACTACAGAAACCCAGCACTGGCCCGATGCAGAGAACCGGTGACCGTGGGGTGTCAGCACCAGTCAGCATGTCCTCAGCCCGGTGCTCCACCCAAGGCTCCGGGAACGTCAAGGAGGAAGGGGTGGAAAAACCAGAGCACCCAGATGTCTGCTGCTGGACAGTGGCTCCCAGGTCTGACGAGGGAGCTGCACTCGTGAAATCCCACCAACGTGTTACTAAACAAGATCTGCGCGATGTAATGCCAGTCAACACGCCAGTGTATTTGGGGAGATCTCACAGGGTCTGACCCTTACATGAAGAGCTGCAGAAAGTCAGTGCTGCCACGAGCGGCAGAATCAGCCTTCTGCAGGGACAAGGAGCCCCTGACGGGTTATCCAACCTCAGAGTTAGCCCTAAGCACGTGTGTGTAAGAGAAACACTAAATAGGTAATGTTAGAAGGAGAAGTCATGAACTTGGGAGACAGTGAGGAAGACAAGGGAGGGGCTGTGGGGGCAGAGGGGCAGCAGGGATGGCAAAAATATAACACCCTTCTATAAAAATCTCAAAAAAATAATTAAGAGAAGACAGGCTGCTGTGGAAGCACATACAAGAAGGGCTAAGACTGAGTTCTGCACCCTTGTCTGGCTCTCTCCCCATTCAGTCAGGGGTGACAGACACATCTTTTGGGCCTGCAACAAGCAAAATACTGCCAGAATGTCTGATTCGGTGCACTTTCTCATTTCCCTCACGATCATTTCTAAGCAGATACTTGGTGCAGGAAGGATCCAGCTCTCACCTCTGTCCTCACATTCCCCGCAGAGCACAGGAGACTGGAGGTACGTGAGGGCATGTGCAGAGGTTTGTGAAAAGCTGGGGTCAATTTTCATGAATCTCCAAGGAATCTTCTGGAAGCATACAAATTTGAGGCACACATTTAAGAATGGGGAGTTATTACACCGCAATGATGTCATCCCACATGCTTGGCAACTCAACTGAGGACTGTCCTACAAAAATGATCCCCAAACCCGAGAGCCGCTGCCTGGAAACATCTGTAAATCCTACCACTGGAAGGACCCAGATGCTCTGGAAATAGAGGGAACTGGGGACATCCCTTTAAAGATAGAGTGGGAAGACAAGGTCCGTGGCTGACAAGAAATCCTTAGAGAAAAATGGGCAGATTGCTCTTGGAGGTTGAGTGACCATGAGACAGGCCCCTCACTGTCATCACGTACTGTCATTTTTGCCTGGTGTATCCCAGGGACAGGGGACATGGGCATGCTGACTTGCATCTGGAGAAATAGGCCGTGGAGCATACACAGACCCTTCCCTTCTCCAAACATCTGCAGGGGATTTCCAGAGGGAACAGAGCCAGGAAGATGCTACTTGCTGTGTCATTGCTCAGTCTCAAGCACTCCCCTCACAGAGCACTGCAGAGAAACCATTGCCTTCACGGCTGACAAAACAGCGCCGCACAGCCAGGCTCAGGTGGGAACGGGACTCGCACGCTAAGTATGTCAGGAAGGCTTTAGTGGGGGTGGAATGTGATCAGAACCATGTTCCAGGACAGCCACATGGCTTAGCTGGCAGCTCGTTGTCTCTATGCCGCAGGACGGCCATGCTGTCCCCAGACAGTGCTTGATCTCCTACATTTGTCACCGTGACATCTCTGTGTTCTGGGTGACGTGGGGAATCCCTGATTGACGTGTTGTCTCAGAACATATGTGTGTCTCCTCTAAGCAGAATCTCTAGACATCAACTTGTACCAACAAGGAAAGAATTTGTCACCAACTATGCTCAACAAATATTTATGAAAAAAAGCTGGGTCTCCAACCTTTCCTCCCTTTCTTCGTTCCTCTGTGTTTCTTCTCCATGTAACTAGTTTTTGAAGTTTTCCTCCTTAGTGATGGACCATTTCCCTCACTCTCTGTGTCTTCTGCCAGCAAGCCCGAGGCCAGTGTTTAGAGTTCATATTGAACCTTCTACTTCATGGTTAAAAAGCAAGTGAAGTAAATATAATTGTGCTCAGAAGACTGAAGAAGTGATCAGTGGCTCAATGTTGTCAACTCTGCAATCTTTCATCCCTAAAGGGGAATTTCCAAGATATCTACTGCCTTTGCCTCTCCTGCATGTCCAGATGCTCTCACAGCTTGAAAGAAACCAGGGCACCGCTGACCAATCCGTAAGTCCAAAACGCAGATGGTATTTCTATCATATTTAAGTACAAATCAATGTGATCGATATAGTTCTAAGGCATTTTAGAGAAGAGTTGTAACACAGGATACAGAGACTAAGGTAGTGGGCTGGATAGGTGGCTCAGTGGTTGAAAGTGAACACTGCTTTTGCAGACCTAAGTTTGGCTCCCAACACTCATGCAGGCTGCTCCTCTACTTTAGCTTCCTGTTTTCTGGCTTTTCATGGGTGTGTGTGTGTATGTGCAGACGCATGTGTCATTCTCCCACAGGGACACAAATACACACAAATAAAAATTAAACCTGGGATACCAAGAAAGTCCTTGTCTCAAGGGACACTGATAACAAAATAAAATAGTCAAACTCATGGGACCAAAGAGTGTTGGTGTGCCTGGAAAATTAGTCTAGCTCTGGGTATCAGAAGCCTTCCCCATGCCTGCTCTGCCCAGCTTCCTGTGGAGGCCAGTGGGTCACCCACTGACCCTTCAATTCCTCACACCACGTATTACATTCTCTTGAGGATCTAAAAAGTGGCCAAAGGAAGGAAGGCTCATCTTAGCCTAGCACAGGCCCAAGGCCCCATTATCACCGGCTCCCACCTAACAGATTGGAAGGTGTGCCCTTCTCCTGGGCTGGGAAATAAACCACCCATTTCATCATGTACAGCCAGCCGTAAATGACTACCAAAGGTGTGGTAGGACTTAGCACCTTGGAAGCAATGCTGTGGAGTTATAACGAGATCCAGTAGGCATACCCACGTGAGAAGTTTTCTTGAGAAACATTCTAATAGAAATGCATCTCTTCTAAAAATCTTTCCTGAGAAAAGTCCAACCCGGGCACGGATCCACTTGAGAATATTTGTGGGAGAAGGAAATTGGAGCGAGATAAAGACTTTCCTAAGGGCAGTTCCAAACAATGTAGCAGGAGTGCGGAGGGAGGCCAGTGAAGTCAGGTGTGCCTGGCCTGGGGCTGGGTTCTTACCGCGATTAGGGGTGTGGTGACAGTCGCAGGCAGCGCCTTGTCCTGAGGCGTTACTTCATGTCTCTCCCACGCCAGCAACAGCACAGATTCTTGGATATGGAAGAGAACAGAGATGGTCCCGAAGACAGAGCTGGGGTTGACTCATCAGGGACTCTCTCAAGCTTTTCCATAGCAAGCAGCCAAACTATTCTCTCTTCGTGGTAAACATCAGAGGAGAGGCAGGTGTGATTCTGAGATGCCAGAACATCCTCAGAGCATTTGTGAGGAGGTATAGACATTACCGCGTGACGGACTGCCATCAGCAACGAAGCCAACCGATCAGGGCAGATCTTCACTGAAGCCGAGCAGAAGGCGCTGTTTCAGAGTACAGGAAGGAAATCCACTGAGAGAAATCGGAACGCCAAGATATCTAATGTTACATTTTTAATATTCCATTTTTGTCTTATTCCATACAGAAAACGACACACACACGTGCTTGTGTATTTGGGCATGTCTTGCGATAATGCTGTATTGGTGGAATCCTGATCTTTTAACTATGGCTTCTGCTGTCATGTGAGTTTTAAGAAAGTAAACCTTGTAAAACTCTCCGAGTTTCCATGTTGTTAGTTAGGGTTTCTATTTCTATGATGAAACACCATGTCCAATATCAATTTGGCAGGGGTGGGGGAATTATTTGACTTATGCTTCCACATCACTGTTCACCATTGAAGAAAGTCAAGGAAAGAACTCAAACAGGGCAGGAATCTGGAGGCAGGAGCGATGCAGAGGCCACGGAGGGGTGCTGCTTACTGGCTTGCTCATCATGGCTTGCTCAGCCTGCTTTCTTATAGAAGCCAGAACCACCAGCCCAGGGTAGCCCCACCTACGATGGACTGAGCTCTCCCACATCAATCACCATTTAAGAAAATGTCCCACAGATTTACCTACAGTTCTTACTGATTTTCTCAGTTGAGGATCTCTCCTCTCTGATGACTCTAGCTTGTGTCAAGTTGACATAAACTAGCCAGCACAACTGACCCCTTGTGAACTTGACAAACAAATGCATCGCTGCTGAGCCACAGCCTTGACTTTTTTCTTCATCCCCAAGATTACTTATTAATAAAAGTAAATAACTAGCCAGGACGCATGACCTGATACTGCAGCCCAGACGTGTCACCTGTGGTCCTAGCTTTACAGGGACTGAATGGAATGGTGAGAGTATCACCATGGCTTTTTCCAGAATGCTCCACAATCTATCTAAGGCAGGAAAATAGCCTTTCTGGGGACTCCTCAAACAGACTCTCAGAATGCTCTGCCCTCCTGGCTTTGCCTACTCTTTCTCTGAATGAACTTCCCATGTGCATGTTTGTGTGAACATCAAGTGTGATTAAAAAGAGCACTGGGAATTCAGTGTTCCGAACTTGGATTAGATGTATCTGTCATACCTGACTGTGTACTCTTAGGCAAATTACTTCACTTCTCTGGGCCTTGGGAGGCTTAACTTTAGAATAGAGAGGTAGAAGGTTCTAGAGATTTCCTCTAAATCTTAGTTGAGGAAAAAGAGCTTTAGAATAATTTTTGTGGTACCGTTTCCATCTTGGGGATACATGTAGAGAGTGTTTATCCAACACTGTCATTCTTACCACCTGAGAGACCAAGCATCACCGCTGCCCCTCTCTGCCCCAGTGCACCCCGTTATTGTCTCTATTCCTACCTCCTCCTCCCTCAGAAGTAAGCCTTGTTCAGAGTACAGTGTTCAATTGTCTCTGGGTTTCTCTGTATTTCAATTACACAAGTTTGAACCCCAGAGCAATATATTACACTTTCGGAGGACACTGTGGGTTGGGTGAGAAATGTTCCCCCCCCCGGGCTCTTGCATTTAAACACTCGGTCCATGATGGGTGGAGCTGTTTGGGAAAGTCACCGAACTTTCAGAACATGGAACTTTGGTGGAGGAAGTATGTTACTGAGAATGGGGGTGGGGTTAAGGGTTTATATCTTCAACTCACATCTAGTTCTAGCTCTTGGCTTCCTCTGTGTAGTAGGAATGTGATCTCTCAAGTTCCTGCTCCAGCTGAATGCTGCCATGAAACCTCCATTGTTGCAGACTCTCTCTCTTTCTGGGCCCATGAGCCCAAACAAATTATATATAATAGTACATATTATTATATTATGGTACACATATATTATATAATACATTATGTATACATATACACATATATACATATATATGTGTATATATATATATATTTCTAGTCTATGTATATTCTTTTCAAATGATGGCTTTGTACAATTATCCACAAGACAATCATTTATACTGGAATATAAAGTTCCTTAATACTTTTATAAAATATAGCATTAAAATATATTAATCTTCTAGTTACTTATCTTTTATGTTGTTTTCTATTGCTTTTTACTATGAGATAAGCACTTTTGTGGTAGATGCTACAGTTGGATCTGGAATGTTCCTGAAAGGCTTATGTGTTAGAAGTGTGGTCTCTAGCCTAGTGTGAGGTGTGGAGTATTTGAATGGTGGGCTTGATGAGAGGTTTCCAGTCATCAGGGGTGTGTTCTAGGAGGGAATTTTGAGGCACTTGTCTCTCTTCCATTTTTTTCTCTCTCTTCTAGTTCCTGGCCATAAAGTGAAAGGCTTTGCTTTCTCACACTGCCACCATAATATCTTGTCTTGGCACTGGCCCCAAAGCATTGATACCATATGATCATAGACTGAAGCCAGGCACCAAAACCCTTTTTCTTTATAAGTTGAATTCTCATGGATATTTATAGCAGCAACAGAAAGCTGGCAAACAAATTAACTTGACATAGAAAGCATGTCCCAGGAAAATGTACACTTGAATGGAATTTATGAGTCTCAGGGTACACGTGTATATCCAACTTCTTCACAAAATATTCACTCCAAACTGTTCTCCAAAGTGTTGGTGTCCATTTATGTTTTTACCAGAAAGGTATAGAATACATGAAATGAAAAGCAGATGTCTTTCTAGGACTTTTTAAAGTATGGCCATGTTGTAGGAAAGTAAGCTTTTTCTATAGAGTAATTTTGATGGGTTATGGGAAATGATCAATTTGATTAGTTTATTCCACAAATACATTTGAGCCCATACTATATACCTGCACTGTGGCAAGCACCAAGGATCAAACATCAGACCACTTTCATTAACAAAAGCACAAGCCTCTGCAAAATGTGTCCTTTGTGCAGAAAATCTCCCTCACTTTTTCTCACTGAATTACTACAATGGTCATTTGAAATAGATGCTGCAATCTTATTTTACAAATGAGGACATCAAGGTACCAAACGAACATTCCAATATGGCTCCGAGGGAACTGGACATGATGTCACACACCCTGCCCATTCCCCATTTAGACCCTCTCCTCCGATTCAGGTCACCTCTTCATGAGCAGAGACTGCTCTGCGCTGGAAGCACACTGGGATCTGGGGTGACTGAGAAATGCACTGCCACATGGCTACCTTTCAGATGAGAAACGGGTTCCCCAAAGAGGAGACTGTTCTTTGCTGCTTTTGTATCTGGAAATGTTTGGAAACCCTTAGAAGGAGATCTTATGATCCTCACTTTATTTCTTGACCTTTTATGTGGAATTGTGTTTGATTACGGATTGCAGGAGGATGTTTGGGTTACAGTCTCTGAGAGACAATACATATTTCTACCCCAGAGATATGTAACCATACAGGTGCTGCCCAATACTGGCTTCTAAAAACCTGGAGTCTTGACAGGGTTCCCCATCACAACATCTTGAAAGTATTTTCTCCCTGTCAGCTCCATATTCTAATCCCAAAAGGAAGATTTCAGTTCATGGAACAAGCAATGTGCTTTTTCCCCTTCGGCAAGGTGTACAATTAATTCCTTATGTTCCCAAACAAGATGATGGAGCGGAAAGTATCTTTGGGCTTCCCCAGAGCTTCCAAAGAACCCAATAAGCATGTTCATCTTTTCATTTGCAAAAACAATCACTTACACCCCTGCCTGTAAGAGAATGAATAGTTGGAGTTTCCTTCCATTGTTTGTCCCAAAGTGAATGTAAGTAAAATCATCAGGCCATCTGGTCGACCTTCTGTAGTCATTTGCTATATCTATGAGCAAACTATAATAAAGAGTTAGCCACACAGAAATAAGGATCCTGGAACAAGTTTAAGTGCTAGAAGTTATAATTTATTTCTTTAAAAAAAAAAACCTTAAGTAGGGAAGGGGAATACAGCCCCCGTCACCCCCTCCACAGCCCACCTGTGCTTCTGCCATCTGCAATGCTACAAGAGCTTGTGCTTGACTCTGCATGGTGACAGGTGTTTCTCATACCTGCATGCCAGGGAGAAGAGACACACTTGGGATTTCTCTTTGTCAGAAAGCAGGCCTCTACCTCTCAGAGGCCAAGTAACTCCCTCAGAGGACAACGTTGGACAAGTAGCTGAAATTCAAGGTGCAGGGCATTGTGTTGAATATTTGTTTCTACTACCTCCTTACTATGGAAACCTAAGCTGGTCCTTGAGGGTAACCTTGAGGTTTGTAGTTTTTTGAAATAATAGTCTATTTTCCCAGCTGTCCCGTTATTTCCTATGCCAGATGGAAACTGTACATCTTTCTTAAACCTTATGTGGTTCAGTGAAAGGAAAAGGAAGTTAAATTAATGACTGTGATGGACACAGTTGTGTGTTTTTAAGGGCCCCTTTACTGAACGGATCTCCTCCTCCTTCTGAGAACACAGTGGGCACATCTCAGCAGCACCCGAGAGTGGTTTTTGTCTGCTGTTACTCAGACAACTTACTTCCTTGGCTGACATACTTGGATAATCACCTGCGATTATTTCATATTAGAGTATGAAAGCAATGGCAACGTAAGATCCTGGCTACATCCAAGCCCCTGTGTGTACAGTGAGCCCACTGGACCACTGTGTCACCCTTTGTCTGTATTACTTCTTCGCTTCCTTTTTCCCATATGCTGACATAAGACACGGCCTCCAAAGCACCCTTCTTGCTAATCTCCATGACAGCTGATAGCAAGAATGGTCTAGAGAAGCAGGTGCTATCCTAAAAATTTCCAGCTGCCAAGCTGACACAGCCATAGACCTCTGAGAAGGGAGTTGGCCTGTGAGCTGTCTGTGCAGGATTGTCTTTATTGTTAATTGATGTAGGAGAACTTAGCCCATGTGGGTGGCACCATTCCCTGGGCAAGTGGGCATGGGCTGAATAAAGAGCTAGCTAAACATGAGCCTGTGAGCCACACACAAACAGCATTCCTCCATGGTTTACGCTTTGAGTTCCTGTCCTGACTTCCTTCAGTGATAGAATGTGACTTATAAGTGTAAGCCAAATAAATCGTTTCCTCCCCGGAGTTGCTTTTAGCTGAGATGAACCTTGAAGAGGTACTGAGAGGGAGCCTGAGATGGGTCATTCTCTTCCTCATTGATAATAAAGGCCAAGCTGCTGATAGCAGGGGTTCGTGTAACTGTTGGCACAAGGCATCTAGAAAACTTTAAAATTTTACTGATGGTGAATTTGGGCAACATTATGGCAATGTTTGTGAGGGTTCTGACAAACTTGATAAAAGCATTAACAATGAGACAATACATTTTGTTGGCTATTGCTAAGCTAAGGCTCTGGGAAAAGATAAGAAGAAGCCAAGAAAGATCATCAATTCCTAATTGAATGCATAGTGTCAAATGATAGCACGCTCTTAATGCTTTACAAAGAGGTCCCAGCTAAGCATGTTCTTTTCCTTGACTATTTTGTGGGCTGGAATTGAATCCAGGGCCTTGTACAGGCTAGGCAAGTGCTAACACCTGTTACTTAGTATGCTGATTCATGTTTAATAAAACGACTCAATAAAACAATACTCTTAGTGTCATTTTACACAGTATTCGTATAAAATTAGTCTAAAAATTTAAGTTGCTATACCACCTTGGTTAACCATAAGATTTTAAAACTCCCTAGTCGACAGGTCCATAAAATTCAGCAATTTATTCTCTGTGTTATAATAGAACGAGTTATCAGCCACTCTTGGCAAGGTAAAATCATAAATAATTTTCAACTTGAAGCATATCTCTGCTTACGCAACTGTTAATGGAACTCTTAAGGGTACATTGTAAGCTGTGACAACATCAAGTTCAGTTTCTGACAAATTATTTTGAAATACAGATTTCCGTACATCTAGTGTAGGTTTCTAAATCATTTTCCGAGAAAGATTTAACTCTTTACACAAAGCAGTTTTGTTTGTCTTTGTTTAGTTTTAAATATAAATTTACAAATGACGTTTTAATGCTTCCCCTGGCACTTGCTGCAATTTTGGAGAGTTTATACAAGAAGCTAAAAGACTTCCTGGTTTGTGTATAATTCCAAATGACTGCTATGTATTCTGCTGTTACATTTTCAATGACAAGAAGATAGTCATTTAAAAACTTCTTTTCTTGTTAATAATTGGTTTATTGGAAGGTTTGTGTAAAATACTAATTTTTCCTTCTGAGTGCAATAATACCATTTAATAAGTTTGGTTTCATTGTCAGCTTATATATATATATTTCTCCCAATCTTTTGGGATCCTAGAACCAGAGATTATAAATACTTTAAAACTTCTAATAACCTTCTAACATGCTCTGCAGTGCCAACATGCACGCTTTTATTTACTGAGAAAGTGTACTATCTATTGAGCACAGGACACTTCTGACCAGACTCTCGGATCCATGGTTAACATGTACCGAGGTTAAAAAGATAGAATCCGTGAGTGTTGCCCAGTTTGCCTCTTGCCCAGCGCAGCTTCCGTGGGGACTCTCACGCAGCTTCTGTCATGGCTCAGACCGTCCTCTAGGGGGCAGGTTCCCTGCCTGCACCACCTATTCTTGTGTTTACCTGAAATCCATGTGAATGACTTGGCACTCAGGCTGCTCACTGCCTGCTGTGTCTGAGGACCTGAATCCCTGTGTGCTGTTCCATCTTGCCATCTCCCCTGTTCTCGGGCACCGCCCTCCCCCCATCATCTCACTGGATGCAAGTCTCTAAAATCGTGAAGGATTTCAAGACCATAACAATAAAGCTTTAAGCCCTGCACAGGACTGACGCTGCCCTGGAGCATTGTGAGGCCCATTTGAAAGAGAGCTTCAGTGGGTGACGTGTGCTGCTTGCTTTCACGTTGTCCGTTACAGGCAGCATCAACAGAAGCCACTTTCTTTTTCAGCAGTCCTCCACAGGCAAACAGGGATGTGTGTTTATGTGGCCGGCTCTCATGCCACGCGTAGGACAAACAGCTGATTGAGAAGACAGCAGCGCCACCGCGACTCGCTTGGGATGTGAGTGGTCTCTGCAAGACTGAAAGACTCAGAGAACTGTTTACAAGGACTGTCCTCTGGACCATGCCACTGTTTCCCACAGGGAAGTGGATGCACATGTGTGCTAGACCTAAAAATCAGGCAAATGGAGGATGGCCACATTTCTTCCTGGTGTAGTGAGAAGTTTCAGGAAAGTAAGAGGAAGAGGGAGAAGAATAGGAGATGTTCCAAGTGCTAACAGATCAGAGTTGGAGACCTCAGCCTAATATATATAGAATATCTGTATTGGCTTAATATAGAAGCAGATGGATATATAAAGATATTTATAGTGTGTGTGTGTGTGTGTGTGTGTGTGTCCTTGATCTGTCAAGTGAGAGAATCTAAGACACCAATGTACGCATACTTACCCTAGAAATGGTCTCTAATGCTGTTCTCCAGTAAAAGAAACTGAGGCTTCCTAGAGAAATGGTTCAAGAACTAAGACAGGAAGTGGGAAAGTGGAGACTGGAATATGGAACATTTTCAAACAAATGAACAAAATGGAGAGAGCCATTAGAAGAAAACTGGAAACCAGGGTGGGTGTGACAGGCAGAGAACACGCTCCTCGCACCAGCAGGAGAAAGCAATATTACTGTCTCTCAGTGCTCATTCCTCTTTGCTCGTACTTAAGCCAGTAGCCCAAAACAAACGCCACTGTAGGGTAGGCTGTGAGAAAGAACACTTTGGAGCGATTCTCTGGAGAGCTGTAGCTTCCACTAGCAAACCCACCTACGGTCCTGGCCTCTTACTCGCACAGCAGCTCAGGTCTGCTCTGATGTAAACACTTCATTTCTGGGTTGTTGAATTGTTTTCCTTTAATTAAGTGAAGGGGGAGCGTCGTCATTTTCAACTCTGCACAAATTACTTCTCAGTCGAAACTGAATAATGTATTGTAAGTAGTACTTACTCTATTTATTAGACAGTCTATTGATGCGTGTTGGTCTTGTTCTGTTTTAGAGGCACTGCCATGGCAACTGGACTCCCGACAAAGGCCCGTGTCAGAGCAGAATGTGAGCACACAGAACTTCAGATAACTGACAAATTAAAGAGCTAACCTCAGATACAATTTAAGGGACAGTGCTTTATGCCGGATTAAATTTCTCCATGGAGCTGCAAAGACCTGAGAGGCAGCTCCTGGGATCAGCTGCGCGTAGCTGGCCCTCATCAAAGCAGCAGAAGAGAGTCTCTCTATGACTCCCACTCATGGTCCACATCTGTGGACCTGCCTCTTGTGCTGTTTTGGCCTTTGGGTCAAGATCACAGCTTTAGGAAGAAAGAACAAGTTGGTTTTCAGCTTTCAGAGAGCCGGAGTCACTCTGGATGACTGGTTTCCAGTCCACAGATGTGAGACCTGGCCCCAGCCCTGTCCCTAACCTAGCTGAGTGGCTCGGATGCTCTTGGGTGCCTTGAGCCCTAAGCTCGGTCCCCTTGAAGCTGTCGTCCCAGCAGAACAAGAGAACGGTATACACAACCGCCTCCTCTGGGGAACGGAGTGGTCCCTGTGGAGAAAGAGCTTCTAAACAATGCTGACACGATGTAGTCGATGTCTATAAGGACCCAGAGCCCACGAAGGAAGCCAACAAGAGCAAAAAACTATCTCTTAAGAGATTTATTTTGGGTTGTGCTTAAAATAGCCCCATTGTTTCCACTGAATTTCCCAGTTTGTGAGAGGAGATAGTAAGAACAGAGGTGACCAGGGTCCCCTCTGCCATCCCCCCTCTTCTCCCGCCTCTGTTCTTGACATCTCGTGGCCCGTCAGCTTGGCCCGGGATCATCCCTAAGTCACGCCAGGAGCTCCAGTGCCATGAACGGCTGTAAGCACCGTGTTTTCTGAGCTTCAGGGATGGGTAAAAATTGTTCTCACTTCCCAGGCCAGTCACATCCATTGCTTAAGTCTTCCTCCATAATAGGACAGTTGTCAATCCTCAGGAGCCTCCTCCTGTGACCAACTAGTAAGGAGCTGTCTGGCTAAGTTCCATGTGGGAAGCCATGGAACAGACAGAAAGCTGATGGGGACGGCATCTCGCAAAGTCCCGGCCCGAGGAAGAGAAAACCAGGACACAGAGGCAGAAGGACAGCATGAACGCTTTCCCTGTTTATTGCTGAAATGGCCCCTGGTTTCATGGCAGTGGAATCTAAAGGTTATCCAGGAATCTCAGCCTCTGCCCTTAGCCATTCTTTCTCAACCCCGACATTTAAGAGGTGGCTACACACTCAGGGCAGGTGTGGTGCCTCTTCCTGATTTTCCACACGTGATCCAGCAACTGAGTGCAGCACCCCGCCTCCTGGCCTCAGCACCCCACAACATTCCAACCCTCACCAGTTCGTTCCCTGCACCTATGTGCCTTGACCAGAGGAGCTGGCGTCCCTGGGGACGCAACCAACCCAACAGCCGTACCATCTGGATTTCAGCAGACACAGCTCTCCTCCGTTCTGTCAGCCCTTTGGTTTTCTCTCACTGGTAATGGAAATCAAACACCTTTCCCTCATCCCACTTGGATACCCCCCCAGCCCCCCAATGTGCTTCCGCCACAAGCCCTTTTGGGATCCCGAACACTCTGGTTAGCTCTCCTGTCAGTCTTCACTTTTCTCGTCATTTAATCGATTCTTACTTGAGGCTGTCAAATACCCCTCCTTGCCAATGACGCATTTGTTGGGGAGTGGGGTGGGCTGAAGTCTGTGGGGGCAGCAGGTTGGAGCTGTAGTAGGGAGGCTATTTAGGACAAAAGGCAAACTAAGCCATCTTTTCGCACGCCCCACCCCAGAGGGTAGAGTTCATGACTTGGAAAATAATAAAAATAAAAGAAAGGAAGGTCTGAACGTTCACATCTGGGGTGAGGGTATATTTCGTCAAGAGAGCTGGTGGGAGAGATGGGGTATGTTCTGACAGTTCCTGATACAAGACTGGAGGGAGATCAGGAGGGCATTCTGTATTTTTAGGGGTGACAGAACACTTCCGGCCTTTGGAGGCTTGATATGTTAATTATAGGACCAGTGGATGTCAGCAGAAATCTTTTAAAAGAATAACTTGAGCGCCTAAAATCCCTAAAGACTACAGAGATCGTTTTAGAAATGGCAGTCAAAGACAACAAAAGTGAAATGCGCAAATGCCTTCTACGCACAGTGGTGCTGGGCAACCAGCTCCTGGCGCCCGCTCCCCCCATGCAGTTGCTAGGAGACCAAAGGGCTACACTTCCATCATCTCCATCCTTGCTAGGAGATTGAGTAATTGGTGTCTGGCTGTGAGTGTACTGTTCCAAAAATATCTCTTTAAAAAGAGATGAGAGGGATGCAGAGCCGATAGGTAGGGTGATGGAGGACTGGACCGGTCCCTTGAAGGACAGAGGGTTCTGAAGGCCACGCCTGAAGCTGAGGCAGAAGTGGGAAGTTGTTTACAGCTTTCCTAGACTTGCTGTCAACCTCTGCCTTGCTATTTAGAACCAGTTCCCTGAATGCCACTTAGAAAAAGACGGGGACAACCAAAATTCTGGGGGGAGGGCAATGTAGTTTGTGACTCCTGTCCTTACTATTAAGAGCAATAAGGCTAGCAGTATTTTAATTTTTACTCTATAAAATTTTGAGTATAAATCCACGCCCATCGTAGAGCTTAATTACAGATGCTGAACCCTCTTTTGTGGGAGAAGGAATAAACTATAAAATTTGCCCCACCTGTCTCTCGGTAAAAGCAACTGCTTCATCTTCAGGGAGCCAAGATTCTGGGGCTCCCCGCGGTAGGGTATTTGGAGTGAGGAATTCCGAGGGTGAAGCCAAACCCTGCTTCTGCAGCTACTTAACTCTTTGGGACCCAGACTCAGACAACATCCGTCTTCAGTTATGCCTCAGCTTCCTCCCTTGAAACCTGACAAGGCTGGGTTAGAAATGCCAAGTCACACTCCAGAGTCTTATATGTTAGTTTCATGTCTAGTCTACGCTCTCTCCATAGCCAAGGGACAATACCACATCGTTTCTCTGTAGATGTATTCAGTTTTATTTTGTAATTAATAAGGAAAAAAACCCAATCAGTGGCTACCTTTTACCTGTTTTCAACTATCTATCTCGATGACTAAAGCCAGGAGCCTTGCAGGAGAGATTAGGAAGTAGAGAGAGTAACGTTGAAACTACATTATTTTTCTCCCTCCTCATACTTGTGGCACCATCTGTAGAACGTCCAGAAGTGTAACTTGAAAAATCCCACTCTTTCCTGGTAGGTGAGGTTCTCGGGACTGGTGAACTCTGTACCCCGATGTCACCCATGAAAACTGGGAACCTGACGTCTTGCCTGCTGCTCGCATGCTTCAGTGTTCTGGAAATCTATCAAGATTCGGGAAACTCACCCTCTGGCTTCAGGTCTGCACTGTGGGGATGTGACCTTGTCTTCCAAACAGGGAAAGAAGGGCACAGGCAGCCTGGAGCCCTCGGGGCTCTCAGAAGGGAAGAATGGCAATACACAGAAGTGAGTGCACTTTAAGGGGACGTGGAGAAGAGACTGCACAGAATGCACCACATTCCTTCCACTGCGCGCTGAGGAACGTATTCATTTATTCAGCAAGTATGTCCTGAGACATTGCTGCCGCCAGCTCTTCATTTGGTATTTGTTCACTTGGCCCAGACACACGGTGGATGCCCCTCCTCGTTCATCCCGCGCACACAGTTCCAGAGACAAACGACCCTTACCCCCTCACAGAACGACACCCTGGATGCGTTCCTCCTCTAAATACTCCGCATTCTCTGAGGTTAAACCTTGACGCTAGTGGAGAATTTTCTCAAATCATTCCTGCAAGTGTCGGTCTTATTTTGTTCTTGCACGCGCCCGGTGACACAAACCTCAGACACTTTATTTCCTGTGATAATGAACGCCAGTGTCTAATCATTGTGCAAGCAGATGTTCCTTAGGAAAAACAAATAAAATTAAAGCTATCTTTGGATTAGCAAATTCCTCACCTCCACCCTTGGCTGAGAGGCAAATTAGCAAGTCTTTCAACCTTGTCTTCCCATCCTTCTCCTTGGGGACGGTCAGACCAACCATCTTATGGAAGGCCTGGGAGTCCTTGTTCTACTGGTTTTTCACAGTCCGGAAGGAAAATTTCAGATGAACCAGGGGGGGTAAAACAGCCGGCTGTTAGAAACTATTTGTTGTGTTGACAAGCAGATATGTAAGAGGAGATATAGTTCACTACTAACCTTTCTGACCCTTTAAAAAAGTTACTTCCCCTTTGTGCTCAAATTGAGGCAAAGCCTGGAAAGCAGGTGAGGGAACCGAGCTGAGTGGCAGAAGAGGAACCTGGGAGCTGGGAGCTGGGCACTGACTTCACCAGCAGAGCCACGGAACTTGGGATTTTGCCCTTTCTTCTGGGTATTTGGCAAGCATTCAGGAGTTTTCAGTGGAGGACTGGATGCAGAGGGAAGACTACAAGAGAGTCACAAAGAGGTGCCAAGTAATGATGAATAGGAGTTATTCTGTGCACTCCCAGGAGGTCTGAGACCAGGGGCAATAGTGTGTGCATGTGTGGGGGGAGCTGTTCTTCAGTCCCAGGAAGTCCTTGCTGAAGACAGGGAGGTGGAGGGACAGTTGCTCAAATAAATCTCCTCTAGCTAGAACTCAGTCCCCTCTGCAAGGATGTCCACAGCATGCCCTCTCCTGCATCCCAGTCTTACAAACCTGTGACGCTCTCACCGGTCCCAAAGACTCTTCCTGGTCCACAGTCAGCCTCTACCTTGCCCTTGTGTCTGCAGTGTTGCCAGTGCAAAGTCAGAAAGGTCAATGTTTGTCTCAGAAAGCAGGGCCCCAAACTAAGGAAGCATTAAATAGCTTAACTTTTTTGTTTTGTTTTGTTTTGAGACAGGGTTTCTCTGTTGTAACTCTGACAGTGCTGGAACTCACTCTGTAGACCAGGCTGGCCTCAAACTCACAGAGATCCACCTGCTTCTGCTTCCTGAGTGCTGGGATTAAAGGCGTGCACCACCACTGCCAGGTTTACAAAATTCTTTTAAAAGTCACTTACGGAAAAACTCGTCTCCAAGATATTTTGTATCTGGGGAGAATACTTTCTTTTAAAAGGAAAACAATTACTGTATCTCAATTGATTTGAAAATAAAACTTACCACTGTCATCCTTAAACTTCTATCTGGATTCCCAGGGGTTTCCAAACTGAGCCAGAAAGGAAAACAGCTCTGTTGACACGAAGGCTTTTGAAGTCACTGATAATGTACTCTATGGTTTCAAAGTGTGGATTAGCGCTCTTGAATCTGAAATGGAAGCCAACGTCTATGGCATAGCTGATAAGTGAGAAATCTGAGACTTACTGGGGGTGACACTCCTAGACCTGAGCACACCTGTTTCTGGGAACATGCAAACATCATCACCGTTCTGTAACCACTTTCCTACTTGGCCAAGCTTATACTTCAAGCCCCTTAGTATTCACCCATCCACCAATGTGAAAACGTTGAACAGGATTTGTGGGTCAGGAGGCATCCTAGACACCGAACTAAAGTCATCAAAGTATCTGCCTGCATGGAGCCTGCATTCTAGTTACAGGACTCAGCCAGTAAAACGCAGTGAGGCAAACATTTACTGTTGTCACACAGGGACAAACACACAGCACACATTCAGCAGCAGTGAGACTGGACAAGCACACAGGATTCTGTGTTCCCTGTTGCCTAGGACTCTCTGGGATTGTACACAGTCCCCCGGCAGGCTTGAAGAGGGACCCTGACCAGAGGCAATGTTGGGTTCTCATCTGCCTGGATGAGTGTCCACTGGAGTTCTAGACCTGATGCAGTATTTTGCTCCTGAGACTGCTAGGACTGTGCAGCCAAGCCTTACCATTCCCTAGCCCAGTGTTTCTCAACCCCAGCTGAAAATTAAAAACACACCTGAAGATACTTCAAAAGAGTATGTAGCTGCTGGCTGACTGCAGGCTCCTGGTCGCCACTTCTCTCACTATAATGCTTTGCCTCGAGTTCCTTCCAAGATTCTGCAGCGATTCTGACACACGGAGAAAGCTGAGATGAACTTTTCTGATATTCCTCATACCAGAAACAAAGATCTACCCATCTGTAAAGCCAATGGACAACAATGACCAGCCTGCCGAGAAATCCCCCATGATGCCACTGTGGGGATGTATCCTGGGAATAACCGACAGCTGTCTAACTGGACCTAAGTAAGCCCTGTTCAATAAGAGGAACTTTCATGCCTGGTGCTGTGAACATAGCCAACCACCTGTGCCTCCTAGAGGAGAACCCTCCATTGCCACTTTCCTAAGCCAGTCTAATTCTCACTCCAGTCTGAATACTTATCTTTATTCCCTCAGGCAAGTGCAGCTCCCACCCACCATCAGAGAAGCCCCTTTCTGCAGCAGATGGAGACAATCACAGAAATCCACAAGTTATCAAAATTCAGAGAGCAACTGACCGTGAGTGCCAACCCATAACCGAAATATCTATAGTGCAATGCCTACACCTAAGGCTCAAGTAACATCATGGAAAATGGATAGAAAGAGAGCTCAAGAGCAGGGTGTCTGCTTCTGGATAGTGTCTTCTGTTTATGGCAGGACACCAGCATCCGTGAAGTCAACAATGTGGATGTGTAAAAAGGCCTACATGAGGATGTTACCAGCAGATAGCACAACACTGATGGGGGAACGTTCACAGCATACCAGCTCTAGATGAAAGCCTACAGGCAATTAATCACTGCTGAGAGAAGGAAGAGAGAATTGATCTCTCTCTCTCTCTCTCTCTCTCTCTCAATATTACCACAATAATAAAGAAAAAGAGGTCATAAATTTGAGAGGGGATGGGGACAAGGAGAAATTGAAGCAAGAAGAGAGAGGGATAGAAATGATGTAAATCCAGTACTCATAGATGAAATTCTCAAAAGAAAAAAGAAAAAAAATTAAATAAAAAAAGAAAATGGTATTACAAAGTTCTAAAGTTGAAAAATCATATGAAACAAAAAATTAATCAGTGCTGTAGAGGAATGTTTAAATCTTTAATCTTGCAGCATGGCTGCTCCAGGGTAGAAAGAATGTTGGTGCACACCTTTAATCCTAGTATTCAGAAAGCAGTGGTAGCACACACCTTTAATCCCAGTATTCAGAAGGCAGTAAGAGTACATGCCTTTAATCCAGCACTTGGGAGACAGGAAGCAGAGCTCAGAAGGAGTCAGTGTCAGACAGGAAGTGACTTCTGAGATGAGTCAGAGTGAAGGGAAGACAAAGTGATGAATCAGAGAAAGAGTTAGCAGAGGACATGTCCAACTTTCATGATATAGAAACAGACTCTCAGCTAAGAGAGTCAGAGTTCAGAGAGGCACACAGGGGTCAAGACACAGAGACAATGAAGTGGTCTGACTGAGGATAAGGCAGAAAAGAAGAGAGACTGACTGAGGCAGTATGGAGCAATGAGAGCTCACAGAGATACAGAGCAGTCTGAAGAGTCTGCAACAGAGACACAGACACGGCTCAGCAGAAAAAGTCAGTTATCAGATGGGAAGAATGAGTCAATTTGAAGCTGAGCAGAGCAATTCAGTCTGAGGCAGTCAGAGAATCAACCAGAGTCTCACAGAGTCAGAAGAGATCAGTCAGAAACAGCCGACTCAGAAGATTCCAGTCAGTTTACAGAGGAGTTTGATCCAGAACAGCAATTAAGTTGAACCAGAAGAGTCAGAGTTCAGAAGGAACTTAGCAGAGTAAGCTTAGTCAGCAGTGTATCTTGGAGGCTGAGGCTGAAGCCTTCTAGGTCCAAGCTAGCAGTTTAAATGTTTTAGATTGCATGGAGGCAGAAAAGCACCAGGGCTCTGGGACTAGAACCAGGGATTGAATTAGCTAAAGAATAAACTATCCTTAGTCCTGAATCTGCTGCCACAAGTGGAAACCAGGTGTTGAAATCACCCACTGTTTATACCTGAAGCTATCTGTTCCTTCATGTCCAGTAGTTATAACACACGTTATGCTATATGTGTCATATATGTAAGTTATAACACACATAAATATGTTACAACATAACAAATGTGTTATGAAATTTCATGTACCAACATTTGGTATATGTGTATTTAGCTATACTTGCTTTTATTTTTGTTTTCATTTGTTTGATATATTGACTTCTAATCTTTTTAATTTTTGACCAGTCACTTTGCTTGCAAAGTTAATTTCTGGTAGGAAACAAATATGTGGATCTTGTTCTTAATCCCATCAGTAAGTCTGTGTCCATTTTTTTTAGATTTATTTTTATTTTTATTTTTATTTGTGTGTGTCTCTGTGCTTGTATTCCACGTGTGTGCTGGTTCACCAGGAGGCCAGCAGAGGGTGTCATATCCTCTAGGGCTGGATGGACACAACCTGTGAGCCACCTAACGGTGGTGTGGAGAACTCGGGTTCTCTGTAAGAGCAGTACATGCTCTTAACCAGTGTGGCATGCCTCAGCTCCTAGGTCTTTATACTGGAGAATTAAAGCCATTTATATTTCATCTGTCAGCTAATAGGCCCATTCCTACAGACCTGGGCCATTAACTGATTTCTCTCCAGTCTTTTAGAGCCTGGGAGCCCATATCCCGAGCTCTGAGTTAACACTGCTGGCTCTGACTCTACCCAAAAGGCACTCTTATCCTAGCCAGACACTGTGTTTCTGTCTATTGTCTGGAGATACGGGAATCCAAGAGTATGAGAATCTTCCTGGTGCACTGTGAGCAGGTGAGTCGTGTGTCGATTTCTTACAACTCTTCCTCTTGGTCGTTCTAGGTGCCGGACATCCCGTCCATGTGCTCATACCTTAGCTCCTGGGTGGACAGAAGCATTGTTGGATATTCAGTGATGTGTGTTGAAGACTTAGTTCTTAGCCCACGACGCTATTGGAGTGGTGTAACTTTTAGGAGGTGGGGTAGGGTGTAAGAAAATTAGATTCACAGGGGATGTGACCTGGAAGGGGATACTAAGACCTAGATGGCTGTCTCTTCCTCTTCTTCCTCTTTCTCCTCCTCCTCCTCTTTTCCCTCCTTTCTCCTATTTGGCTACCCTGAGGCAAACAGAACTTGTTTTGCCCTGTTTTCCTGCCACTACCAGTCCAAAGCACCAGAGCCATGCGACCACAGACTGGAAACTCAAGGCAAAATAAGCCTGACTTTGTATGTTGATTATCCCCAGTACTTAGTCACAGTGGCAGACTGGCTTATCTATGATGGTCTGGGTGAGCCCTATACGCAGTTACGCATTTGCTTATGAAATTAGAACCCCGTAAAGAAGACACACGAACAAGAGGCTACAGCTAGACAGGGAGGCAGAAAACCATCAGAAACCAGCCAAATCTGGGATGATGAGGAAAACAGATTCTCCCATGAACCCTTGGGGGAGTACGTTCTTTCCAACTCTTTTACTTGCAGACTTCCGGCTTCTGACACTTTGAGCAAATACACTTGTATTAACTTAAAGTAGCTTATTTGTTGTGTTTGGTTACAGCAGCCACGAGAAACTACTACACACAACCACACCCTGTATATGAAGACCAATGTGCCTGTCTTAGTGTGGTAACTAATAACAACACTCCAGCTGTGATGTCCACGTTGAAGAAGTTAGGCGTCCTAGGGGTGCTTGAAAGGGTATTTGAGGGAAGGAAGGCTAGATGGGATATACAGAGAAACAAGTGAAGGTCCTAGAACACTTGACTTCAGAGTTCTAGGTTCCCTTGCTACCACTGCAATTGTAGCAACGACACAGATTTGAAATGTGGTACGGCGCAGTTAGGACTTCTACCCTGGGTTATGGCTGGTCAAAGTATTAGTGATTACGTTTTCTTCCTTAACCCACTTTCCTTGAGTGAGATACACACGCCTGTTAGAAACTTTAAACCTTATGCGGCCCTCAACTTCCCAAGTCTCTGCTCAGTTTTAATTTGGCCGTATTTTGTTTACCTAAGGAAATGTGGAGCTCCATCCCTGAGGGGAGACGTGAAGGGTGTTCAGTTTCGGGTGTCTGCAGCCCAACCGCATGTTTCTGGAGCCGATGCTCCTGTGGCTCCCAAAGCATCAAGGGGAAGAGGCAGGGCATGGGAAAGGCGGTGCCCTGCAGCCCTAGGGAACATTTCCATCTTTGAGGTATCCAGTTTCCCAGAGCTGTAACTGTAGGCTGCTTCAACACACTGGGAAGGTCGTTAGCACCTCTCTTTAGAAACTACAGACTTGTCTTCTCACTCTGTCCTGGCCCACATAGTCACCACTAGCCTACCATGGCAGTTTAAATGCAAACTAAATGCAAATTAATTGAAAAAAAAATAGTATTTCAGCTCCTGTTCTACATTCACACTGACCGCAGTGAAAGGCCCGCTAGCCATACTTGGTCGCAGGACACCAGACTACTGCAGGAACCGAAACATTACATAGTGTCAAGGTGTAGGGTGATGAGCAATGGCATTCTGGGAATGTCCACTGTAAGTCAAAAGTTCAGGTCTGCGAGCTCAGAGGCCATTGGTTCTCGGAGGCCCCTCGCTTTGCTTCCTTCAGGAAATGAGCACTGCATGCAGCTCCTTGCCCTTTGCTGAAGACACGCGCATTGAAACATCGTGCGCTGCGCTTTGCAGAAATTCTACACATCTTTAAAAAGTAAGCATTGCTACTTCTAGCCTCTGTTGTGGAGGATGTTATTTATTGTAAGACATCATTTTTATTAAATACACTGTAGTACAAGAGACATTCCATGTCAGGTTGAGAGAAGCTGGTCACATGATTTACAAACACACTTTTTTTTTTTTTAACACTGTATTCAGGTGTCACTTTGAATTCAGCCAAGATGCCGTGAGTCTCAGTAAAGCACGGGACCTCAGAACGGATCGCAAAAACAAGTAAGAGCCAGTAATAATGGGCACAGAGATGTCACATTAAAGGTAAATAAACCAACTTAAAGGATAGAGTTCTAAACACCAGGTCACTGTTGAAGGGGAACTACATCCGCAGAGAGATGGTGAAATGAGCGTGTGTATGGCCTGGGTATATACAGACATCTGTCCGGTGCTTAAGCAAATGCAGGCATCCACATCTCTAGGCAGATTCGTAAGGGACGTGGGGAGAGATATTCACCATAATATGCTCATTCCTTACGGGGGTACATATTTAAAATCCACATTTAACTCAAATACCTTGTCTTGAAAATCTTTCCAGCTGTTGCATACATTTTAAGCAACAGTTAGCTACACAAACTGTAAGATAGAGAGCTCTACGTCAAATTTTGTTTCTCCATCTTCCATGTTTGGCCTTCCCACTCAGACATACAGCTATGAGCGGCTTAACGATGCTTCGCCTAGCTTGTTGATGTTCTGTCAACCTTCACTCAGGATCCTTTCTCTTAGCTCACAGACCTAAGAAATAAAATAACGTGGACCTGGTCCAGAACGCATAGACCGCAAAAAGTGACATCCTCGTCTTTCCTCGTCTCGTCTCCTGAGACATACATCAAGATGGCAGCACAGTTGCTTGGAGGTGGTTGTGAAATTCACAGTGTTTTGCTTGCAACAGATTTACGTATATGTGATTTTTTTTTTTTTTTGCTTCATGTTTGTGATGAATGGACCAAAAGTTTATAAATAAATACACAAATAAGTAAAATCGAAGGGAAAGAGAGTAGAGAGGGCCTGACAGCGAAGAAGAGTCAAGAACCTTTGACGTTAGCAGCAGTGATTGATTCCAGCCCTGACGACAAGAAAATATGCCTTCCTGCACTATTACTGCTTAAACTATGAGCCCTCCCACCCCAGTTCTTTACAATAACATTTGGAATTCATGTGTGACCTATCACAACCTGAGTCTCTGCGTTCCAGTTATACGCCCTGAAGAATTGGCTTTGACTGCGAACTTGGACATCTGGGGATTTGGGTCATTGAGCCGTTCCTCTCGTGAGATTCCCTTTAACCATGATGCAGGGCCAAACTGAGGGTCAAGTTTGGAAATAGAAGCCCTCTAATAGGGGTTAGGGATAAGGAAGCGGGGCAATGAGGGTTCGTGGGTCTGCGCTGCCGTTTTAGAAATTAGACTTGACTTACTGCCAGGTATTGCTGGCAGTCCCATTTGCAAAAAGGGAAGCTTAAGAAAGGTCTGCCCTAGACCAGGGATCCTGATGTCCAGTCCTGGAGAAAGGCAGTATTCTACACCATGGCTCTTGCTCCCCATGTGGCTGAGGAGTGACTGTGAGCAGCCCATCTTGCTGTGTATTCTTGCAGGTTTTGTCATCAGCCTTCAAGACCACGGTCTCTCAGCAGCACTGCAGTTTGCGCCGAGAACACTCAGCCGTGGGGCCAGGTGTAAAGGGTAGAGTGGGAAAGGTGGGCATGATGCAAATGTGCGAAATGAGGAAACTCAACTTCTCTTTCCCTGGACTTACACACGAGGAGGCCATTTGTCTGCATTTTTCCTTTGCAAAGAGCCAGAGAACAGACTCGATGTACAGGATGGCTTTCAATCAGTGGTTCCAGGGGATATGTGACTTTCAACACATCTTCCATCCAAGGACTCCAGAGTTGAAAGAGTGGTGTAGTCCTTACCCACACGGAGGGCGGAAACACGGACTGCCACGTGACATGGGAGAGTTTTGGTTAATTAGCAGGCTTTAAGCAAATTATTCATATTGCACCCTACTTATAATTATGCTATTACCATGTGCCTCTACGTTTATACATAAACACACAAACACAATACATATGTGCATTTGTATATGTATAAATCAAGTGTTTATATCACATATATATATATATATAAATATATATATGTATACACACACACACATGAAAACACTGTCAACAGAACTGGTGTGAGCATGTGGCATGAATTCTGATAGAACCCTTGGTAGCGTTTTCTAAATGAGGCTGATTGTGCCATGGGTTCGGTGCCCGCAAGTCAGCAGCACACGATATAACGTCTCACCTTCTTGCACCGCCTGTGTTTTCCTGTGCTCTAACCTCCATCCTGCTTCACAGGTAGGCTAGCGTGTTTTATTTCCCGAATGTCCTGTCTGTGTGTTAGCATGTCTGCCAGACGATCTTGGGTGAAGCCCTTGTTTGGCCTCTGAGCTTCTGAGTCTCGAGTCCCTCACAAAAAAATATGAGTAATTTGCCAACATATGTAAAAAGTGCTCAGAAGCCATCAATCAGTTTAGAAATGGAACAGATGTCAGCCTGGGTTTGGAGTGACGAGTTTGGCCCTGCTACCAACATTTTTGTCCTGTTTGGAGAGGGACACATTTTAGAACGAGAATGTTTCTTTCCTAAAAATTAAAATTCACAAGAAAGGGGACAGTAGATGAACAGTGGCAACTGCTCTAAGATGACCTTGGCTCATCCAACTACTTTAAAGGCAATCAGATGCTCTTTAATGCTCTGAAATCAGTACATATGCTTGACACAACAGAGGAACTAGCAATAATAATTAATAATAATAATCAGTATAAATAACTATAAAATTTGCACTTGCATAGACACTTTTATTTTAAAACCTCCAAGGACTTGTCACAAAGTATGAGGATCTCTCTCCCTTTCTCTCTCTCTCTCATTTATCTCTCTCTTGGTTTTTATCCTACAGAGGAACATACAAACTGGAATGGAATGCTCCCATGCTCTTTGATGTAAACCTGCATGGCCCTCCTTAACCTTTGATCTCTTACCTAAGTGCCATTTCCTTTGCTCTCTGCTGAGCGACTTGCAGCTTTGCCTCCCAAGGCAACCGGTCAGACTCAGAGAGACACCTGCACGACCTCCTACGGCATCGCTGATGGAATCCAGAGTAGCACATACAAATCTGCCCTTGCTTTAACTGCCTCGCAGTTCCACAGTGTTTTGACGGTACCATGGGTCCTTTGTATGATATATACCTGCCTGTATATATCACAGAGATATGGCTTTCATCATATTATTATAGGTATTCCGGAGGGTTTTGTTTTAATGGACAAAGAAGACACATAACTCCCATCTCCCATGGGCCAGTGCGACAGAAAGGACTGTAGCATCTACCCTCCATGATCTCTCACTTGAGCAGACCCTGCCGTTCACCTTCTGTCCTCTGTTAATTTACATGGAGTTGTTTCATTTTATTTTATTTTGAAAAACGGCTCTCAAAGTCCATATTGGAACACGGTGCTCCAGAAATTAGCGGGCACAAACGAAAGCTATCCAGAGCTCCGGCACCTTCAGAAATAAATGCTCTAAGGTGAGTTAAGTCACTCCTTTCCAGTCTGGCTCCTGTCACAGAGATGCCGAGTTTATCAAACTTCCCCTCACAGAGGGGGACAGAGAAACGGATACGCTGCTCTCCCTTGGTCTGACTGACTACCCAAATAACTGTACATTTCTACTTAAATTTACTCTCCCTTTCTGTGAAACCCATGACGGCACCCAGAAGCACGCCTCTAGGCTCAGTCTGGGCACGGCCTCCCAGTAGCCATACAGTGTCAACTCTGAAGTTCGTTTTTGTCTTTTTTTTAACTTTTTAATGGAGTACAGATAACAAAACAGCATATGATGATGAGCACATCGGAATGGGGCCACTCTCCCAAGCAAAGCCCAGAGCGAGAGGCTTGTCCTGTGTACACCGCGTGTGAGCTCGGGTGGAGTCTCCAAGAGAGCTTTCCTTTCCCTGGGGGGATGGATTCTGCCTTTCCCACGGTCCTGAGGGTTTGAGGTGGATGAAGATATCCAGGCTTCGGCATGCCTGCTAGGCAATCCCATCCCCGCCAGTGGTAGAGTGCTTTCAGCTACTGGTTACCTTCTCTAAGTTGTTATAAGCTAGACCTTTTATGGATCTGCCCTACCCCTTGGTGCCACCGCTGGAGCAGTCGTTTCTGCGCATAGGTATCAATTTGACAAAGACCATGCACAGTTCTGTTTGCACAGTTAAAAGACGGGCGACAGTGGAGGGTTGGGGCTGGAGGGCGTTGCTGTCTGGAAAGTTCCAGGGAAGAGAAACTTGCCTCTGAATCGAGAGTGTCTCCTGTCTTTATGAAGGACTCAGATTTCCCCGTCTGACCCTGGCATGATATCCGAACAAGATTATATCTCTTTTTAACTGAACTTGACCAAGGTTTGGTGGATAACACTCGAGGAACACATCTATCACCACGCCGACCGCAATGCGCTGTCAGGGTCCCACGGAAGCCATCTTTTTGGTTTTTGTTTTCCCTTGCAGGCCAGTGTCTGTGACTGGAAACTCTGTCCATGATGCAGAGTTCAACATCCTCTTTCATCCTCAGAAAGGTCCTCAGGGACAGTGCCGAACACGTTCCTCCCAGATGACAGTGCTGGGGTCTCCTCGGCAGGGACTGACATCAGCTGACCCCACTGGTGGTCTGTGTCGCTCATGGCGTGGTTTACAGTAAAGCTTCTCTCTCTCTCTCTCTGGTTTTCATCTCCCACAAATAAAGTTATCCCAGATAGTACACAACTTTTCCTTTTCATACACAGGCCAAAGCCATCAGAAAACAAGAGTGATGGATAAATAAATAAATAAATAAATAAATAAATAAATAAATATAAATAAATAGAAGTGAATCCACAGAAATGCCCCACGTCTGTACATCGATGACGGTTTAAGTCAGATTTTTTTTTTCCCTTTTTTCATCCACATCAAAGGCAGGAATACAACAAGGCATTGTTAGTTGTGGTGGGCAAACTGGAGTGTCTGCTGATATAACAAATTAGGTTTGTTAAGGCCTTTGTCTATGTACAGTTTAGTAGGAATACAGAAGCCAGATCGCTCAAGGAGAGAGGCGGAGGGCCGTGAAGCACGGAAGACCAAAAAGAAAAGGAGAAAGGGCGAAAGAAGGAACAAACCGAGGAGATGGAAAGAGAGAGACAATGCCAAAAGCGAGTTAGTACTGTCCGTGGACGGAGAGTTCACACTGCTTCCCCTGAAGCCGCTCCTTGTCTGGTTAATACTGTCGAGGACAGCAAGGTCGCGGACACCCGGCGGCGGGTAGGAGGTTCATCGTGGCGGCCAGGCTGAGGATCGCCGGGAAGGATGGGTCTGGGGAGAGGGCTCTAGCCTAGGATATCCAGGTAGACGGGAGATGCCTTGGCCAAGTTCTGCAGGAGGGTGTGGATGCCCTTGATGTTCTTCCTCATGTGAGGCTCCCTCTGCCAGCACCCCAGCATCAGCTCATAGACCTCCTGGGGGCAGGTACGAGGCCGCTGCAGGACACGGCCCTGGGTGATGCACTCTATCACCTGGAGGGAGAGCAGAGGCAGGATTAGAAAAGCCAGGCATGGTGGGGCGGTCATGGGGTGGGGATGTCGGTGCAGGAACTGCCCAGGAAGGGCCTCTTTCCTTAGCTTTTTAGAAGTCGGTAAGGTCACTGTGCTTATCTCTGGGGACAGCGCTGTGATCTGAGACATAAGTTTATACGTGCGTAACGTGTGCTGATTAGATCAGGACAGCTAGCAAGCGTATCTCCTCAGCCATTTCCCAAGTCTTTGTGCTGAGAACCTTCTCCCTGTCTTTACTATAAGGGGCAGCATGTGATTCCCCTGTGTCAGCCCCTATCGAGGGTTACCAGTCAGTGACCAGCTGATGCTTTGTTTTTTTAAAAAAGTTTCTTTTGTAGGTCTTCACTGAAAATACAGCGCATTTACAATCTGCAGTCACAGGACAGTGCTGCAGAGTTCTAGAATTCGTTCTCCCTGTGTACCTGCGCGGCGGTGCTAGCGCACACCTTTCCTCTGTATCTGAACACAAACCCTCCCCGTTACGGATTGCCAGTGAGAGACAGGGATGCTGTTTTCAGGTATGGTCTTGCTATGTATCCCCAGATGGCCTTGAACCTCTGGTCCTCTCACCTCTCACTGTTTGCTCACAAGGAAGAGAGCCACTGTGATTTCCTAAAACTGATAAAGGCGAAACGTATTCACAGAGGGTTATCTAAACTTCACGTTTCGGGTTTTACTGACTGGAGGTGCTGACTGACAGGGATCCCTGGCATCAGAGTCACTAGGATCACTGGATATCAGAGCTGAATTAAAGGGCAGGTGTGGATCTGAGAGAGACAGGAGACGCCTGACGGAGACGCTATGCCTGACGGAGACGCTACGCCCCAAATGCAGATGTGCCTCTAGCTGTCTGCATCCATGTGCTCCAGCTGTGCTCCAGCTGGGCACCTAAATGACAGAAGATTGAAAATATATGACTATATGGAGCATGTGCAGACATTTTTCCTTGTTATTCCTTCAACACAGCACGTAACAGGCATTCACATTACGTTTGTGTGTACTGTTACCTTACAGTGACAGTAAGCTGGAGGTAACTCACAGTGAAGGAGATGCCCTGATCACTTGCAAATACTACATTATTCTGTATAAGGAATACTCTAATTAAGGGGTACACTAAATTTAGTTTCTCCATGGGGTTTTTGAGCCAATCCCCATGGGTTCCAACTGGTAATTGTGTTTTGCAAATGAGTTGGAAGAGGCAAACAAATGCTTGAGCTTTTCACTAGTAGTTAATGTTCTAGTGGATCTGCAGAAAACAAAGTACCTTGCGATGTCTCTGGAACAGCGCAGGAACGCTTGCCAGACTGAGGGGCAGGGATCGCTAAGGCTGCTCTTAATCCATTAGGTGGGCAGCACAAAATCATTCCTTGGTCCCTTCGCTAGAGGGAGCAAGGTTGGGTCAGCAATATGGTGCCTCTCGCTCCAAAATTATTAAAGGGCTCAAGGGTCCCAGATCACAGGGCTGTATCAGCTCTGGGGGTGGTGGTGGTGGTGGTGGTGGTGGTGGTGGTGATGATGGTTGTGGTGGTGGAGGTGGTGTGTGTCCCAAGCCATCACATACCTCATTGTTTGACAGCTGATACCAGGGCTGCTTGCCGTAGGTGAAGATCTCCCACAACACGACCCCCAGGCTCCAGACGTCACTCTCAGTGGTGAATTTCCTGTACATGATGCTCTCTGGAGGCATCCAGCGGATGGGCAGCATCGTGTGGCCACCGACCTGGCAGGGAGGCACGACAGGGAGCGTCAGTCATCTGGCACCAGTGGGGGAGATGGTTTTGACAGGGATGGAAGCTTCTCCACCATCTCGGGTAACAGAGCCAGAGGGCAGAGAACGGTCAAAACAATGTTTGGAATATTATTTGCAACTCTTTCCTCAAAGCCGAAGAAGAGCAGAGACCATTAAATGGATACCTGTCTTGGATTTACAAAAGCCGTCGTGTATTTTCGGTTCACAGGATTTACCCATCTATCAATAAATACGATAACTTTGACCAAGACAATGAGCAAAGGGTTCTGCATCCCAGCCTAGTGGTTGTCATGGCAGCACAGTTTCCGCTTTATTGATAAGTCACCATGGTGCGTGAACTAAGTTTTTGGACTAAAAGCTTTAGATTTTCCTTTATGGTAAGGGATACTACTAAGCTTATTAACAGTAATGAATACTTTTTTTTTTTTTTTTAAGAAAAATGCACATTTTTTTTCGTGACAACACAAGCCTCAGTATCACCTGGAGACCCGGAGACCTCATTAGTGTGGCCACGGAAACTTGATTGACACAGGAGACTTGTGCATGGTTTTCTGAATCATGGAGAAAAGACTGACGTTTCAGGTTTGTGGCTCATCAGGCCCTCCAGTTTTCAAACGTGATCTGATTTCCGTGCGGTAGTCTTATGGGCGGGGAGTCTCGTCCTAGCCATCCCGACACACTGACACTGGATGGCCTGAATTAGACCCAAGTGACACTGTCAGCCCTGTGGTTTAAGGTGAACACTACACGGAGTCACTGGCCAGTTCTCATTCTCAAGATTTGTTTGTGACTTTTAAACAAAGAAAATGTACCTCCCCATTTCCTCCCAGGGCTGCAACCGATGTGGCACACACCCTGACCAACCAAGCGAAGCACCCTGCATGTAGGGTGCAGTTTAGACTGTGTGAAGCCCATCCAGTTGACCCTTCATCTCCAAGCTCAGAACCTTGACGAAGAGAGGCTGCTGAAGTACAAGGAGGGCCCAACATTTCCAAATGCTCAGAGGGACTCATGGGCCAAGGATAAATGATGCCCAGGACCCAGCAGCCTTTACCACTCAGAGTGGGGACTGCTGTACGGACAGGCGGAGATGGTTCTGATGCTTCCCAAGCTGATACACTTCCCCTCTGAGTTCTGCGAACATCAGCACAAGCGTTTTCAAAGTCTCCCCCCGTCGTGCGACATGTCCTGTCTCCTTGACGTTCTCTAAGAACACGCCGGGGAAGCTTCCCACAGTTCACAGACATCTGCCCACTCCTCCACTCCAGGTCGTCGGCATGCATGGGGCTTCACTGAACCACAGACGATGGGATTACATCAGCAGTCAGGAATTGCCCGAGATGACACCTTGACACACGGACAGACAGGCCGAAGGTCTAGCTGTCCCCACTGGTCCTTTCCATCCACACAGCACGCACTTACAGGGGACCTACTAAGGTCCTGAATATATTCCGAGCTCTGCTTGAGGAGGAGTACAAAGAGGACAAACTCAAAGGGGAAGCTGTTGTGGAAGTTTATTTTTAGTTGTGTTTAAAATATTGTTTTATGCGCTGTTGGGTGAGGGGCTGTCCTAAGTCTTGGCGTGTTATGCTTGTATCGATTGCAGGTGTTGGGTTTCTGTGGGGATTGTTTGATTGCGTATGATCTGCACCTGAGGAATCTTGAATCAATAAGATCACCTGAGCTCAGAGGATCAGGGTTCCATTTTGAGTACGGCACTGGCCATGACGGTGCATCCCTCTGCTGAGGTCTGGCAAGGTTTCTAGCCTGTGAAAACACCTCCTTGTCTTCCTTGGTCAGCTACAGACAAACACCGACAGGGAACTGTTCAGGCCTTAGTCTTGTTTTACCTCTTACAATGTTTCTTTCTCTTTTGTTCCCCCTAAAGACCATTCTGACCCCATTAGTTTACTGTAGCAGGGACAGTATCTGTATTAGATGGCTCCATTGTGCATCGTGTGTTACTCTCGTGACAAAGTCCAGATGTCCAGGGGTTAACGTGAGATTTACAGAGAGACAGGTCACAATGGAGACTGGGGCTTTATCTTCTGGCTGTGCTCAGTTGTATCAATACATCTGAAAGGGGGGATTTTGAACAAGAAGGTCAAGTGTCTGCTAACATTTCTGAGAAGGGTTAGGGTTTGAGATGGGCACCCGTGTTTGGGGAGGAATTCGTTCCTTCCTCTGCAGGTCTTTCTGTAAGAGCATTTATAAATGTGATACTCTGAGCTTTTCAGAAACCTGAAAGGCAAGAGGCTCAAAAGGCATGGTGGAGAAGAGTCCAGCAAAGCCTGGAACTAGAGGGCGGGGGGTGGGACGGGAGAGACATAACCATTTGTGTTGTGGGAATATTGATGTTATAATCCAGTTTGTGACTAACACATGTTGAAGTGTGAGCCAAGTGTCAGGCTCTGCATATCAGCCCCCAAGAATAGGAGCTGCCTCGGGGATGGCAGATCACAGTCACCAGCCTGCAGCTTGGTCCTTCTTGGAGATCCAAATTCAACAAGAGAGAATAGATTCAGCTTTTCTAGTTTCTAAAGCACATGAATAAGTATTTGTGGGAGAGAGGCCTTCTAGAAGCAGATGTCTGCAAACTTTGGGATTTACTCCTAAGATGCCAAGCTTTTTCTCCCTGCTCGAGTACCCACAGCTGCATGCTGTGGTCACCATCAATTTGTGATCCGGGACTTTAGACTCTGAAAGTGCTCTCGGCTCTTTCCGGTGTGGATGGTGTTGTCCAGTCTCTGACACTGTCTCTGTCCTAGTTTCTCTAACTAAATTGTGGATAAAGATACGTAGGTCAGTACTCATGCAGACATTTGTCAAATTGCTTTGTGAATCTTAATGCCTAAATGCTTCCAAGGGTCAGCTCCTCCACTTGTGTGCTGTCCTGTTTCTTCAGTGGGCATCAGGCATTCCGTCCCCATTGGAGGAAGGATCAACACGTGGGACTCCGATATTCCTGAGCTATGATTTCACAGCGATCATGCCCCAAGTGGACCAGAGGCTCTCCCCCAGTTTGCTAGTGACCAGAGGAAAAGCTCTTGTTTCCTGACACTCAGGTCTTGGCTTATACGATTCCCCACCAGGTCATTTATCTTCCGCTTGAGCTCTTTGGGCCCGATTTTTTTCCCCCTTCCATTTTATTTCTTTCCAGGATCTATTGGGGATTTCACATATGTTTTTTGTAAAGAATGCTTCCTTTCTTCTGTTTTCAAATGTATGAGTGCTGGGGTATTCTAATAAGAGTTCAGGCAGGATTCACAAGTCTGCTGAGCCCATTTAGAACGATTCTTCACAGTCCTCTGTGGCTCTTTCTTCAGGACTTTGAGGTCTGTCGCAAGAATAGACCCACTAAAGAAACAGTCAGAGTTGTAGCAAATTACCGTCATATTTGCGCTGTCGACACTCGCTGGCTTTCAGGCTGATGAAGCACAACTCACTCGTAGCAGAGTACAAGGCGACATTTGTTCACTGTAGTGCTTGGCAACCTGCCCTCATGTCCTAGATTAAATGTTTGGACGACTGAATGTGATTCCCAAGTGTGACGCTGGGAGACTGAATTCTGCCGCTGGATGCTCACTGGCCCATGGTGCTGGGGAATGCTCCAGAAGGCTGCTCAGGGAGGCTGAGAGCCCTTCACTATGGGCAGGTCAAGGGAACAGAAGGGGGATGGGAGTCCAGTTAGAACGGGAGCTGACCTGGACCCGTTTAGAACAGTTTCTAGTTCTTGAACTGTCCTTAATGACCATCCTGGGCTGGCTCCTGTTGTCCTGACTGGTTAAATGTGTAGGGTTAGGGTAGCCCTTTGTTATTCCCGGTGCAACATGTGACGGTTCTGTAACCACACACCACCATGTGCATTGCTAATCACCCATCACCAGATAGTACCTCACCGGCTACAAAGAATTTCCATTCCGTTATCCCAACTTATCTGACAGCTGCTCTCTGGAGAAGACACTGGCCTGCTTGTCCAGAGTCATATGCAGACCCCTTCCACTTTATCCTGTTGGGGTTCTTGATGGTCCAGCTCATGATCTATATACAGCCAGAAAGCTGAGTCATGGCTCCTCACCCAGGGATAGCTTATTCATGCCTCTTGCAAGGTCTGGCCTCCCTGTAAGCAAGGTTTTAATGGCAGGTTCATGCTCCATCCAAGGAAGCCTCCCTTCTATAACTCCTTGGCTATTCAATGCCCTTGGCGTAGCTGAGAGGACACATCAAAAGTCCCCTTCTGCTAACATAGTACATTCCCCAAGAACAACAACACTAACAGAGCTAAGTCCAGCTGATGGGGTTGCTGGTAAGCAAAAGGCAGGTGTTTTTTTTTTTTTTACCAGCACTAGTTTCGGAGAAAAATTCACAGTACGTTCTTTAAGAGGGATCACTATTTGCTACATTCTGTCCCACCTCCAATTCCTTCTCTTAACAATGGATCAAAGTCGTAGTTTAGATGTAGGAAAAGCCTCTTTTATTTTTTCGTTTGGTGGAAGAAGACGAGGGAGGAGGAAGAGGAAGAGAAGGAGGAAAAGGAGGAGGAAGAAGAGTAAAAGGAGGAGGAGGAGGAAGAGGAGGAGGAGGAGGAAGAGGAGGGGGAGGAGGAAGAGGGGAAAGAATTAGAGCCGGAGAGATGGCTCAGTGGTTAAGAGCTCGTACTGCACTTGCAGAGGGACCTGAGTTCATCCTCAACACCCACATGGCTGACTTTAACTCCAGACCAAGGGGCATTGATGGCTCTCACCTCCATGGACACCTGCCGTCCCCCTCTCTCTCACACACACAATTAAATCGTTTTAAAATAATTAATTAATGAGATTCTTAGCCGCTTAAAATACAACTAAAATCACAGGTCTGCCCACAGGTAGGGGCTCTCTGAGATGTCCTGTAAACCGGATCCCCGGAACAGTGAAGACACAGCTAATGAGGACAATGTCTGAGCCCCAAGTTCTAGAAAAACTAAAGCGAGCTGAGAAAAAATGGATTCCATCTTTAAAACACGCTGAGAAAAGTATTGCACTTCATCATTTTGACGATGACTCATATATAATAATCTGATCAAAATAAAAATTATGGCTGTGTTTTGGAGTCAACGAATCCCCCAACTGTATCCAGTTGAAAAGTATTTTAAGAAAGGAAAGTCTGGACAAAATACTGAAGGTAAAACCCCTTCGAGTTAGAAACCGATGGCTCTACTATTTTTAAATCACAGTGGCGTATCCAACCATTACAACTACACGATTTGCCTTTTAATCTTCTTTTATTTTCACCCTGTATAGATGGCTGTCTTGCTTCTATGTAAATCTGTGCACCATGTGCATGCAGTGCCTGTGGCAGCCAGAAGAGGGCAGCAAACCCCCCCCCAGACGGGGTTTACAGATGGGGGTGAGCTGCCAGGTGGGTGCTTGAAGCCACACCTGAGTCCTCTGCAAGATCCACAAAGGCTCCTAACGGCGGAGCCACCTCTCCAGCCCCATAATTTATTGCTTATGTAAGCAACTCACAGTATATAGTCTGCGGGTTGTAAATTGTGAAAATTCGCTGTGTTTAACTATTTCTTTCTCTCTGTTCAGAAACTAGGATGTGGTGAAACTAAAGACGTTTCTGGTCAAGCGTGAATATAAATTGAAGACCAACTGCCCTGCAGACTGCTTCAGGCCCCCTCTCCACGCAGACACCCTAGGCTCCTCTTCATTATTGTGACTTCACACACACAACGCTTCCCGATCTGTGGTTAGGAAAGCGCAGCCCATTTCCCAGACGCTGGGAGATGGAGACGAGGTGACGTCCTTAGCTGTCCCTTCTGCTGGCTTCTCCCCAGTGCATTCCCACCCTCCATGTCCGAAGCCTTCTCTCTCCTCAGTAGCCACTATTCTCAGGAATGCCCTAGCAGTCAGTCCAGGACCAATTCTGATCCTTGGCCCCTCCCCTAAGATCTTCCTGGCGGGAACCCAGTTCAGCTACCAATACCTTACTTAGTCACTTCAGCCTGTCCCTAGTTTCCTACACAGCCTCACCCCTACCATCCACTCCCTGGCAGACTCCGCCCGGTGTTAGTGGAGCTCACAGGGAGGCTCACGGGGAGGCGAGGATGACCAATGCCCAGTTTGCTCTGGAACCACAGGCGTTTGCCTACAAGCTATGCTAACCTGGGACCTTCTAGGCTTGACCAACAGAGACCAATGATGCCTGGGGGCCTCTTTCAGCAAGTGGTAACTTGTTTGGAAGCCAGACATTTGACTCCCTCAGAAACAAGCTGGCCAAAGGGCAAGCCCCATTAAGAGATGATTAGCTGCCAGAGGCTTTTGGTTGCATTAAATATTGAAGGGGCTCCTGGACCTCTGCATCGAGCCCGTGCGTGATTGCTTTGCTCCAGCAATATCCCCTGATCTGTTCCTTAAAAATTCATGACAGTTGTAAACTTTAAGCAACAGCTGGACCTCATTTACTCACTATGGCTGGCATTGTAGGAGAAGGTTAAACATGGGAGAGAGAAGCAACATTGACAAGGTCTTCCCCTTAAAGAGAACCTGGGAGGAACCCTTGCGGTTGGACTGTGGGCTCTCTGTGACCACATCCAGGAGGATGGGGTTACGTTATGAAGCGTGAGTGGGGCTCCCACGGGGCTGGTATTGAACGGGGATACTGACTGGAGGGAAGGTCAGCTGTTGTTTTTAACTCCTGAGTGAAGCAGCCGAGGGTCATCTGGGAAAAGGGCTGGTGCCCATCTGCCACCGTCTTCTACACCCAGAACTGATTATAACCAATTCCGGAAGTCCTGATATTTAAAACCATGAATGTCCGTGTTTGCTTCTTCCCATTTATGCAAA
>JAMJFZ010001005.1:862500-1222500 GCA_026225945.1 Cricetomys ansorgei
TAAAATTCCCCCATACACACCACACCATGCATCACACACACACACACACACACACCCCACACCATGCATCACACACACACACACACACACACACACCATGCATCACACACACACACACACACACACCCCACACCATGCATCACACACACACACACACACACACACACACACACACACACCATGCATCACACACACACACACCCCACACCATGCATCACACACACACCACCACCACCACACCATGCATCACACACACACACACCCCACACCATGCATCACACACACACACACACACCCCACACCATGCATCACACACACACACACACCCCACACCATGCATCACACACACACACACACACACACACACCACCACCACCACACACACCACCACCATACATCACACACACACACCACACCATGCATCACACACACACACACACACACACCACACCATACATCACACACACACACACACACACACACACCACACCATGCATCACACACACACACACACCACCACCATACATCACACACACATACACACACACACACACACACCACACCATGCATCACACACACACACACACACACCACCACCATGCATCACACACACACACACACACACCACACCATCACACACACACACACACACACCACCACCATACATCACACACACACACACACACACACACACACCACACCATGCATCACACACACACACACACACACACACACCACCACCATGCATCACACACACACACACCACACCACACCATCACACACACACACACACACACCACACCATGCATCACACACACACACCACACCATGCATCACACACACACACACACACCCCACACCATGCATCACACACACACACACACCACCACCATACATCACACACACACACCACACCATGCATCACACACACACACACACACACCCCACACCATGCATCACACACACACACACACCACCACCATACATCACACACACACACCACACCATGCATCACACACACACACACACACACCCCACACCATGCATCACACACACACACACACCCCACACCATGCATCACACACACACACACACCACCACCATACATCACACACACACACACACCACACCATGCATCACACACACACACCACACCATGCATCACACACACACACACACACCACCATACATCACACACACACACCCCACACCATGCATCACACACACACACACACACACACCACCACCACACACACCACCACCATACATCACACACACACACCACACCATGCATCACACACACACACACACACCACCACCATACATCACACACACACACACACACACACCACACCATGCATCACATACACACACACCACCACAATACATCACACACACACACACACTCTTTGGATCCCTGTTTCTTCCTCTCTCTTCCTCATCCCCTTAAAAACTCCTATCGGAACTAAACCCTTGCCCAAGTATAGACCCTTGGAGTCGTTGCTAAGTCCTTGCTTTCCCTCAAGTCTATATTTAGGCCTCCATCTTGCTGCTTAGCTCCTTCTTCAAAGGATCCCTTCAATATGCAATGGACTTGAAGAAGCCCCAGACATCAGTGCCAAGTCCACACCGCTGTGTTCTTCCACCCGCACTGCCGTGGCTGGCTGTCGATTGGCGCCAGGTTCCTTTTTGTTTTCTACAAGGGGTTGAAGCTGGGGCCTTAGGAATGGCTGCTGGGTAAGTGCTCAACACGGGTGTACCCTAGGCCTTCTGAGGTTTGCTGTCTGTGATGCGCCTACCACACAGCGGGAACGCGCTCTTAGAAATGTGAATGGGAGCTTGTCCTCTTCTCTTGACAGAACTTACCTAACTCCCAGTATGCTTGGAATACAATCCAAGCACACTGCGAGTCTGTCCCCACACTAAGCCGCTCACCCCTGTCTTTGCCTCCCCACAGCCTCCCTACGCAGCAGGCTCCACCCACGTCGGTCCCCTCCCCTTTCTTCATTACTGCACTTGGGATCATCTAAAGCTGTTCCTCTGGAGCTGGTGCAGGGTTTGTGGCTCCAGCATCAGGATGATGACGTTACTGTTGCAGTGGCTCTTGGGATGGGTCGGGGGAGAGCTTCTCACCTTCCAATGGGCCAGTCTCTGGGGAAAGAACTTCCCAGAAGATGCTTGCGTTGATGCCCTTGTTGCTGCGGTAAAACATAAAGCACTCTGGCAAAAAGCAGCTTAAAGAAGATTTTTTTTTTGCTTGTTTGTTTGTTTGTTTGTTTGTTTACAGTTGCAGGGCCCAGAGGTCAAGCACCCAGAATGGCAGGGACAGAATGGCTGGCAAGGCGGCAGCAACGGGAAGCTGCCTGGTCACATCACATCCCCCCCCACCCATGCAGGAAGCAGAGAAATGGAGCAGGGGGAAGCTACTACAGGCCTGACTCTCTTGATGTACTCCAGCAAGGCTAAGCATACTGAACCTTCCATAGGCTCCCTGAACAGGACCACCAGCTGGGAACCCAGTGCTCAGTCCACAGTCCTGTGGGAACATTTCTCTGAAGACCACAGTAATACCCCACCACTGTGACCTTCACCTTGTCATTCTGTCCTTCTGGATGCTATCAGAGGTCATGCTCGGGTCACCCTCTGTACTCTCTGATCCAGCCCAGATCCAGTGTCTCTTGACAGGAAAGGCCATGTGGAGACCGGTGAGATCTGCCTCTGGGTTCAAGCCAGGAGCCATATTAAAAGGCATTTTGACCCACAAAATAATCTTTTTTTATTTTATGGAAGTTTTTCCTCTATGTAAATTTCTGTGCAGCACGCGAGTTGCCATGTAGGTTCTGGGACTTGAACCTGGGTCTCCTGGAAGAGCATCAAGTGCTCTTATCTGCTGAGTTGACTCTCCAGCCACATTGAAAAAAATTTTTGTTCCTAAAGAATCTTATAAAGGAGTGTTTCCTATCCAGAGACACAGAATACAAACAAGAGAGTTGGATCTGTTATAGAAAAATAATCAGAATACCCTTAGATAGACCAGTTACAGAATCTCTCACTCCTGACTCTACTCTTCCTTGTGCATGGGAAAGTTCTGGGAAGTTGGGCTCCAGTTTTGACCTCTTTGAATTTCCATGGGGCACTGCCTGACACACAGCAGGCGCTCAATAAACAGTGCTGAATGAGTTTAGTATATAAATTAGCCAGGTGGCTTTCAAAATACCTGAGATAAAGAACTTATTAGGAAGGAAATTCATTTTGGCTCACAGGTCCGTGGGTGGGCTGCTGCTTTGGGCCAGTGGTGGCCAGTGCATCCTGAAGGCAGTGTGGTGGTGGTGGGGGGGTGCTGCTCTCCTGGCAGGAGGAGGCAAAGCCCTGAAGATGAAGGGGCAGGGCTCCCACTGCGCCCTCGGAGGTCTCCCTTAATAACCTAACTTCATTCCTTCAGGCTTCAGCAACCAAAGGCTCCTCCTTCTCCTAACAGTGGCTAAGGAAAGTTTGGGACCATTCCAACAGCCCGATCTTAGAAACAGGTAGTGAAGTCAGAGATACTATGTGGCTAAATGATTTTTCATGACTTGACAGTTTGTCTACACTCGAAGGCTTCTAAGTTAACAAACAAACAAGTGAACTTCTGTGACTTAAGAAGAAGGGGGAGCAAGAAGAGGGCAGTGCAGGGGTGAGGAAGAGGAGGGAGATCGACAGAGACTGCAGCAGAATAGGTGAGGGCTTCTGGTTGGGGCACAGATAACTGTCAAGGCCTTTCAGTGCCTTTCTCCTTCTAGCCATTTCTCTCCCATTTTAATCATGGCTGCTTCCTCTGTGCCAGCCTGCAGGAAAGCCCCACGTCCCTTACGTCCCTTCTGGTGTCCTGGCAGGTGCAGAATCCAGCACTTTAATTGTGCAGCCTTGGGGGTGCTGAGAGCCCTTGCTAACCTCCACAGGAAAGCCTCCAGAGCGTGAACACTAGCCACACAGCAGACAGAACGGCCAAAGGCCGGCTGCTAGAGTGGTCTCTAAGGCTCTGGCCCAGCCCCCAGACCATCCTCTCAGCCACCAGTCCAAGCTTGACTGGGCAGGTGGCCCACCTGAACTCCTCCTCTCCTGGCCTGGTGTCCTGTGAAGATAATCCAGCCCTGCCTCAGAACTGCATCCTGGAGAGTAGAGGCCTCTCTGGTGAAGGCCAGAAGGTCAGATCCTCTGTGCATCTGCTGCTGTCTCTCCGTGGAAAGAGACTCGATGACTGACAGGCACTCACCTCAGCCATCAGAGCCTTTCTGCTCCTGGGAACTGGCTCTGCCTGCAGCACAAAGCCAGAACAGTCAGATAATGAGAAGGGCGTGGCCAGAAGGCCAGGATGGGGAATGGCAAGCCTGTCTATAGGTGGATGGTTTCTGTACTGGGGAATTTGCAAAAAGCCTTTTTATCTATTTGCTGGATGCTTTGGTATCAGCTTACCTAGTGAAATCACACCACTAAGGCTATCATCATTTCATGGTGATCGGGTTGTTTCCCTTGGATGAGACATTGATTCCAACAGAAGAGGAAGCTTACTGAGCTGTCAGAGGGATATGCAGCCCGTAGAAAGCTCCCATGGTCATGTACTGGAACTCCCACCAACATGTACCTCTAGCCTTCAGTGGACAGGCGCTTTCTGCTTTCTGCTAATGAAAACCCAACCATGCGGATGGGCCTCTCAAGTGCTCCCCGCATTCCCATTTCACTACCTTTTTTGGGAAAACGAGGTGCAGGCAGTGGAGATTCACACTAACTTAGCCTGAGGGAACCAGGTAGAGCCTGAGAAAGCATCTTCCACGTGAGGAGCCAACATTTCCAGGAGAAGAATGCCTGGAACCACCAGGGCAGGCCAAGGAAAGTGAGGGTGAACATCTCCCCCTGGATTATGGAAGAATTTTGACATGAATAACATCAGGTCCTTCCTGCTTACACATCCAGACGAGGGCAGCTGTGGCATCCTGTTAGCCCACACCTCCTAGGCGCTCAGGGCCGTTTATATTTTCCCCTAGATTTAGAGATCTGAGCCTTAGCCTGGTGAGGTGAGCGTAGAAGAACCCTGTGCACTTCATCTTAGGAAGGAGCAGAGGCAGCTCTCTTCCCAGCAGGCTCAACCACGGCACCTGCCCCCTGGGTCAGACTCCCATCTTTACAATGGTATACACAGCCCCTGTAATCACCTGGAATCTTATATTCTTATCTTGGGGGTATTCTTTGGAAAGGGAGGCAGCTGAGCAAGAGAAATGGAGCCATTGGTCTTTTGCTGGAATATTTCTGAAAAGAGGTACTCCATTTCTCCCTCTTTCCAACCCCTGATCCCCAACCTGAAACCACATAAGGAACTCCAAGAAAATCCCTTATAAATACCAGAAGCTGAAGGGGAGTCTGGAATCACATTACACATCTGGGCTTCTGCTTAGGCAATGGGCTGTGTGATGTAAAAGAAATGGGAGGCCATAGAGAGAAACAGCTGCAGGGACTGAACCCCATGGCCTGTCGACAGAGGGGAAGCATGGATGTTGTTGCTCAGGGGAAGGTGGCCTCTGCAAAGGGCATCTATGCTTGAGAGACCTTGTCTGGCTGCGCAGAGGTCACCCACAGACATGTAAGGAGATAAACAGCCACTGCAAGCAGACCTCTGTTCTCTCTCCTCAGTGCCCCCTTGTGACCCCCCTAAATGGGGAAATGTCACCAGACATGGGGAAGTCCAGACAGGCACTAGAGGGAGAAGCTTTAAATTTGATGTAAGAATGAGCTTTGAAGTTGAGTTAGTTGCTTTCATGACAGAAAACAATCCGAGTGGGAGACTCAGTGTCATTGGAAGACAGTTTGGCTGATTCTCACAAAGTAAACACATTCCTTCCATATGATCCAGCAATTTCACTTCTTGGTATTTTACCCAAAATTAACTGACAGTTCTGTATCTGTGACAGCAGAGGTCTGGCATCTTGGCTCTAAGTTGTCTAACCCTGGAGGTAACAAAATGTCCTCCAAAGATGAATGAATACATGCACACACACATTCACACACGCGCACACACGCGCACACACACATACACACATGTGGGACTGTCATCGAGCTAAGAGTGGGTCAGAGCTGGCTTGGAACCCCGAGTTACCCCAAATAAGAACTGTAGGTGTTCGGCTGCTCCTCACTTTAGCCCTGGCCAGAACCTAGCTAAATATTAAATATTGCCTGCTTCCCTGAAGCAAAGAAATGCAGCTTGGTTGGTGTTTATCTGCCCTGTAGCTGGAAGCCTAGGGATGAGTCCATTTCCTGATAAGGTTTCTTCCTCTTTTTCCCTGTGAGGTGTGGATCTCATGCAGAAGGTGCCCTTGACGGTTAGACTTGAGCTCCAAATGCAAATAAGGCTACTCCAATATCCTTGTCTCAACCAATGGATCCCAGCCCTGGGTACCAAAGACCCTCCCCTGCTTGTGGCCCTATATATGTATCCTACACCCTGCATTAAAGGGGAGACGCCCCCTGAAGCATGTTCCTGAGTGTCTGTTGACTAGTCGACTCACCAGAGGTCTGCGAAGGACAAGGCAGGGTGCTATAAACCCACAGCCACCCCCGCCATGCTGTGTCCTCCCTTTTGCATCCCTCCACCAGGAGCTGGCCCCTCAGGTGGCCATGAACTCTAGGCAGGGTACTTGCATCTGGGACACACACGTAGTGGGAAGATTCCAACCCCCCAGGGATTACACACACACACATACTCACACACACACTCACATTCACACGCACGCACACACACACACACACACACACACACATACTCACACACACACTCACACACACACACACACCATGATACATCCAACAAGGGAATACTCACAGGAACACATGAGTGAAATTTACTTGCTTGAAATTTACTAAGTTAAAGCCAGTCTAAAAGTGGTGACTCCTATGTAACAAACACTACGGGAAAATCCATGGTATCAAGACTTCAAAAGCTAATTGGTTGGCAGAGGCTACAGGGAGTGAGGGCTGAGAGATGGAGCAGAGATAAATCTAGGAGCAGAGAACCTGTTCTGTCTGGTGTGGTTACACATCTGTAACTCATAATAGTGTAGCCCTGAGAATGAACACTACGGATCATGGGTAAAAAGGACAAGCCAATGTAGGTTCTTTGTAACAAACATTCCTTTCTGGTTTAGAATATCGGCTGGGCGGTAAGGGAGTTGGAGGTAGCTGGGACAGAGTTAAGACATTGAGAATGCTACTCTTCGCTAGGTTCTACTGTGAACCTAAAGCTGGTATGATTTTGAAGTGTTTCTTTGAGGGTGTAGACTCTACAGTGACTGACAGGCTGTTGCTAGGGCTTATCTCTAAGAGGCTGTAGATATGGTTCAGTGGTTAAGAGCACCGGCTGCTCTTGAAGAGGGACCTGGGTTCAATTCCCAGCATTCACATGGTGACTTACAGCCATCTGTAACTCCAAACCTAGGGGACCTGTCCTCTGAAGGCCTGTGTGCATGTGGTTCACAGACACGTACACATAAACTAAAATGAAGATGGCGTCTGTAAAAAGGCGAGGCAATTTCTATCCATGCCATTTTAAAAGTTCAGAAGAGCAGGCGGCCATTGCTGCATTTTTGACATCACGGACTAGACTATTGAAGCAAGGAATGACTTCCACCTTCCTAAGAGTAAATCTTAAAGTAAATCTTAAGAGTAAAGCCACCATCAACAGGAAGTCCACCGTCAACAGGAAGCCACCGTCAACAGGAAGCCACCATCAACAGGAGTCCACCGTCAACAGGAAGCCACCATCAACAGGAAGCCCACCATCAACAGGAAGCCCACCGTCAACAGGAAGCCACCGTCAACAGGAAGTCCACCGTCAATAGGAAGCCCACCGTCAACAGGAAGCCCACCGTCAACAGGAAGCCACCATCAACAGGAAGCCACCATCAACAGGAAGTCCATCGTCAACAGGAAGTCCATCGTCAACAGGAAGCCCACCGTCAACAGGAAGTCCACCGTCAACAGGAAGCCACCGTCAACAGGAAGTCCACCATCAACAGGAAGCCACCGTCAACAGGAAGCCCACCTCACCCCTATGCTAACCCCTTGGCACTGTCTATGCAAGAATGACAACCTCAGGCTCCAGGTAAAAAGTCTAGAACAATTCCAACGTTACACCTAGCCTATTTGGCCACTGTATCCTGTCGGTGACCTCTGTGGCAGCCGATCAGTGGTGACAGTACCTGACCCTTCACTGACTTTCCATTAATCTCCATGGGCAGGTGACTCATTTGTCCTGCTAGCATGCTGAACATGACTTTGCATGTGGCCAACTCTGGGCTCACCATCCTTGAAGCAGCCACGGTAAGAAGAGAGTCGATTGGCAGAGCAGCAGACAGTTCAGCCATGTCTGACCACAGGATACCATAGTGATGTGTGACAAACATCAGCTGCGGCTCGTTACCCCACCCCTCCCTCTTCTAGTCTCATAGTCTTTAATTAAAGTGTTTAATCTTTAATGCAACGCCACGGTATGCTATATCCTTAAATGACTCTGGCTATCTGGCTCTCCCTTTTGTAATGGGCGCCTGGCACCAGTCCCTGCCATGTCCTATGATTCAGACAGCATGGGTAGACTCTAAGGTCCAGCATATAGTACATCCCCTTCAGTTGAAGGACCTAAACTCCATTTTTTTGTGTGTATGTGCAAGGTCCCTCGTCTCAGGCCTGGTTCAGGTCCACAGTGTACATGCTCAAGCCCCTGGCCTGGGCCTGATCCTGAGGCTAAGTAAATTCTAAGAGAAAGCCATGAAAGGCCCCCACCCAAAGGGCAGCCAATCAGAGATTAGGGCAGCCACAGCGTAGCCACAGGAATGCAGGAAGGCCTCATCTCAAGACCAGACATTTGCGTCTGGTACCCCTACATGACGGGACGTATGTGAATATCTTGAAATTAGCCAATCCCAAATTGACCCATGTAACTGTCTCACAGACCGCCAATCATGTTTCCTATTACCTCATCCATGCTAAAATTCTCCTTACAGCCAATAAAAAGGCCAGTAAGCTTTTGTTAGGGTCGGCCATTTTACATGATGCCTGGCCCCAGCATGCTGGTTTGCTCTGCAGAATAAAAGTGCCTTTGCTTTTTGCATATGTGGTCTCCCTGGTCCTTGGGGTCGGGTGGGGATTTCAGATTCAACACAGTCGCATGCTGTCATGAGATAGGTATTCAGGAAGCATCTCTACTTTCAATGTGCAAAGCAGAAAAGGATGTGCCCTGAACATCTGTGCCCTGAACATCTGTGTCCTGAAAACCTGTACCCTACACACCTGTGCCCTTGACTCCCATGCCCTGGACATCCACGTCCTTGACTTCTGGGCCCTGGACACCTGTGCCCTGTTCAGAGCTCACTTTCCCTGGGACAGAATTGTGTTGCATTCCCACATCTCTCTCATAAGAGACTTTCTGCCTTGCTTTAAACAGAGACTTATTTTTATTTTATGTGTATCAGTGTTTTGCCTGCATGTATTTCTGTGCACCGCATATGTACAGTACCTGTGGAGGCCAGAAGAGGGTGTACTGATGGCTGTGAGCTCCCATGTGGGTGCTGGGAACTGAACCCCTGTCCTCTTCAAGAGCAGCCAGCACTCTTAACTGCTAGCCATCTCCTAGCCTCAGACCTGCTTCTGTAGCTTGTCTGAGGAGGGAACAATGATGGAAGTCCTGCACAGTCCTCGGAGCGACGCCTTCCACGCTGTATGAGCGTTTCGGAGGGCGCCATTGCTGGCAGCGATGCAGAGGGGCTTACAGCCTTGAGACGCAGTTCCCAGAGTTAATATTTCATGCTAAATCTATTCCCTCTTTTGACATCTTTATGACCTGTGTACACTGGCCTCATATGTTTGTAATGATGTTCAAATTGAAAGGGTCTGATGATCGCTTCACGGCTAAAAACAGTGCTCTTTGTTAAGTCAATTTAGGAATCTTGTTACATTTGGGGCCGTGGCCAATCAGATACACATTCCCTTTACAGTACTCTCTGCCTTACTTTTCCAGGGTTGTTCTACTTGGAAAGACTAGAAAGAATCTGTTGGCTTTATCTGAGAATCTCAAGGGTTGGTTCTGTGTGTTTCTTGTTCACTGTTAAAGACTGATTACCTTTGGGCAAGTGGGTGTGAGCTGTTGAGTTAAAAACCTTGAATCTGGAATCATTATTCTCCATCTGGACCTGGCCTGGGGTGTCTGTCATTGTCTAGAGGAAGGTGTTATGTCTGAGAGCTTGAAACATGTCCACCCTGTGTACCCGCCATGCACTGGCTCCTTATGGACATCTGTGTTAGTTCTTAACAGCAAGCCAGCAAGCTAAATACAGTGAGGGGAACTACTCAGATAAAGGAACCGGGACCCAGAGAGCATCCATCGCTTGGCCCACATTGGGCAGAAACAGCTGAGCAGCCTCTGAACTCCCAGCTCAGAATTCACCCGGATTTGCAAGAATTATCTCGGTGATTTGGATTCCATTCCAGAGCTACCAAAGCCAAGGGCTGCTCAGTTGGGCAGTCAGATCACACAGGGAGCCTCACAGTCGGCTATATCACCAGCTCCCTCGATGTGCCGAGGCGGGGCACCAGCAGTCTTCCTCGGGATGCAGTCCTGAACCCGCAATGCTTCTTGAAGACCCTGACAGGGGAGCCAGCCTTGTAGAGTTTCAGAGCAGGACAGGATCTACAGAATCACATCGCTTTTCAGAGAGCTTTTCTGTTTCTAACAACTCATACGGAGTATTTGATTCACTCTGCTGTGTTAAAATGGCCTCCAGCACGGATTACTTCACATCTCTGACACAAGGCTGTACCATTTCCGTCTCCCGGGTACCTACACACTGCCGTGTGCCCTGTGTACTGCAAAGGGGCTCTCTGCAGACCCCGGCTTGTCAGGGGTTTCTCTGCACATTTACCTGGCTCTAGATTTAGGCCCCAGCACCCACTGGGCAGGGACTCTTTCCTTCCCCATTCTCTTCAGTGTTGAGCAGATTTTGTTCACTCAACAAATGTTAAATGCCAGTAGCCAGTAATAACCAGCACCTCTCTCTAAATAAAGCACTATTTTGAGACGGCATATACATGGCCATTCTGATTTCATCTTTTATTTAGGGAACGGGGAGGGGGAGCCATATCCCAGCACAGATTCTGTCAGCAGTCCTTGAGTTTCAAAGCCTGAAACTGGGTCACGGTGACAGGATGCGGTGCGGAATGCTAAAGTGCTCCAGAGTACTGGCAACACCCGCCATGGGAAGAAAGTAAAGTGGGTTCTCAGGCCTGGGAAGCAGGCAGAACAGGGGTGCGCAGACCATGGGTCCACCTGTGCTGCCCCTGCCGAGAAGCAGGCAGGATGGGCATGCGCAGACCACGGGTCCACCTGTGCCGCCCCTGCCCAGAGCTGGGCGCTTCCTGCTCTCTGGTTCTGCTTCTTTGTGGGACGCAGGATCAAACGCGCAGGGTCTGTCACTCACGCTTTCACTTACTATATTGAATACATTCCATCTGTTCTCTTCACACACGGGGACATAATGGTGAGCATGGCCTCCACCTCCTTAGAACTCTGGATGGGGGAGGCAACTATTTCAAAAACTTCAAAACAGTTACAAAATCTTGAGCACCACAGCGCTGCATGGGAGCGCTCTACAGGAGAGCCGCCCGCCATAGCGCTGCATGGGAGAGCCGCCCACAGGCACCGGCAAGATAGGTTAACGAACAGGGTGAACACAAGTCTGATGAGCGGCGTTCAATCTCCAGACCCTAAGGTAGAAGGAAAGAGCCGATTCCCGAGAGTCGTTTAATAGCACACATACTCCCGTACTCGCATACACCTCGCTCCACACTAACAATAAATAAAATGAGAATTCAAAACGACGAGAGATGTTCAGGGTACAGAACTAGATTAACCACAGCATGGATAGGTTTAGTCCCCTGAGGCGCCAGCCACTTGGGAGGAAACACTTTAGTGGCTGAAAGGAGTGGATTAAGAAGTTTAATTCCCGCCAATGTGTGGGAAAATATTTTAATTTTTATAGCCAGTATTTTAGATATAAAGGAATGATCTGCTCTGGGTTGGAAAGTCGGTAAAAGGATGGGAGAGGGGTGGTATTCACACAAAACAACGAGGATTGTTGTAAGGACTGGTTAAGTGAAAAGAGAAAAATCATCCCAGGACGGAAGCTTGTACAAGGCCCTGTGGCGAGAGGTGGCGATGGGAGACGTTAACGGTACGGCATGGTTTGGGCACATCAGCAAAGGGAGGGTAGCTGGAGCCCGGTGTGGTGACCAGCACGTGCAGAGTTTGACTGGCCGTTTCGTTTTTCTTTACTTCAAGTGCTGCGGGAACTCATAAGATTTTAAGCCAAAAGCCAGGCTACATCTTAGGAGATCATTTTGGTTACTGTTCAGAGGGGAGACTGCTCCAGGGATCCGCTGGAGGCTGCTATGATCATTTAGGAAGACACAGAGAAGGGCGCCGGCGGTGAGATTGGGCAGACGGTTTCCTAATCGTTGGACTGGGAGATGTGGTCACTTACTGAGCTAGGAAACACTCAGCAAGCCTGGGTGTGCTGCCGATGGAGTTACCAGAGAGGCTTTGGGAAGGGAGACATTCTGACCTTGTTGAGATGGAGGGGTCTTCGCACTGTCTTGGATGGAACCTGGTCACTAGACCATGGACCATGGGTGTGAACCCCCAAGGGGAGCAAGGGGTCTGCATAGGGCCTTGAGGAACTCTTCCAGCTCTCCAGATCTTTGCCGGTGTCTAGGTCTGATAAGCGCAAACAAGCTCCTGTGTTAATCAAGTAAGTGAAGAGAAGACGTGTCAAATGAGAAGGGGCCTGAAGATGTCCACTGGCCTAACCTCAGTGAGAGGTCTCACTGACAGCTGGATGAGAATAGCTGTGTGATTTTTACTTAATCTTTAAACACATTATAGATGCACCAGCAATTGCAGTGGGATCCAGAGAGGCCCCATGTCCCCACAACCCAGCTTCCCAGGGTAGAGTCAGCTTATAAGGTGATGTCAGGCTAACCTGTCACGCACAGAACCAATGCAGGCTTCGCCCAAATCGCTGAGTAAGAATCACTCTGGTGGAGCCATGGAGCTAGAAATCAAGTCAGTGCAGGTGCACATGGGGACAGGGTGCAGTGAGAAGGACTGAGGAGACAGTAAACACTTATTGTACTCTGCTCCGAGCCAGGCACAGGGCAGTGGAGCCATGGAAGAAGCCTTCACCCCACAAGAGTTGGGGAATCTGAAAATAAATAAGTGGAAATCTTTGGAACTAGATACCAGCATCAAAGAGGACATGGGGGGCTGGGGACAGGGACTCCAGTGGCATAGTCATCAGGGACACACAATTAGCTTCAGCAGCAGGAAAAGCACACTCATGGAGTAGCAGCACACGGAGACTCCCCACTCAAGGCAGATTTGGGGGTGTTTGTTACCCCAATGCTTTCAAGATTTATCTGTTGCACAAAATTGTTGACAGCTTCAATTCCATTCTCAAGAATTCCACTCCCCACTGACCTTTAGAAGTTCTCTAGCCAGGCGGTGGTGGTACACATCTTTAATCTTCAATAATTTGGGAGGCAGAGGCAGGTGGATCTCTGTGAGTTTGAAGCCAGCCTGGTCTACAGAGTGAGTTCCAGGACAGCCAGGGATACACAGAGAAACCCTGTCTCAACAACAGCAACACAGTGAAAACAAGAAAGAAAGAAGGAAAGAAAGAAAGAAAGAAAGAAAGAAAGAAAGAAAGAAAGAAAGAAAGAAAGGGAAAGGGAAGGAGGAAGGAAGGAGTTCTCCGTGTATTCCAGTGAGAGGCTTGGGTGAGATATTCCTAGCAAGTCCATTTTACAGATGGAGCTGTTGGCTCCAGGGTGTCCTGAGCTCAGAGTTCTGACTTGCTGATGTTCCTGCTGTCTCAGATTCCCTGTTTCCTGCATTGTCCTGGATTTTGAGAAGCAGACTTTATCTGGGCCTGAAAATCACCGATGCGTGTGAAGTTTGGTCAGTTTCTTCTTTCCAGGCGCCATGGTGGCGGCCATCAGTATACTGGGACATGCTGTATTGTTGCCCTTTGTTGCAGTTGCTAGATGGCAAACAACCATAAAATAATTAACTGTATGAGACCCTGAAGGATGGATTTAGCTGCTGCTTCATGTCCCAACTCCTCACCAACTGGCCTTATTTCATGAAGTTCTGTTTTCAAGATGGTAGGCAGCCAAGCACTGGAGCTGGAGCAGGGGTAGAGATCCTGGCTTGGCTGCTGTGGTGGACCTCCTGCAGAGATGCACCCAGACACCCTGCTCCAGGCTCCAGCGCGTCTCACTGGCAGCAAGAGTAGCACAGCTGCTCTCCAGCGAGGGACGCCGTAAGGGTCTCTGGTGCTGCATGCTAATTGGAAGATTTTAATGACTTTTCATCCCCCCCCCCCCCACAATCCCCTCATTCTGGCTCTGGGCAGAAGAGGCTTGCTGCCATGGCAACCAAGCCTTCCAAAGCCAAGAAAACACCATAGAGATGTGGGGAGGAAAATTTCACTGCTGAATTTCCAAGGGGACTGAAAGGGAGAAAAGGAAAGGGGCCAGTCTCGCGAGCGATGCAATTGAAAACAAAGCTTTTATGGCTGAAGACCCAGATGTATAGTGAAATGTGCAGGGGCTCCTGAGCCTACATAGATGGGACCTGGAGAGAGGCCGAGCCTTTCATCCACATGTGTTCAGGCCCACAGGGACCCAGCACAAAAATACTGAGCTTGTCTGCGATGCTCTTGTCTTCTTAAGGGTTGATCTAGGAAAATGGTGACAACCTCTGACACACTTTAGTTCATTCCTCTCCATTACACAGTCTGAATGGGAATCCAGACCCTTCGCTCCCTGTTTCCACAGGGGACGGTGCTTTCTCCATCATGAGCTCATGGCGTCTTCTCTGAACAGCCCTGGTGTTAAGTAGCTGGTGTTCAGAATATCAAAGGGGTATTTAGTTCTCAAAACCAAAGCAAATACACACACACACACACACACACACACACACACACACACACACACACATGAGAGAGTTTCTAAAGGCAGACCACAAGGTTTCTGACAGGCCTTTTCACTCAAAGCTGCGGACACAGACTACAGGCCTTATCTGCTCCTGACAACTCCCAAAAACAACTCACTCACAGTCTAAGTCAGGGAGCCCTGGGAGCTAGAGCGTGCTCGGGCCTGGAGGAGGGCAGCAAGCGCACAAAACAGAAGCAATTGGTTTTCAGCCGATGCCATCCATGAAGATAAAGGCCTCATTTGTTCCTACTGAATGAGACACGCAACAATGTCACGTTCATTTTTCCTCCTTGATGTCATTTCCCACACAAAGGTTTGGTGACATGCTTGGCTTACCATGTGACATCTGACAAGGCTCCCATTTGCTCCTTTTAAACAGTATCCACTGAAGAGGCCAGGCTAGAGGCCTGGATACAGCTGGGTATTTGCCTTGCCTTTGCTTAGGGGCCATTGAAGATAATAGCAGTCCCTCATATTTGCAGATGACTTCCTGTTTCCAGTGCACTTTACACACAGCATCTCAACTGGTCTCAGGACCAGCCTGGTAGCATGTGGATAAGGCTGAGTTGCCGAATCAGAGAGCAGGTTATAGAGACGCTTCAGGTGCCCTGCAACTGATCTGGGGTTGCCATTAACAACCGACTTCATAGCCAGCATGTTCTCTGGGTACAAGGGCAGCATGGCCTGGGTTTGGGAAACTTCTCGGGAGATTCATAATCATGCATGGAATCTAGATTTTTGGAAAACATGAAGATAGAAGGAGAACCGAGGAAGAAAGCCATAGATGGGGAGAGACGGACAAATGAAGGAGACTGGGTGTGATCTGTGTGCTTTATGAACGTGTGCAGAAATATTACAGTGAAACCAATTATTCTATAAAATTCATATATACTAACTAAAGATACCAAAGAACAAGAGTGATGAATAAATTAACATACATAATGACAAAGAAAGAACAAATTGAAAGTTGAGGCAATTTATACGAAAAGAAGAAGAGTCTTTATTTCCAAAGAAGACTGAGAAGAAGAAAAACATCTTCAAAAATAGCTTACAGAGCCAGAAATAAACAGGGGATGGGAAATGAAGACGCTAATTCCCCATGCTGCTTTTGAAAAATAAGAGAATCAGGGCAGATGACTTCTGCCATGGTCGGAAGAGCCCCAGCCTCACACTCTGGGAACTTACTCCTCACTACAAGATGCTAAGAGTCAGGATCGTTAAGGGGCGATTGCATCCTGCAGGTTCTGGCCTCAAACCTATCTGCGCCGCTGTGAGGGTCACAGTGATAGTGGTTTTGCTGCCTCTCTTTCTTTCTCTCACTTGCCCACCTGGCCTCACTCTAAGACCTTTGATTGGACCCCCAGATTCCAGAGCCCTGAGAGCCGGGCTTCTTGTCTTTGTACTTAACTCAGTCTGTGGTGCTGTGATTATAACACAAAATACCTGAAGCTATAGGCTGAAAGCTCTTTGTGGCTGGTCAGGGAGAAAGGACATGGTGCATGCCTTCAGCCAGTCTTTCAAAGAGTCTAACCAGAGAAGGCTTTAGAAGTTTTACTACTGATTATTACTTACATAACTCATTTAACCGAGAAGACCAATTGCCTAAATCGCATTTTCCATGTAAATTTATTTTAAGGTATCCTTTCATGTGTGCTATGGGAATACCCAAGATGGAAAATATCACAGTTGGTCCGACCTCAGCAGCCTATAAGCATTTTAAACACATTTACAAACATACAGAAGAATGAACGAAGAGCAAATGACAAGAATTTTGAGATGGCGGCACACTGGAAAATACAAATACGAGTTTTGAGAAGTGTCAGTAAATATCTAGTTTTCCAACCAAAATCCAGGCGGCTGTGGAGAGGGGCTGAGCAGGTGGGTCTGGCTGTGGAAATTTCAGTCTTACTGGGCTGGTCTCCCTGTGACGTTCCTAAGGCTAGTTTGGTGGTTTGCAGCTGATTTGGTGATTTGCAGATGGTGCTGTGGTTGAGTTGCCTGCTACTATATATTTGCATTTAGAGCATGAAGTCACTCCTATTCTGGCTCCTATAACACCACCATTCTCTGCAGTAGAATCAGATTCAAATCCAGTGTCCCAGTTTCCATCAGTTATTTCTCATTTTAAGTCAGTCAGCGCAGTCAGCTCAGCTGCTCCCAGCAGCCTCAGCCCTGTGGGATTTGGGGCTGTGTCCCAGCAAAGATGGCACTAACGTAAACTCTACCTGCTGTGCTAGGGAGCCCACAGATGTTGTAAATTGCCTTGCGGGCCTAGATCCCTTCACACAGAATGGTGCTGTGTAACAGTTTCCATTGAAATTGAAACATTCCATCTTGCAGGGAGGTAAACAACTCAAAACAACTCCAGGAAGTCCCTGAAACTGACCAGATTCCCTCAGCCCCTCTCTACCAAAATCAGTACTAAAAGTTGAGGGTCTCTTTCAGCCAGCAGGAAGCAGAGCTGCAAAAAGACTCTGAGACCAGTCCCACTGCATGAAAAAGGTTAGCAGAGCTGCCTGGAAGAGGTTTAGACCAATTGAGACACCTGGGAAGGACACTCTCCAGTTCACTGAGCTGCTTGTATGCTGTGCAGCGAGCACCAGGTTCTCAGCTTTGTGACTGTCACCCATGCTGGGGTGTGTTTTGGTGATACAACTGTCTTTGAGTCATTTCTCCTCCTGTAAGTGTCCCTGGTAATTCCCAGAAGACAAGTGAGCTCTCATTGATTGACAGGTGATAAATACAGTGATACCACTTTAAGGAAGTGATTGTAGCATTTCAGAATTTGAATCAGAAATTCATGACTTTGAAGCATATGCATATATCTATACACATGTAAACAGCCAATGATATTAATATTAACTAGCATTAATTATACACAGGTCAGAATTTTAAACAACATACAATAAAGGTTCAAGAGTTTCTTTGTTAATATTCTTTCTGTAAAATAAATTTGAATTTTGTACCACCTGCCTTGTCAGTATGGGTTAGCAGTACTAAGCTGAGCAGTCACAGGGAACTATTCAGAAGGGTGCGGGAAGGACACGGTTCCCTTCATGTGTTCTGTCCATTAATTGATGCTTCTCAGAAAAATATAACTGTTAAGCCACTTCACTTAGAGTGCCTGGGTCTTTGTCTCAGTGCTCCACTGCTCTTGAATTGCTCAAACATGAACCACTGAGCTTTGTAATGTTCTGGATGAGCCTAGGAGGGAAATCCAAGAAGAGCCAGGGGGAGGAGGAGTTTCAGGTGACAGAAAAAAACATTTCTGCTTTCTTCGAGGGCCCACAATGCCCTTTCTGCACCAACTAAATAAAACTGTGCATTTCCTAGCTTGAAAAGGTATACGAGGTTACTTCCATCTGTAATTATAATGCTGTATAGCAACCCCCGTGTCATGTGTGTGTAGCAATTCTTGACCAGACATTAATGAGCACCTAGTGAATTTAAACCAGGTGCTGCATAAAAACTGTAAAAAAAAAAAAAAAAAAAAAAAAAACCTTTTAGTGGCTTGTTAATAAAAGATATGATGATCTATTTGAGCCTCAAGCACTCATTTTTTTAAAAAAATTTAAAGCTATCAAATAATTCCATTTACAGGAATTTATGTGATTTCCCTCCACTGTCTTTGTCAGAAACAGTCCATCCTAATGGAGTTCTATTCTGTGCACAAAATGGCTTGTGTTCCAATTCCCCTTTGGAAGGTGGTTTGCTTTGACTTAAAAGGTACTTTTGCCTGCTTTCTGGATATTGTATGAGATCCCCAAGTGGGCACAAGGCCACTTCTTCTAGCTCCTTTTTCTCACTGTAAAATGTTCTGCCTTTACCAATAAATGACCTTTCAAGATCCAAGTGTCCACGTCTGCCAATGGAGGAAATTCTGGAACCTTCTAAGATTTTAGAACAACTCAAAGTTTCAGCCATGAGTAAGCAGTTCCTCTAGAAACTCCACTTGGGGCGGTGAATTGAGAGCTTTGGAACTACACAGTTTGGAAACAGTAGAAAGTGTTTCTCAAAGGACCATCTCCCCTGGCCTTCAAATACTTGCCAGAAAATGAGTATTGTTTCAAATGCTCAGGACTCCCATGGCCGGGCCAGCTTTTCATCTCTGAGGGCTTGCTCTGGAGAATGCAGAGGGCACACCTACACACTTAGAGCTCCAGCTGCAAGGATCTGCTCTTTAGAAACCCAGAGTCCTGGGGCCTAGCACCCCTGAGTCTCTCCAGCTCCAGTGCAATCCTCTCTGTGTTACCTTCGCTGTCCTGTCCCCTCTGGCTCTATAATTGGTCCCTGAAACTGGAGAAGAAAGCCATATAAAACTCTTGCCATTTCTGCTTGATACTTAAATGTGCTTCTTGTCAGTGCGTCTAATTGCTCTTTATACAGAGCATTAGTGTCAACTGAATCAGTGGAAAGCCCCTTTGCCAGTACGGATGCTGGCAACAGTATTGCTGCCATGTAAACGAATCTAAATCAGGTCTGGCTAATTTAAGGAGGGTGGAGTTTAGTTTTCAGAAAGACACACAACTAAGCTTTGTATTTTGATGTCAACAAAGGGTACAAAGCACAAGGTACGTATCTCCTTTAGTATCCCTGTGGCTGGTAGCCATTAGCCTTTTGGCAGAGGGACAGTCAAGATCTCCGGCTGTACCATGAATTTGAACATTTCGTGATGATCACATACAGTTCTTTACCTCTGTAGTGGAGCTCATGGCTGGAGTCCTGGGCTAGATTTCAAGAGTTGTGCTTACTATAAAGTTCTCAGAGTGATTTTTATCCTCAGTAAAAGCTTAAAAAAATGTCATGACAACCACGTTAGTCCATTGATCAGACTTTCTTTAAGCAAGTAAATTACAAGCCCTCAAAAATGACGGTTTTGGCCAGTTTCCATTATGGAAAAGGGACATTCAAATTCTGTCAAAAGAGTGGTTAATGTCTGGCTGTTGCTCTACCTCTGTCTAATTTCCCTAAATAAGCCTAATATACTAACAAGGGAATTAATCGTTCCTGCAAACACCCTTGCAAGGACAGAATCATGGTTCACTCTCCCTGTCTCTGTTTCTGTCTATCTCTCTGTCTTTGTCTCTCCTTGATATATCAATACTGTCTGAAATTTTGCAATGTTCTTTCACCTTATCTCCTGCTGAGGATACAGGAGGGAAAAAATCAACAAATGCAATAGAGAAATTGGACGCTTTCCTTTGGAAAAGTGTGGAAAATTCATGGCAAAGGTCAGATAAGAGCTTAACTCCCAATAGCAACTTTTTCTAGTTTATAGTAGATACTTCTTCGGGAACTATGAATATTCTTTCAAAATCTGAGAAAATACTGCAAATATATTTTGTCACATATAGAGTTGGATCCCAGGATGCAACCCTCGGAGCAGGAACACTGGCTCTGAGGTCGCTGGGATTATATTGCCTTCCATAAACTCCAGGCGTCCTCACTTGATTCCCTTACTCCATCCTTACAGCTCTCCGTGACAGGTAATGGTGTCGTCACGCTTTATGGTGTTCAGGATACGCACAGCTCCTTGCATGTTATGGAAGGGGCCCGCCCACCCAGCCCCACGATTTCAGAGGTCATGAAACCAAGGCCCTGAAAGAAGAGTCAACAATTCTAAGATCACGTGATCAGTTTAAGAAACTAAAACCTGAATCTATGTCCATCTCATTCTGGATACCCAATTCCTAAGTCCACTGTCCCAAGGCTCTCAACAAACGGATCAGAGATGGTTTCCTCTGAAGCGGGCTGACCCAGGGTATCTGTCCCTAGTAGGGCTTTCCTTCTCAGCACAGTGAACCGTTCCTTTGAAGGTGATGCTACTGTGCCCTGAACCTCCTGTCGCATGCTTTAGAGGGCGTTAATGTTTGTACCTGCAAGTGGAAGTCTGAACTTCTGCAGAGTGTTCGTCTAAACAGTGGTTTCTGTGGGACTCAGGCCCCTGTGGCTTAGGCAATTTTTATTCCACTGATTGACAGTTGTTCTATAAAGGGTCCTATTGGAGCTGACTTCAATTTCCAGAGCTAGAAGGAATTTAAGCATTAAAAAGGAGCTGTTCCTAGTAAAAGAAGTAAGAGTTAAAATAATGACGGGGGCCAGAGTGCCAGAAAAACCCAGGACAGGCTAGCCTTCCTTCCGGAGTCTCTGTGGGCTGGCAGGTGCTGTGGGCACCATGGGATCAGCAGCAGCCTCAGTGTAAATGGAAACATATTCCACTAGGGGTTTGCTTCCCCAGCCCTCAGTTTTACCTTGGGGTTATTGAAGTTTCAGGTTACCATGGGAACAGAACTGATGATGAACTTAGAGCAATTTCGTGTAAGATGCTGTTAAAGGACACTTAGGAAAGAATGTTGAAAATTGGGAGCGGGGACACTTAAGTGGGCTTTCCCTCAGCTCACAAATCTGCAAAGTGACCTCCATCCCAAGACTTGATGCAGAGGGGTCAGAACATGAAGCACCTTTCTCCTCTCCCGTGTCCTTGCTCCACACAACAGAAATAGTTCGGAGGAAGATGGGAGAGGAAGCAGAGATACGCCACTGGAGCTCACGGCTGACTCTGAATCTGGAAATCCGTGACACCCATCCCCTTTGAACTGCACTGTTTCTTATCTATGCAGTTTTCCTCTGGCATGAGAATTAACGTAGGTTATGACACATATTTGACATAATGTTTATTCTCAAACAGTAACTGCTTCCTTTAAAAGAGCTGCTCGCACAACGGTCAAATAGTGGGCACCCTATTCCTGAGGACTGACAGTCACTGTACATAGTTCTGTTTTACAGTGTGTGCTTGTGTGTGGCTTTCCCATTCATGCTGGCTTACAGGCAAGAAATGAGGGAGGGTCAGCAAACCTGAACAAAGATGTTTCTACAAAGAGGGTAAAGTAGACCCCAGGCAAGTCAACATAAGAGAGAGGCAGCCGGTTTCCATGTGGGTTTAAATCAATCAGAGGCCTCCTTAGTGTTGCAGAGGCCACAGGAAATCTAGGGGAGGATATGGGCCAGGGAGTCTGGAGATCCAGGCGCTGCCAGAGCTCCCTAGTGATGCAGGTACGCTCACAGTTCCATCATCAGGACCACTGGTCATTTAAAGCTAAGGTCTGCGGAGATTTGCTAAGCCAGAGTCATCAAGACCCACCTGAACAATAGGGCCAGAATCTTTGTGGATGTAGCATACATGTGCAGTTGTATGTGACTGCTGGGACAGCTCTGCAAGAGAGATGAGGAGGTGTTTTCATACGTGTAATCTCTGCCAGACCTCAGAAGAGGGAAACGCCAACATGGCCAGCACCATGCTCAATTGACAGTGGAACCCCAAGCATCTCAGCTTAAGTGTTTTTACTCTTAACAACTCCTCAGATAGTCTACTGATAGCACATGCAGATCATTAGCAATTAAACAGCCCCCACAGAAATCCAACACCTGAAGACAATATAGAATGCCAAAACCTAGACTAGCCCCTCACCCACAGAACATAAAACAATTTCAAACATAATTAAAAATACACTTCCCCAACATACATAGGTTCCCTAGAATCAATCTTGATGAAAAGCCACCAAACACAGTTCTCTTTTCAAATCTCTAATGCTGGTGTATAGCCTTGAGCCATTCCCCCAAGGGGTTGTACGAGACCTAATTTCATCTAACAAGATGGAAAATAAAAGCAGTAAGAAGCTTTACTCTTTTATTATTAGAAGGCCAACACAGTAACAAAGGCAGAGCCAATCAACTAGACTGATAACCTGCTTTTCAACAAAACTAGCTAGTTTCTTGAGTAAGCTATTTCAGTTAATTTTGTCTGTACAGACATAACTTCACAGCAATAAACACCCAGAAGCTACCGCCTTAAGTAATTCAAAGTATAGTCATTTCAAACAGTTCCTCTCTCTCAGAATCCTCTTATCTTGTGGATATAGTGACTACAGTAAACTATTATATATTAGAATAACAATTCTTCTACTTAAGGGGGTAAGAACATGGAATTGTCGTTTTTTTTTCAATTATTTTAAGAAAAGGAAAAAGACAATGGGTACTAGTTAATTTGAAATTTGAACTATGGGTTATATAAACAATATTTTGCCCCCAAAATAAAATGGGAAGCAGTAGATGAGGAAAATCACTTCCCTAATTACATATAATCATACGAATAAATATCTATCCTCTACCTGTTCATCTATCTCTCTATACAGTCTAGGTGTTATTCTCTTATTAAAACAATCCCAAAAGTCAATATTGAGGTAGGTACATGCCTATCAGCCCGGCACTTGGGAGGCTGAGGCAGGAGGAGCAGGAGTTCAAGGCCAGCCTGGGATAAATGTGCGACTCTGCCTCAAAAGAAACAATGGCTGGTGAAAACACATGGCCAGAGGCATTATTTAAAAGGCCAAGTCTAGGCACCAAGGCTGAGAAGCGGCGTTTGCACATCGGCTCTGTTAGGCCCTTTAGACGCCCCTGGGCCGTCATGAGGTAATGCCATTGATACGAACACCACCCGTCTTGGGTGACCGGGTGATTATTTCGGACTTGGTGATATCTTGACCCCTGGAGTCCTGCTCCCACCTTCCCAGATGCTTCTGTATTTTACTTCGAGGCTCACCCTCAGCATTTGAATCCGTTTGCCCCATCCTGAACTCACTGCCAAAGCCCAGCCTGTGGTACCCAAACAGAGGTGATGCTCACACTCGGCTTCTGACCCCATGATAGAGGAGCCGCACTCACAGGAGCCAATCCAAAGTCATGGGGTTGGACAAAGAGCAAGATTTCTACATAGACGCATGCCCCCTGCTGTCAGTTAACGTGGTAAGAAAGAGAAACGTCTAGAAATCCAACGAGAAAGAATTGTTAGCTAATTATGGATGTCTTAACTGAGGGGGATGGAGTTATTTGGCTGTTAAAAAATAAGGATGGCTCATCGTAGCCAGGGAAAAGTTTACCACCAGGCCAGGCTCATGTCTGTGAGTGTGAAGACACGGTCGGGTCATGTGAGGAGTCCAAGCAGTAAATCTTCAACACTCGCTCATTCTGCAGTTGAGGATTTGTCTACTCTGTGAAATTGACTTGTAACCCCCAAGCCAATAGTCACGGTGCCTTTGCAGCCACCCACAGGCATGCACAGGAAAATCATAGTTTGAATTGTCTGATATATGCATTCTAGGGAAGCAAAGGGACGCTGTGAGATGCTGAGTCTTTCCTCAGCTTTCCCACTGTAAGTGTTCTTTTCAATACTATTCCTGTGGTGCGTTTTGAAACTACGTTAGTGACTTTGCTGTTAAGTGTGGTGGCCAAGCAGTGCAGAAGTAACTGCCACCAGTTTCTAAGGCCGAGAAGACTGGGATGTGCCTTACCAAGAAAAGATGTGCATTAAATCAACTCTGCTCCGGCATGATCTGTATTCCCCAAGTTCAGGGCTAACGAACCTACAACATACAGGTGTTTAACCTGCGTTTCCAGCAGGCAGAAGTTCAGCACTTGCTAACTCTGTTTTCAATGACTGTGTGGAACTCAAGCGCTATGGATAACAAGAGCTTTTTGTGTATGCATACATACGTGCCAGCATGCATCTGTCCCTATGTCTACACCTCTGCTTACACACAAACTTACAAGAAAATAACATGTGCAAATACATAGATATGCAACCATGTGGGTTTAAGGATGATCTAATTTCCCTCTTTGGGCCTCAGAGTGTTTTGATAACGTTGCTTCTACCATCAAAACATTTAAGGTGGACAAAAGCCAAGGAAACCCCGTGGGTTGATAACAGCCCTCTGGTCATGTGTACAGTGTTTGGAAATCGCTGGCCTTAATTCTTCTTTTTAAAAAGGTTGGCCAGCATGCGTCCTTCACGGTTATTCCCCAGAGAAGTCAACTGATCTCTCAGTGTTTTAGTTGGATCTAAGAAGAAGTTTGGATAACATCAGGCCCTGCATGAATGTGTAAATTAAAATTCTGCAGTCCGTTTTCCAGGGAGATATTCCATCTTCTTAGGCCCTTAAACTGCAGACTTACAGAGTGTAAGATTTTACTTTTACTTTTTTTGAGCTTTTACTTGGTGCCATGAGCTGAGTTATACTCAGATCAAATTCATATCTAAGTCTCTCTCTCTCTCTCTCTCTCTCTCTCTCTCTCTCTCTCTCTCTCACACACACACACACACAATGTGGCTGTATGACAGGTAGCCCACTTAAAGATGTGATGACAGATAGATGAGGTCATAGGGTGGGGCCTGGTCCAATAGAAGTCTTTCCAAAGGAGAAAGATGGCAAGGTTTGTTGTCTGCGTGGAGACACAATAAGCTGGCCATCATCAGGAAGTCATGAAGATAACCTCAGGGACCCAGCTGTGTTGACACCCTGACCTTGAGTCCCCAGACTGTGACAAAGGACATTTCTGTAGTTTAAGCCACCCAGCTCATGGAATTTTATCATGGTAACCTGAGCTAATGTCTTTGGCTCAGTCCATTTATCCGCTGGCTTCCTACAGGTGGCCACTGCCTGTCTTTGTATCATATTTCCTTACCCCCAGCTAGGCCCCAGCCAGCGGTCTTTTATCCAAATCTGTTTCTACCACACAGCTTCAGTGCGTGACCTATTTCCTATTAAGACACTGTCAGGGTACAGCAAAAATATGAGACTTGCTAAAAGGACCATTTTAAAAGCCTGGTGATACCAGAACTTGCTGTACTGACAGAAACACAGATTCTCAAGACTCCTAATGAACAGGTTATGACATCACACCCTCAGGGTCATCGACCTAACAAGTGGAATTAGCGTGGCTGTTGTATTGCTGGTTTAATTTGGCTCTGTCGACACCACAACCATGTTAGTAAAGCCTTCTCAGAACAAAACCACCAATATGATAATTTCTTCCCAAACTCCAAGAACCAGGCTTCTACTTTATTTTTGTCATGTCTACTTCCCCATCTTCATTCCACTTGCTAAAAAGTATGCATTGTTCCAGGGGTCAGGAAAAATGGGCGAGGGAGGGGGGGTGCTTGTTTAGAAGTAATTGCCTAGCAACCCACCTTCCTTATTCCAAGGATGAGAGGCAATTTGTATTTTGGGAAAGGAGAGAAGAAATGTTTCACTTCTTCTGAGTGCTGGGCTGGGAATATTTGGTTGACCACTCCTCAATGGAGCCTGCCTTCCTCTGAGAAACACCCCATCCCACCACCCCCAACCCCCTCCCGTGGCTGTCCTTTGCAGGCAGCCCTGTGCCTACTAACTTGGGAGAGGTGCTCTTTCAAGATGCTCCCAGTGTGCCTGGGGCAGTGAGTGGTTCCAGGCACTGCCAAGCTGCAGCCCTGGGCAGCCCCAGGACAGAGCTCAGGACATCCTGGTCTCATTCAAGGGGGCATTCTTTCCCACACTGTTCTCTCCCTTTGTAGTGTTCCTTTCTGGACATGTGCCACACCCAGGCCATGTCCAGGCCCACTGCCCTTAACCCCTGAGCTGCTAGTGGGTTCTTGAGCCTGCTTAGGAGAAGTCCAAGTCAGCAGGCATGTGGCAAAGGCAGGAGACTTAAGCCTCTGCTTCAGTATCCTTAGCTGGCCAACAGGAGGTGGAGGCCAGAGGAAGAGCTGTTGCTTTCTGCATCCAGTGGGAAACTCCAGGGGGTGCTGTCTGGGAAAATCACCTCCCACACTGCAGAACTCCGCCCTCCAGCCTCTTCTCTTTCACTTCTTCAGTCTCCATGCTGGCATAATGGAGAGTGCTAGCTTTTAGTAAGAGAGTGGTGGGAGGTAGAAAGCCTGTAGTCCTGGATGTTTCTAAGTTGTAAAAAGAAGGAAGGGGAGGCAGGAAAAGAGGAGAGGGAGAGGAGGAGGGGGATGAGGGGGAGAGAGAGGAAGGCGAGAGGGAGGGGGAGAAAGAGGAGGGGGGGAGGGGAGAGTGGAGGATGAGGGGGAGGAGGAGGAGAGGGAGAAGGAGGAGGAGAGAGTAGAGGAGGAGAGAGAGTGGAGGAGGAGAGAGTGAAGGAGGAGGAGAGAGTGAAGGAGGAGGAGAGAGTGAAGGAGGAGGAGAGAGTGGAGGAGGAGAGAGAGTGGAGGAGGAGGAGAGAGTGGAGGAGAAGGAGAGAGTGGAGGAGGAGAGAGTGAAGGTGGAGAGAGAGTGGAGGAGGAGAGAGAGTGGAGGTGGAGAGAGTGGAGGAGGAGAGAGTGAAGGAGGAGGAGAGAGTGGAGGTGGAGAGAGAGTGGAGGTGGAGAGAGAGTGGAGGAGGAGAGAGTGGAGGTGGAGAGAGAGTGGAGGAGGAGAGAGTGAAGGAGGAGGAGAGAGAGTGGAGGTGGAGAGAGTGGAGGAGGAGAGAGTGAAGGAGGAGGAGAGAGTGGAGGGGGAGAGAGAGTGGAGGAGGAGGAGAGAGTGGAGGAGGAGGAGAGAGTGGAGGTGGAGAGAGAGTGGAGGAGGAGAGAGTGAAGGTGGAGAAGAGAGTGGAGGTGGAGAGAGAGTGGAGGTGGAGAGAGTGAAGGTGGAGAGAGAGTGGAGGAGGAGAGAGAGTAGAGGAGGAGAGAGTGAAGGAGGAGGAGAGAGAGTAGAGGAGGAGGAGGAGAGAGTGGAGGAGGAGAGAGAGTGAAGGTGGAGAGAGAGTGGAGGAGGAGAGAGTGAAGGAGGAGGAGAGAGTGAAGGAGGAGGAGAGAGTGGAGGAGGAGGAGAGAGTGGAGGAGGAGGAGAGAGTGAAGGAGGAAGAGAGAGAGTGGAGGAGGAGAGAGAGTGGAGGAGAAGAGAGAGTGGAGGAGGAGAGAGAGTGGAGGAGGAGAGAGTGGAGGAGGAGAGAGTGAGGAGGAGGAGAGAGTGGAGGAGGAGGAGAGAGAGTGGAGGAGGAGAGAGAGTGGAGGAGGAGAGAGGAGGAGGAGGAGAGAGTGAAGGAGGAGGAGAGAGTGGAAGTTGAGAGAGAGTAGAGGAGAAGAGAGAGAAGGAGGAGGAGAGAGTGGAGGAGGAGGAGAGAGTGGAGGTAGAGAGAGAGTGGAGGAGGAGAGAGGAGGAGGGAAAAAGGAGGAAGCAATTCTTGAGTGTTAAGTGGACAAGACCCTGTATGTGCTCTAAATTTCAGTCTCTAAGACAGACATTGGGAATTACATCTGCACTTTTTACTTGTTTTGAATACTCCCAAGGACAAGACACAGAGCCTTGGGTGTGTTGGTCAGTGAAGATGCTGGTGCCAGGACTGTGTTCTCTGGTTTGTTCATTGCCTTTTCATGCCAGGCTGTCTGTCTGCTGGCAGGCCCTGTGGAGCACAGGTAATCCTGACCTGAGCCTGTGGTAGCAGGTGTGGCTGTCATCAAAGAGGCGTGGTTTACACACCCTGCCACTGTGGTTTTATATTCTCCCGTGTGCGTGGACACCCAGAACAAAGCAATCCCTGAATTTCTGGCTCATGACTGAATTCATTTCTCCAGCTAATGCAGGGATCGAATTCTGATAGGAAGATGGAAGTTCACAGTCTGAGCCTCTTACGTGTATGGCTGGGAGACAAAATGGATCTGGAAGAAAAACTCTGAATCATTCATGGGGCTTGGTCATGCACAGGCGATAAAGAGATGAATATTTTAAAATGTTAGTAATCAGGACTTTGTCTTCTGCAGAGCACAACTGCAGCTTTCCCTCTTCTTCCTTCCCCCTCCCCCACCTCTTCCTGCCCTCTTCCCTCCCCATCTCCCTCTATAGTGGCTTTGCAAATTCTCCAAGAATTGACCTCAAGTTTTTTTCTGTGAAGAAAAGATTTGTCTTTTTGTTTTCGTTTTTGTGTTACATTTAATTAGTGGAACTGAAAATTAGCTTGGAATTGTAACACTGAATGGATTGATCCCACAGAGACAGCCTGTACGTCCTCTGAAATGGAGCCCAGAGAGGTCCCTGTTTTCCCAGGTCAGCTGGGTGGCACTTAAAAATCACGATATACCTCGCATGGAGCTCACGTTACCACAGGGAGTGGGCCTTATCGACGATGGGAAGGCGCTGCTTGTTAGCAAGTTCACTTTGTCTCTCATTTGAAAGGCTTGGGAGGTGTGTGTATTTGGGAATGTCAGGTTCGACATAGACCACCTGTGTTAAATTCCTCGGTGTCGCAGGGACAACATGGCTGGTAGAAGCTACTCAATGTAAGGAAGGGTTTGCTTTGGTCAACAGTAATATTTCAAAGGGTCTTGGTCCTTCATAGTGAGTTAGATGCTTGTGTTGGTGGCTGCTCGTGCGCACACACCAGCCTGCGAAGGCTGTAGCTGCAACCAGAAGCTTACAGCAGTGACCTACTCGGGCAACAGACAGCATCCAAAGCTGGGAACTGAGCACTCAAAATTCTCATGCCTGCAGAGACATTTCAGAGGGACCTGTAACAGTGGCACATTCCTGTTTACTTCTCAGGCATTTCTGAAGGAGAATTTGAGGCTATATAGTCTTCCGGTCCTGAGTGGACAGCAAGGAAAGTCTGCCATGGTCAAGGGCACTTGGGATCGGTGGTACCTCTGTGGTTAGGTCGGTGAGCTTTGCCATGAGCTTGGAGAACAGGGAGACATCATCTGGAGAAGGCTGAATCGAATGTCCACTTGATTTCTTTTCCCATCTCCTGTAGCCTTTGTACGGCATGACCCACAGTAAGTGTGGTTAAAGCAGCCGACATTGGCACATTGCCCTCTCGGGGACACAGCCACTGTTGGGCACGGTCTTTGAACCACTTAAGCACTCAGACCGTAAATCAATGAGATGCTAGCACTGTTCAGAGCAGCCCAGGCACACACGGCTAATGCCGTCGGGAGCTCTGGCAGAGTTTGGCAAACCTGAACATGAAGCCGTGGCTCAATGCAGAGCGAGTTGGAACCACAGAATCTACCAAACTTCCCTGTGCTCAAAAGACCAGCATCCGGTATCATCCTTCCGTTTGGACCAAGGTAAGATTACAGAGATGAGAATATGGTAGCTAATTTTAATTATCAGAGTAAAACTCACAGAGCTGTGTAGTTACGAGAGTCTAAAAGTCTAAATTACATATGATTCCCCCCAAGCTAAAGAAAAATAAAAGTGCATTGGAACAATGTAAATTTGTTTTTAAAGATTCACATTAGTAACAGTCATACGTTCTAGAAAGAAACCATGGAAATGCAGTAAGGTTTTGCTGTGTTGGCTTCATATACCGCACAGCCGAGTCTGATGGTTTCCACTGCACAGAGCACTTGAACTAGCGGCTGCAGTACTGACTATGCCACAAGCGGATGTAACTGGGCCACCTGCTTCCAGCAGCTGAAGCCTCTTTACAGTCTCCGGGCTCCCTGGGAGGCAGCCCACAGAACACTGAGCCCTTTCTGCACCAACCAGGGTAGTCCACACTCGCCATTCAGCAACTGGGATCCTCTATTCCTGAAAGGCAGCCCACCAGGCTCTCACTCCCAGGCAATTCCTCTTCCTAATGTGGAGGACTGCCTGGGGAGGACTGCGCAGCAGCTGCGGTTCAGGCTCTGGAAGCGCAGCCCTCCCTGTGGCAGAAGACAGCCACGTATTCACATGCAGGCTTCGTTTGTGCCAGCACCAACAACATTCCCCTGGGCCCTGCTGCCCACTGGACCAGGCTGCTGGTGCAGACTGGATGGTCACACTCCTAGAAGGTTTTACTTGCTTGTTAAAAACACCTCTGAAACTGCAGATGGCTTAAAAATTTAACATGGACCCAAATGAATTCCTAGTCTCCTCCCAGCCCACCCCCAAACCGGGCCACAGAATGTACCCCACTGCCGGGTTAGGTGATCAGATATCCCATGCTTTCACGGTCTTCATCTGTTTTGCCCTTTCCATGCATCGTCCAGGTCTTGTGGCTTTGCCTCCCCAAACAACGCCTAAGTTAGCTCTGCCTGGCCTCCACTGATGTCATGTCATCCACATCACCCCCCCCCCCTCAGGTAAGAACTCCTTCACCACCTACTACCACCTCTGTCAATCCCTATTACTCCCGGAGCCTGCATCTTCCTCTGAGCTTGTATGAGAATCCATTGCTTTTCTGACCAGGGAGCCTAAGGTGCCGGGTTTAGAGCCCCTCCCCCCCGCTGGACTCCCAGGGCACGCTCTGTCCCAGCACATTTGCTAGCTCTCCCTTCCTTCCTTGGGTCCTCCCAACTCCTTTCCTTCCTCTACCTGGAGGCAACTTCCCTCATCTTTTGACTTACCCAGACCTGCCAGCCTCCTCTCAGAGGTACTCTGGCGGGGTCTCCAGCACTCCCACCCGCCCAGTCAGGTTCCCCTCACCGGTTCTCACCACCCTCCGCAAGCTTGCTCCACACCACTTACTGTCCTGCAGAATCTGATGTAACCTATGGTTTATTTGTCAATGTCGGATTCTCTACAGGGCTACGATGTCTTTTGCGCACCTCTTCCTCCCTAAAACCCAGCATCTGAGGTCAAGATTAAGGTTAAGGCTAGGGTTATTTGCTGGCTAAGTTTCGATCTGTTCTCTCTGGAATGCAGGGTAGACTAGCAAAGGCAGAACAAAGTGAAGTCCTCTTTAAGTGGAAAGGTGCCACTTACAAAGTGGTGCGCACCTGAAGTCACAGATCTGTGACAGCCCAGTCTTTATCCCTGAGCGCTGTAGGCTTAGTTTTCTTGCAGACACCAGGGGGTGGGTAGGTGGATGGAGAGAAATGATGGAGAAGGGGGCAAAGATCAGTACAACTTCCAGAAACTGTATTCTCATAACTAAACTTGACTTTCATTCCAGACTCAATGCTAACGAGGCTGCGTGAAAATGTCTGAGAGCGGCTAATGACCAACTGGAACCTTGTAGGCAAACTTATGGGAGAAAGGCAGGAAGTATATAGATTCCAAGTAGGTTCACAGCAAGGACCCTGTAGTACCACCATGAGGTGGAGAAATGTGGGCTGACCTCAGCTAACCAAACAGCAGTATGTGCACGCCTTGTTTAACAACAGCCTATCCAGGGCCAATTCCCTCTCACGGTATTGATTTATGAGATGTCTTTCTCATATGATACAATTTGATTTCAGAAAGTCTGACTACTGTGCTTCCCCACCTCCTTGCGTCTGGTGTTGATGGATACTTCCAGCTGGTCAAACGTCTCAGTGCCTACACGGTGAGCACTGTTCTACAATGTCCAAGCACAGGCCTACTGGACCTGTACGGCGCAGACCCTGGGGTGTTCTGCAGATTGGATCCACAGGGATTCCATAAACCTGCACATACTCTTGATTCATCTCTAAGGTCAGCCTTTCTTCCAGCTGTCAACACAGGCAACAAGCCACAGCAGCACCAGCGGACTGTAATGATCGCATCCGTTTGAATGAGGTGCTTTGATGTCACATCACTGCTGCTGCAGATATCCCACAGCGCCTTCTGTGCCCACCATTTTACCCCACCCTCAGATCCCATTTAATGTTTCCTTAATACCGTAGATCACAACGTAGGACGATTTAAGCTGTATAACTTTGCTACTATTTAATGGTATTATTTTGTGATCTCATCTGTCTCATCTTAATATTTTAAATATTTAGTTAAAATATTTTAAATATTGGAGCAGAAGACCCTAGTCCTTTCCAAAGAACGATCTGAGTCCTGTCCTTTGTTACTTACATCTACAGTACTTAACGACACGTGCAGCTTATCCTGTGATGGCTTCCTTTCGTGATGTCTGTTTCATACTCAGACAAACTGTTAATGACTCAAGGTGGCTGACATAGGTAAGTGACAGTAGTTCTAGGCCAGCTGCAAAGAGCAGGAGGCAGCAGATCACCCAGAATGTTAAAACATGCTTTTACTTAGGTGCTGAGGTGGTTCAGTGGTTAAGAGCACCGGCTGCTCTTGCAGAGGACTGGGTTTGGTTTCTTGCACCCATGGGGTGGCTTACAACCATCTGTAACTCCAGTTCCAGGACCCTGATGCCCTCTTCTGGTCTGCATGGGTACTGCATGCAAGGAATGCACAGACATACACACAGGCAAACACTAATAAATACGCTTAAATAAAAATAAGTAAACCTTAAAAAACACATTTTTTTAAAATGGTGTGGTTCATCTGAGAGAAGTGACCCTTGACTCGGTGTGGTTCTTGGGAAAGCACCACATTTTAAGCATGAGGGCTGGAGCCCAGAGCATGCAGCAGGATGACACTTCCTTCTGCTCGCCAGTGGCAGCGAGAGGACTGAGAACAGGCTGCACGTTCGCACTTTGTATTTCCCATGGTGACCGCCTGACACACGAGGGAGCAGGCAGAACAGACATTCCCACTTTAGGAAGCCTGGAAATGAGGGTCAGAGAAGTTGATCCGATGAGTCAGAGTCATGTTGTGCGCACACAACAAAGGAAGGAACAGACCCAACGGTGCAACGGTCTGCGTTAGATTTTAAAATGACCCCAAGTCACTTTGTTACATGACCTTGAAGCACAGAGCTGAGAATACATGAGGTTAGACCTTCCCATCTCTCAGAGAAGTGGGGGCAACCTCAGCAAAGGAAGCATTGCAAACAGGGGTTCAGATGACTTCTCTGAATATGATTTTCCTCATCTGCATCATCAAAACACAGGTGGATTGGGTGGGGAGGGAGAGTACATGCCTATAACTCTAGCCTTCAGAAGCTGAGGCTGGAGGATGATGAGTTGAAAACCAGCACGGGCTTCGTGGTGAGACCGTCTCAAAAATAGAAAGCATGAAACAAAAGCAGGAGATCGAGATGGCTCCATATCAAGCTGAGATGTTAAAGTGGAAGAATATCCTTCAAGATCCAGAATCAACTCTCTAAGACATGACAGAGTCTTGCCAGGACACAATCCTCTACTACAGTGAAGTCTATTGAGTTTTCTAGAGAGAGCCCTCTATTTGCTGAAAGAGAGCTATGAAGAATTTAGGCATCAGCAGAAAGAGGCCGAAAGAACACTCCCTGACACCAGGCTTCGTTGGCCTGGGTTTCTCCTTGCTTCACCCAGGGCATCCCTCCTCCCAAATCCATTCAAAACGGGAAGGTTCCAGGGCTGTGCGCAAAGGCAACGCACGAGGCCGCATCCTCCACAGCCTCCGCGGCTGCATCCCGTCATCGGCAACATGTGAATGAACCAAATTATCCCCAGGGCTCAGGGCGTGGGCCACAGAGCCAGGCTCCACCGTCAAAGGATTCAGCGTCATGTTCTCCACCCCCTTATGAGAAGGCTGCTGTCGTAGGGTGCTGAGGGAGGCAGCCAGCCTGGAAGTGCCATGTAGGGAAGAAACTGTTCCGTTTCGGTGTTCAGCTTCTAAAATAACTGCTAATAAAAAGCCTTCATACTGCGACACTTCAATACAGACACCCACAAGGATACGGTGTCAAGATGCTTCACTCTTCGCAAGCCTTTCCTTGCCAAGGCTCCACTAGTCACCCACACAGACGCAACCCTGCAGAGACAGAGGCGGCCAGTAGGGGTCTGCCTAGACCGCTGGGTCCGGAGCTCGGGCCCTGCCGCCTCCATCGGAAGCATCTGCATCCCTTTTCTCCTGCAGTTAACGGTGTGCCTCCCTACAAGTCTAGGACAATACCCACCTAGAGAATGAGACGAGCTCCCCTCCCAGAGCGGGGCAGGGTGGGCAGAGAGCCTCGAATAATATTCATTTACAAACTGATCACAGATTTGGGGCTCCCTGGAAAACAGCATCGCTCAAAGGACCTGCGCTCTGATGGTAGGCAGCAGAATGTGGTTAAATGGTAGTGACTAAAATCCAAAGTCCTTTCTTACCGGAAGTCCTAAAAGTGCATTTTATGACTGTAATGCCACCACCATCAGGAAAATAAAGGACTGTTTGTGAGAGAACTTTTAACAGCGTGTAGCCTTCTGGACCCATTGTGGCACTGGTTAGTAGGTGGAGGCCTTTGTGCGTGCCAGTGGAGCCACCACCATAAAGCTTTTTAAAGTTTTTATTTTGAGGCAGGGTCTCGTTAATTTGTGTGGCTGGACTCGAACTCACCCCGTAGCCCAGGCAGGCTTTGAAGTTTCAATCCTTCTACTTGGGTCTTCCAAATAGCTAGGATTATAAGCCTGTGACAGGAGCCTGGTCAATTTCTGAAGCTTGATAATTACAAGCAATTGCACAGTTACAATTTAAATCAGCATAGTTACAATTAAGTCAGGAGGAGTTTTCAAAACAAACAAAGAAACAAATTCCCAGGTATTCACACATGCGGTCAAGCTGGGAAGTTTGTTGTTGGTTAGGACAGGTAAGGTGGTATGTTTGAGACAATTTTCTCATCAGAGCTCAGAAGGGATTCTGTTTGGTAGTTTTACTTTTTCCCCTTTGTGTGCATATACATACATGTGTGTGTGTGAGTGTCTGTGTTCATGTGCTCATCCATGTGGAGGGCAGAGGTCAATTTTGAGTGTTATGCCTCAAGTAAGATCTGCCTTTCATTGCTGCTGTTGTATGAATCGAGGTCCTGCTGACCAAAGCCTTTGGTGGCCAGGGGTCTCTAGATTCCCAGGGGGGCATTATAAAACTGTACCACCATGCCCAGCTCTCCCCTGTTCTTTAATTTAAACACAGAATATGGGTCAGAGAAACTGGGGTCAGACTGATCCTCGTGCCTACTTGGAAAGCTGTGCTGTCCCCAGCCTCTGATGAGTATCTCAATGTACACCTCACTTTATCTGGAAAGTCAGATTCCTGTGATTCTGTAGAAGCCTCTACCAAGCTGTGGTCACTGGAAGATCACCCGGCCTGAAGCTACTGCCGTGCAGCAGAGATAAATTGCGGTGGTTTAGTGTTATCACCGGCATCTATGGTAAGGGCAGATTGTTGTGATAACCTCCGGGGATTTCATAGCTCCTGACAGAAGGACAGATAGAGCAGGGGCAGGTTTGAAATAATCACTCGGGGACAGACGTTTACAAACGTTTATGAGAACTGAGGGATAGACTCTTATCGTGGTGGGCCCCACAGCCTCCAACCCGTGCACTTAGTGCAGTGGACAGAATCCTTACTTTGAAAGAAGAATATTGAGCATTCTTCCCTGGAAGCTCCTTCCAGTGTGACCAGTGACAGTCTGGGATGTGTGTGGCACTGTGCAGGACCCTTGGAGGGAGTTTACATCAGTGTGTGCGCTGTGCACAGAAGCCTTTGTAATCAGGTCTGGATCACAGCTCTGGCCACAGGAGATAGTTTTTAAGGTTACTAACACTCCTGCCTGATACCCTTTCCCTTTACAGCCTAGGCCAAGCCCAATTTATTTCCCCGTAGATTTTTACAGATCCCCTCCCTCACCTCTCCCAAACTCAATTTGCTCTCTACGGCAGCATCTCACCGCCGAGTAAGATGCGTTAGTCGTTCCTGTGTCTTCTTCCAAGGGGCTTTTGCATCAGGGAGCAGAACGTGTCTCGGAGAAGCATGGTTAAGAAGTGAGTATGGAACACTATCTCAGATTGATCCAGCCATTCATCCGCCCAACGTTTCGCAGGCCTGAACACGTAGCAAGCACTGGGAGACGATCGGGGCAGAGAATGCTGCTGACATTTTCTGCCACAGGGTTTACCCGGTGCCTTCTTGAAACAGTTCACACGTGAGCCTGAGGAATCTCTCGGCGTAACAAAGAGGCTGAGATAACCCTCCTGCTCACTGCTCACTGGAAATGGAGAGAGTCTCTCCTGCTTAAGTCATAATCTTGAGTAGGCAGAGAAACTTTAATTGTAGAAGTATTATGTAAATGCAAGTTATTTAATTAAAAAAAGAAGACGGGGGAAGAGCCTTCACAGAAAGTAGCTGGTTTTTAAAAGGAGATGAGAGAACTGGTTCGTCTTTACCGCAGATTATAAGCAGCTCACTGATGGGCCTTGAGATGATGCATCCATCACAGAAAATTGGCAAGGGTCTTCTGCTTGGAGGAAAGATGAAGTAATAGAGATGAGCCCTTTGCACCCAAGCAAACCCAAGTACAAACCATTTCCACGCTGCCCAGTAGGTACAAGGATGCTACTGCCCCTCCAGAGATAAGTGGACAGAGGAGTCAAGTGATTGCTCAGGTCTAGTTTACTGGAAGTTCCACACGATGGTTAATCTTGACTGTCAGCCTGACTGAGCTGAGGGCTGCCAGGAGATTATTAGAGCAGGACTCTGGGTGTGTCTGTGGGGGTAAGCTGAGAGATTAGCTAAGGCCGAAGGTCAGCTCTGAACATGGACAGTGCCTTTCTGCAGGCTAGAGTTCTAGATGAAATGAAAGAGAGGGCAAGAAAAGGCAGCAGACAGGACTCTCTCTCTCCCTCTCTCTCATGCCCCTCTCTCTCCCTCCCCCTCTTTCTCCCTTCCCCTCTCTCATGTGTTTATTTATCCCCTCTCCAGTCTTTTTCCATCATGATGCGAGGTGCTGTGGCATGTTCTCTCACTGAGATGGATCGAAACCTCTCAGAAGCAGCGAGCTGCCCTCGAGGGCACTGTCCATAGCTGGGGGATGAGTCGCAAGAAGACTGGAGGACACGGCACCGAGGCACACAGGGTGAGGAGAAGAGCTGGCCCGGTGGAGCAGAGTGGGGACTTCATGCTTCTCAGACTGTGGGGTAGGCCCTAACTTTGTTGATGCTCTGGCCTTGTCCAGGAAATTTCAAAAACCAACACACAAAATATAAAATCATCCCTACAAAATGCAGCTTCAATGCCGAACAAAGCTCAGATTGGAATACCCAAGTAGAACCCATGAGCCTTTGATCTAGGCTCCTCTGTATCCAGCGTGACTGTATGATATTTGTTTCTTAAATATATGACGAATCAATACTGATTATTGAATCAACAAATGGATGGCTGGATGAATGTGAAGGCTGGATCCTTCCCTGCTGGAACCAGAAAGTATAGGTAAAAAGTTCTTAGGAAAGCTTGGATACAAACTAAACCAACTTAGAAACTTGAAATAATTTATGCAAATCGCCTTTAATACAGAATTAGCCTGAACTCAGTGTTCTGATTTTTCTCTGGCAGATGGGTTCCTCTGAACTATGCTCTAAGTGTTGAGAGGAACACGTATTGAAGAGAATTTCAAAGAATAGGCAATATCTCATTTTTCTGAAGCCACTTTAAGCAAAAGAGCCCAACTAGAAAGATCTGTAATTGTTCATGTGAAAGTCAAAAGTCACTGTGTTAAGTATGTTATAGTAGCAAAGAAAAGAGGGAAACTACACATACAAATGAGAGCTGACAGCAGAAAGAGCATCTTGCTTTTGGGGGGGGGGGGCGCTTGGGTTTTCCCTTGAAACGAACATTGTGTTTGTTTTCAGGTGTTCTAAACATACGTCTACAGAGGACATTGTCCTATGGCAGGGCTCTGTGGAAGCCCTCTCAGTCCTCATGTCCTTACTGCCAAGATGTCATCTGACATAAGACATCACTGCCTCCCAGGTTTCATCTCCTGAGATCCTAGTGTCTGTGTATCTTCTAAACTCATGGACACACTAAGAGCTAAGTGACACACTCCTCTTAATGGTTGTCTTGATCAACATTTATTCACCACCTACCTTGTTAATGCACCATGCACTGAGCCAGTCTGTGCAGACACTAGGAGGCAGCTCTCTACCCTCTTATATCAAAAGAGGGAAATAGAGAGGAGCTAACTTTGATGGTGCCGGACACTCGGTGCTGCACTACCTATTTGTTTTAACCAATGAAGGATTGCAGATTTGTGAGCAACTTTCCTGTGTGTGGAAAGCAAGAGAGGAGGAGAAACTGGAATGACCTCTTATGCTGCCTCTCAGAAAGGGGATGGTGCTGTATACCACATATTAAGAAACTAGGAACATTTTTAGAATGACTTTAAGTACTTACCTTTCTATCTAGAAATGGTTTGCATTAGGTAAAAATATCACTTAAAAATAAACACATTGTTTTTGAAGATGAAGGCATGATAGTTATTTTTTTTTAGTTTAAAAGCGTTTAAAGACCTTCATGTATTTTTATTTCATGTGTATTGATATTTTCCTGCATGTATGTTTGTGCACTGCATGCATGCCTGGTGCTGACAGAGGCCAGAAGAGGGCAGTGAATCTTCTGAAACTGGAGTTAGGATGGAGAGCTCCCACGTAGGTGTTAGGAACCATACCAGGGTCCACTGCAGGAGCAGCAACTGCTTTTAACCTTAACGACTGAGCAAGCTCTCTAGTTTTTATCTGCTTGTCTGTTTCTTACATTATCTAGGCTCTTCCTCTGTGCTGTGTCAGCTCTAGTTCATCAGGCTTTTCACTCCATTGTGGGCAGAGTAGGGGGGAAGACACCAATCTGTAAGCCGGCTTACTGGCTAGCTTTAAGTTGGTTCACTGGTTAGCTATAAGTCAGTTCATTGGTTGGCTATGAGTTGGCTGGCTACTTGTTCTATCAGCTGGAACTTTTAGCACAGCACATCTTCTTTTTCTATTAGGCAATAAACTGGTATTAAGCATCCAGTGGTAATTTCTTAGTTCACTGTTGAAAACAGGCTGACGTTTTGAATTCTGAACATGGCCTTGCTTAGTTACTTCCTATTCCTCATTAAATGCCTACCACAAATCAACTGACCTGTCCTTCATTTTTTCTTCACTCTTGAGTGGAAGATGAATCAAAGGATAGGATTTCCTATCACTTCTACACACGCTAACAAAGCCCAAGGCAGAATACACCGGAGAAGCTAGGATCTCAGATGCTTGGTCCTCTCTAGTCACCAACAGATTACATTAATTTAAAACCCATGTTAGACCCAAACATGGAAAATACCAAAGTGCAAATTTTTTTTTAAAAAAAGCAAGAAAGGAAAAAGAATTCAATGGATCCACAGTGGCAGTTTAATGACCAAGTAGCGTGACGTCCTAGCACAATGTGACACAGATCTGATCATCCTGAATGTCGAGCTTCGCCAGTGGAGAGGAGGAACAAAAATACAAAATAGGAGGCTGGTACAGAGAGCTGCTAATTAGAACAATCTAGAAAACAAAAATGCTAGAGTAATTTTGGGCCCGCCATGGCGGGCTGGTTTCAATGCAAACTCGGTGTTCTGATTTCTCTCTTCACTGGGAGGGTATAATTAACTCAGCAGCAAGAGCTTGAGGCTCAGGCTTCCTGGTGCTGCCAGCTTCCTTGGGACCAGGAACAGCTGCCAGCTACTCCCACCAGCAGAGCTGCTCCTACCCCCCCCCCCCACCCCACAGTGCTGTGCACAAGCCACCATAAGCAGAAGGTTCAGGCACCGACTGGGATTAGATCCTTCTTAAAGACGAGAGGTCTGTTACTTCCCAAACTGTTTTTTAAGATGTAAAGTAGCCTTGGTGCCATGTTTTAAATGAGAATGTCCCTCATAAGCTCATACACTGGAACATCCCCAGTTAGTGGCGCTGTTTGGGGAAGGCTATGGGACTTTCCAAGGTGGGGGCGTACTGATGGAAGAATATGCCCGTAGGGGGCAGGGTGTGAGACTTTACAGTCACCCAGCTTCCTGTTTTCTCTCTCTGCTTCCTGCGTGTGCAGCTGAGATCCGACCCTTCCAGCTCCTGCCACCATGCCTGCTGCTTGCTGCTGCACCTTCGCTGTCCTTTCTAGCCCTCTTGGAACCGTAAGGGAAAATAAACTTTTCCTTCTACAAGTTGATTTCAATCATGGGATTTTTATCACAGCAACAGAAAAGTAACTAATACGCGAGGCTAACCCAGCTTGTCCCCGGTTACTGTGGCCGTTCTGACATCGGTGACAACCTCGTGTCATCTACCCCAACTTCTCACTTTAGAATGCGGTGTGGGGGCTGCTGGAGCAGACAGGAAGAAAATGAGAGAAAACACTTGTGGAGAACAGCTGCTGGAGAGAAAGAAACACCAGCCACAAGACAAGCTCATGACCTAGAGACGGAGGCAAGGGACCCAAGGAGGCACTGCGATGGTGGTGGGTAGACTTACTCAGTTTAGTTTATGTGCATGTATGTTTTGTCTACATGTGTGTATGACATGTATGTATATGCCTGGTACCTGCAGAGGTCAGAAGAGGACATCAGACATCCAGGACATCCCCTGGAACTGGAATTATAGGTGATTGGGAGACACTAAGTTGGTGCTGAGAACCTAACCCAGGTCTTGAGCAAGAGCAGCAACTGCTCTAACCACAGAGCAATCTCTCCAGCTCCTTAATATGACGTTTTACAATTTAATCTGTGTTGTACCAAGGTTTAGACTTCACTCCTCTGAATCGCTGAATAACATGCCACGGATCACTATGTGTGTTAATCCATTTTTCAGTTGATTGATACTTCAGTTGCCAGCACTCTTTAGACATCATAAATAACTCTCCTGTAAAAGCTTTTATTTTTGGTATAATTCACAGGAGTAGAATTGCTAGGTTCTATTGTGGCTTTATGTTTAAAAATTTAAGCAATTGCTAAGCTGTATTCTAAAGCACCTGCACAATTTTGCTTTCGCACCAGCAATGGGTGAGAGCTTTAATCCCCACATCCTCACCAGAACCTATTTCTGTGTGTCCATCTTTATTCCAGACATCCCAGTGGTGTGACGTGATATCTGGTTGCCATTTTCCTTTGCTGTTTCCTAATGACGGGTTCTCAGCATCTCTCCATGTTCTTCTTGGGTCTTCCAAATCATCTTTTGAACAACCTCTGTTCAAACATTTTGTTCAGCTTTGAATTGAGTGGCTGATCTTTTTATTACTGAGACTTTCAATATCTGTTCTCCCAATTATTTCTCTAGAAATGCTGCCGGGAATGTTGCGCTTCACCTACTGGTCCTCACCCTGGGATGAAGTATGCCATTATTGATTTGCATAATAATTAAATTTATACATTTATTGAGTTCTTTGTTCCAAATCCTTTTATATATATCTTGGACCACACATACTCATGAAGATCAGCAAAACCTTTCCTCAGGGAAGCAAGCACCCACTTGTTTCTTCTGAAACTAGGAATCACTCATCCTCACCCCAGACCAAGGAAAACAAGTTTAATAAAACAGATATGCCTATAAAATACCACCTGTACTTTAGACACCTGGAAAAAGCCAACCACTTACAGACTCGAGACAGGTGCGGCTTACAGGATTCGCTTCAGACCCTCAAGATTCAGACTGCTCATGCCTCCTGGAAACACCAAGAGAATCCCCCAGCTGGGCTTCTATTCGCTCTGCACACACCAGACATGAGCAATGCTTATCAAGGCAACAAAGGAAAAGCCACCACGGAACAGGCTGCTGAAGAACATGGAGCAAGGCATAGGTTCGTGGCTGCAGAGTGGGCCACAGGACATAAACGAGACGGTTCAATGTCAGGATACGAGGTCATGAGCTGCGCAAAGGCCAGGAGTGACGTCACCTCCGTCAGCCCTGCCCTGTCCGCAAGGTGACCAGCGACACCAAGAATAACCAGATGGAGATTTTGAGACCGTGCCAAACCTCCCCTCTGTTGCAGAAGTTTATTGTTAGTCATGTTTAAGATGGTTGTTTTGTGCACTGTTGGGGGAAGGGCTGCCTAGGTCTTGGCATTTTGTACTGTCTGCAGCTGTTGGCTTTATGTAAAAGAAGTTTGGTTGCTCCTGATCAGCGTGTGCTGATAGAACACCTGAGGAGCTTCTGTATCAATAAACCACACTCCCCCCCAGATGAACCACTCAGGGTTCCCCTGTCCGGAATGGGGCTTGCCGGTGACAGGTGGTGAGGGGCCTAAACGCTGAAGAGCCAATCAGAGATGGCGCCCCCTAGCCCACCAATTCCTTCACACTAGAACTTGATAGAGCAGAACAACACCCAATCAGTAACCACTGGGTTAGAAACTCCCGCCCCTCCCTGTAACCGTGTTTAAAAGAACCCTGCCTAACACCAGCTTGGGGCTTTTCTGTCTGAACCCACTGTGTGTTTCAGTGGATGCAGAGAGCCCTGCTTGAATAAAGGCTACTTGAGTTTTGCATGTGGACTCGGGCTCTCTGGTGGTCTTGGGGACCTGGATTCTGGGCACAACAGTGGTTCCCTCTGCTGAGGTCTAGCAGGGTTTGTACCTATGAGGATACCTCAGTGTCTTCTTTGCAGAACCACAAATGTAGCTATCTGCGACATCCCTCTGCCACCACTTCTGGGTTTCCAGAACTGTCCCGTTCTTCACATCCAAGTTCCAAGACACTCGGTTACAAACCTAACATACTCAAAGTGTGCCAACCACAACTTGCCGGTGGATTTGAAGCACTGACTGGGACCACTGTTTTTGTGAGGGGACATTTCCAGAACAGGCTGGAAGCTCTCTACTGCACCCGTGTGTGTAAATGCCTTCAGTCACTCAGGTCTGTGGGACCCGCCAGGTCTCCTGGGCTACCATTACATAAACACGTTCATGCAAGTTCAACATCAAATGGAAGTTTCAGGTTAAATCTTTGGTCCTTCTTCCTTCAACCAGCACCCTCGAAATGCTGATGCTTTTCTCTTGGTGAACTGACACAACACTCCCCAGAGCCATGGGGAAGAAGGGTTTGCCCTAACGTTTATATATAATGCTATGTGAACATATACATGCCCTAGAACATGGCCCTGCTGCGAGCAGCACTTTAAAGTGGTGAGTTGGGGAAATGGGGCCCACAGAGTGGGAATGCAGCCCAGCTGCTGTCTGAATCAGGAGAGGAGATTTAGAAGTGAGGTCCCATCAGCGCTCATGCATATAAAAATAAAGAAAAATAAATATTGTGGAGGCAAGAATGCAAGAAAGGCCATTTGTATTCTGCATTCTGATGAGAGAGCCCTGGGGAGAAGTCAGACACTGCCACCACGGTCTTGGAGGCCTCTGGTACCGTGAGGAGTCAATTTCCATGAACCAGTGATATTTTCCTATGCTAGTCCAAGCACATGAGTACACAGGGCTTTCCCCAGTTAAGGGGGTCTCGTCGACTGGGCTGCTACTCACCCTGTAGTAGTCAGTGCTGTACACATCCCGGGACATCCCGAAGTCCCCGATTTTCACCAGCAGGTTCTCCCCGACCAAGCAGTTCCGGGTGGCCAGGTCACGGTGCACAAAGTGTTGGGATGCCAGGTAGACCATGCCCGCTGCAATCTGTTGAGCGATGTGCAACATCTGTGACTGCGTCAGCTCGGTGGGCGGGTTGCCCTCCGCCATCAGCACCGCATCCGGCCCGTGTGCCCTGTGGGAGAACACGAGGGGTTAGAGCCTCAGCTGGAAGATAAAGGGGTTCTTAGTCTCCACTCAGCAGCTGAGGCTGGAGGACGTTGCCTGACTTGGTGAGGAGGCCAAGACGGTCCATCCCTCCCACGGCCTCTCTACAGCCAAGAGAGCACCGGCTGCCTTGCTTCTCCTCACGGGATTCCCGGGGCTGTGTGGGCTGGGATGGTGAGCCCCGCGCCAACACATCAACAGGCTCATGTTTCTGGGAATTCAGAGCTCTGCTGCCTTCAGACATTGGCCACAGCCTCAAGCCTGAGAAGCATAACCTAGCTGAGCTGAAGTAAAAGGGCAAGCAAATGCTGGCTCTCCTAGAGGCGTGCTTCTAGCATCGGTGGGCCCACATCCCTCCTCCAAGCCATGCTGCAGCAGGCCACCCTGCCCCAACGCTGATCCCCCACCCCCAACCCAGATGTCCTCACCAAAGATGGGCAGTTCGTGATCACCTTTAGTCCACCTGATCCTTGGCCAAGCTTTCAAGTCGCCCTTGACTCTTTCATGGCCCAGAGCCACAGCCATAGCCAGCCTGGCCATTCATCTCCACAAGCTTACAACATGGATGTCAGTGCCCCTGTGTCCCTAGAGGGCGCTATAGGGAGTAGTGAAGGTAGCTCTCCTGCCACCCCAAGGAAAAATAAGAAGGGGTTGGGGTTTCCATCTAGTACTTGGAAACACTTGCATAGACGGGGGTGGGGGGTGTTCGATACATTTTAAAGTGGGTGACTTCATCTGTGGGTCCCAGAACTCCAGGAGTGTTTGAAAGAGAGCAAGGGAGAATTATCCAACATTTTTAGCCTGGATCCTGCCTATCATAATTGGCTCCAGCCCAGACACACCCCTCTCTCCCTCAAGGCTGCAGTCTGCAGAGGCTCTGCCTTTCTTTGCATTTCTGAAACATGCTGTCTGCAAGCCCTCTGCTCGGGTTCTCTCTGGAATCCAGCGATGGCAGAGGCAGGCGTGGGTGCGTCCAGCCCACCACTATCTAGCACCCTGATCTGAGGATTTCTTTGAAGTTCACTAATCTGCAATTTCCTCCTTAGTGGAAGGCCAGGGGGATATTATGCTGGTGATCTTTTGTTCCTGCTCTGTCTCTGGATATCTAGATTAACCATTCCCTAGGGAGGAACTTCCTAGTTTCACACTGGGCAAGTTTTAACAGATTTCACCTCTCTTCAAAAACCAGGTCCCCAGCTGCCTTTTGTGGCACCTAGGAACAGCCCTGAGGACATGTTTTGGATTTGCTTTAGTTTGAGATCCCTCCCTGGAAGTTAGAAGACAAGACGTGACACAGAAACCAAAGCTGGCTCTGTCACAATTGAATTTGAACCCAGTTACAACACAAGAGAGTTATATAACCTTCTTGGTCTGTTTCCTCATTCTGTAAGCCAGATCCTAAGAGCACTGGCTTTAGGAAGGATTGAGACTGCTTCTAAAGGGAGGGGGGCTTTTTAATAGAAGGGCGCATCTCGGGGGGCATGGACTTTGCAAAAACCAGGCCTGTAATGGAGCTATAGTAAGGTGAGGAAACTAGGAACTTTCCTCTTCTTGAGGATGCTAAAGTCCTCCCCTCCTCACAGAAGATTGCGCACTGAGACCTCAGCCTCGGGTGAACCTAGAGACACACAAACTAATAAGAGATCCAAGAAACTAAGAGAAAATTTAGGCACTCAAAGAATGGACAAAGTCAGTCAACATCGGCCATAACCTGTGCCGGCTACTGAAAACTGGACTCCTGTGTCACGGGAAGCATCCATTCCAGGGTGAAGGAAATGTCCAAACCCTTGTGCAAAACGTACATCTGCAAACGGCTTTGTACTCCACAAGCAAAAGGCCTGTGCAGGAGGTAGGCGCTCACATTACTGTTTTTTTGAAAGTTGTAACTCTGTTGTAACTCTGGCTGTCCTGGAACTCTGCAGATCAGACTGGCGTTGAACTCATAGAGATCTGCCTGCCTCTGCCTCCTAAGTGCTGGGTCTAAAGATGTGCACCACCACCGCCTGGCAGCACTCACATTCCTCAACAGTCGTTTTCCTGCCTGCTTCTGAGAGCACGAGGAGGCTTCATCCTGCAGAAGCCTCTGCATGCCTTTTCTTTCTTGGAGCAGATGTCCCTCAATAAAGGGGGGTCAGGAGAGGCTCCTTATCCTGTGACAAGGCCTTCCCAGTGCTCTGGCTTGGGGAGCCAACAGCAGGGTTACAGGACTTACAGGAGGGTGCTAAACCTTTCTCGTCTGGTGATCTCCAACATGAGTTGCCAGCATTTCGCCACCCTAAACTGGCTCTGTAATCCATGCCTCTTTCCTCATCATATGCCCAAATGTGCGGTGCAGGGCTTGTGCAGGCGAGGCAAGCATCCGACAATTGAGCTACAACCCAGTCTCCTTCTGATTTTTAAAAGTAAAGTGAGTTTAAATTTACTATAAAAATCGATTGGCACATAATAGTTATACACATTTATGAGATAAAGTGCTATTTTAATGCATGTGTATAATGTATAAGGTAAGATTAGGCCAAAATAACTAACATATACATCTTAGATATTTATCTTGAGCTTGTATTAATAGCATCATCTCTATGGCTATTTTAAAATATGCAGTTCATCATTGGTACCCAACGCTGGTCACTAAGACTTACCCATCTCAGACAGTGGCTCCCCTCTACATTCTTAAACAGAATCCCTCTGAACATGTTAACAGACACTTTCTCAGGAAGAAAGGATGGGGGTCCAGAGGGCCACAGAGTGGGTCTTAGCTCTATCACCTGTCCAGAGGACTGTGGGTTGAGTCTTGGCTCTATCAACTGTCCAGAGGGCTGTGGGCTGGGTCTTGGCTCTATCACCTGTCCAGAGGACTGTGGGATGGGTCTTGGCTCTATCACCTGTCCAGAGGGCTGTGGGCTGGGTCTTGGCTCTATCAACTGTCCAGAGGGCTGTGGGCTGGGTCTTGGCACTATCAACTGTCCAGAGGGCTGTGGGCTGGGTCTTGGCTCTATCACCTGTCCAGAGGGCTGTGGGCTGGGTCTTGGCTCTATCACCTGTCCAGAGGGCTGTGGGCTGGGTCTTGGCTCTATCACCTGTCCAGAGGGCTGTGGGCTGGGTCTTGGCTCTATCAACTGTCCAGAGGACTGTGGGCTGGGTCTTGGCTCTATCACCTGTCCAGAGGACTGTGGGATGGGTCTTGGCTCTATCACCTGTCCAGAGGGCTGTGGGCTGGGTCTTGGCTCTATCAACTGTCCAGAGGGCTGTGGGCTGGGTCTTGGCTCTATCACCTGTCCAGAGGGCTGTGGGCTGGGTCTTGGCACTATCAACTGTCCAGAGGGCTGTGGGCTGGGTCTTGGCTCTATCACCTGTCCAGAGGGCTGTGGGCTGGGTCTTGGCTCTATCACCTGTCCAGAGGGCTGTGGGCTGGGTCTTGGCTCTATCACCTGTCCAGAGGGCTGTGGGCTGGGTCTTGGCTCTATCACCTGTCCAGAGGGCTGTGGGCTGGGTCTTGGCTCTATCAACTGTCCAGAGGGCTGTGGGCTGGGTCTTGGCTCTATCACCTGTCCAGAGGGCTGTGGGCTGGGTCTTGGCTCTATCACCTGTCCAGAGGGCTATGGGCTGGGTCTTGGCTCTATCAACTGTCCAGAGGACTGTGGGCTGGGTCTTGGCTCTATCAACTGTCCAGAGGGCTTTAGGGTGGGTCTTAGTCTATCACCAGTTCAGAGAGCCATGGGCTGGGTCTTAGACCTAACGCCTGTCCAGGCAGACATGGCCTGGGTCTTAGCTCTGTCACCTGTTGTATGACTTGGCTTCTTTCAATATTACAAGAGTAGCCGTAATAATAGTGAGTTTATTTATCTTTAAATTTTAATTTCTTAAATATCATTTGGTTTTTATAAATTAACACATCTTATATGCCTAGAAATTCTGATATTATTTGTTATCACTTGAAAAGTACTCATCTACCTTCCTCTACATTAGAAGGGGACTTTAGAGAGATTGTAAAGGGAAAGATTGTGAAACTCTTGAAATAAGATTTTCCTCCTCTCTGTCCACTCAGACCTGGCTACATTGTGTTCAGTGTATGCTTTTTTACGTGAAATAAAAAAGGTTAGAGACATGAGACATCTGGCTTTATTAGGCACTGCCAAGACGCTTGGGGACCTGTCATGGCGGCCGCGTGCCAGCTCTCCCCCCAGGGTGAGGACAGGCTGTACTCGCTCTGCACCGCTGCACCTGAGTCTGAAGCTTGGCAGCCATGCTGTCCCAGAGTTTAGCAGATTTTGGAAGCAAGCTGGCTGGGCCTCCAAGCTCCACATGCCCTGTGCAGGATGCCAAGGGAAGTCTGCACAAGGCAGGGGGGAGCTGGGGTGTGGCCGACAGAGTCAGAAAGTAAAGGATACGGACATTATACACACTAGTTCACTCACATACACACACACTTACACATGTATACACACATGCACACACACATACTCACTCACATACATACACATGCATACACACGTCACACACACACACTCATACTCAGTCACACACTCATACACACGCTCACACACATATAAACACACTCACTCTCATACTTACTCACACACTCACACACACTCACGCTCACTCACTCACACACATACACACACTCACTCTCATACTCACACACTCACTCTCATACTCACTCACACACATACACACACTCACTCACTCACACACATATACACACTCACTCTCATACTCACACACTCACACACATGCTCACACACACACTCACACACTCACTCTCATACTCACTCACACACACATACACATGCATACACACATGCACATACACTCGCACTCAAACACTCACACCCACACACACTTGAATTCACACTTATGCACACACTCATACACACATGCACACACATGTGCACATACACTCATACTCACACGATTCACACTCACACACACTCCCTCACATTCACACACAGACCACACATACGCTAACATACACTCACATATAGTGCTTACACTCACATGCTCATACACACATCCACTTCCACCCATAACATACAGGAACTCACACACACACTCACAGACTCTCTCTCTCACACACACACACACACACACACACACACACACACACTTCAGACACACACACTCAGACACACATACACATATCAGAGGCTGAACATGCAGGTGCAGGCTACCACGTCCAGATGATTGCATGTGGGTTACTTTGTTGCAGTGTTTAAGAAGGGTCATTTTTGGATTATGGAGAGACCCTGAGTAATGGTGACAATATTTCTCATAGGAACAGCTATCCCTCAACCACAGTCAGTATCTTTTCTTTTTAATTTAGCTCTGGCGACACGAAGTATAGAATCTGCCTTTAGCCCTGTCTTTCACCCGCAATGAAAACCTTGCTAATACAGGATAATGGGTTAGGATTGTCACTCGGTACCTTGAACCCGGCACTCTTGATCTCACCTGGCAGCGACTGTAAGGAAGACAGGGGTCCATCCCAGGCAAGGACTAAACAGTATGTGTGACAAAGCAGAGGCCACAAAAATGGTCCAGACAGCAGCAACCTGCAGAGCCAGTTCTGAAAGCAGCAGAACACTGTCCCTGCAGCCATTCCTGCTGTGGCTGGCTGATTACTAAGATGCAGTATGACTCTTCCAGGGAAACATGAAGCTGCCTGCCCAGGGCTGACTTCTGTGTGAAGCCCCGGGCAGCAGCCTGGGCAAGACAGGAGGATGGGGAGGTCTATGTGTGGTCATTACACAGAAGACACCACTCACTGGGATCTGGGGTCCGTGAAACAAAATGAAGAGGAAGAAATGGCAGAAATAGTGGGTTGTAGGAACAAAAGTTACTGATAATGTCCCCTCTTACTAGGTTCTTGGGGTGCCTGTTGTGCTGCCTTATCAGGAAGGGAAACTGAGTCCAGGAGGGAAAGGGGATCAGCATGCTTCTCGTGTCTTTTGTTTCTCCCATGTTTTAATTTTCTACCAAAATTCATGCAATGCAGAGGCTAATATTTCATAGACGACAGCTGATGTTTAAAGGAAAGATCTATAAAGGACTGGAGGCAGAGGCTCCTGGGAAAGACGGACCAGAGACCCACTCAGGAACCACAGATCACTGGTGCAGAGAAGAAAGGAGAACCGTGTTCTCCGGTCAATGCTGGTATAAGTGCTATTTGCCTTGACAGCCTCACATGTAAGATTCATTTTCATTTCTGTCTCTGATGCAAATGAAGTAATTATTTGTTCTCCCCCACGTCGCATGGTTCCTATATGGCTCACGATATGCTTCTCTATAGACAGTCACAGGATGGGGACAGTCATCAGGGGTCTCCACCAGAGTAACAAACAGCCTGAAATAATGTTACCAAGCTCATCTCTCCCTGTGATCCCTTTGCTGACTGAGTTGGTCACCGGCAGAATTTCTCCAGCAGAGTTTGCCCAGCAGACCTGCCATGCTAACCTCGCTAGCTCATACAAACCATCACTCAGAACACTCAGCTCACACGTGCCAGAGCTGAGCACCATCTTCACATCTGCCTAGGGGACGCAGCCCTGCCTGGTACTGCACCACGGCATCGTCCCCTCAAAAGCCACTCTTATAACCCCTCGTGTCCTGTGACTTAGTCCCTTGTACAGAACAAGCCTGCCTTTCCGCGCAGCTCACGCTCACTCTAAGGTTCCTCTCCCTCTGTCCTGTGCCTCCTCCTGCTGTCCGAGGGAGGGGACTTCTTGAGAAGCCGTTGCTGAACTAAGACCTAAGGAGGTCAATGCTAGGAATCCACGGGGCGCTGGCACCCGGTTTCTCTTCTAGGGACTCTGCTTATTCCCACATTGCTCACGGGGACATTGCTGGCAAAAGCCACAATCGCAAGACCTCAGTGGTGCCGTCAAATGCATCTTTTTCTTCTGAAAGCATTGGTCTTTGGGCTCTGCCCACTCCGTTCTGGATCCAAGAGCTCCTGAAGTCAGGTCAGCTTCCCACAACACCTTTGCAGCCTCGACTCCTCAGAGTTGCTTCCTAGGTCCCCTCCACCCCGGTTCCTGCCACACCTGGCTCCCCAGACACTCCGCTCTGACCACACTGCACCATCCATGGCGCTGCCCTGGTACCTTCACTCTTTCTGTTGCCTTGGATACTGCTTATCTTTTGTCTGCTTGGTGAACTCTTCCAGACTAAGACCCTCTCACACAGCATTAAATGTAACAAATGGTTCAACGAGTACAGGTCGACTTACCAGGGGCACTTCAGGTGGGGTGATCAGGCAAGGAAAAAGAGAAATGTGCTCTTCCCGTTCCCCTGTTCTTTTCTGTCACGTGTGGATACTGCCGTCTCCAAAGATCCCTCCAAAGAAAGGCCTGGCCTTCCCACCTCCCCTCACAGGAACTTCCCATTCTGCCTGGGGTATCTGAGCAGTGACTTTGTGCCCCCCTTCTCCAGCCCAGGATGGCTCCACCACTCACTGTACCTGAGGAACTTGTTGAGGTCCCCATGCTTCATGTACTCAAAGACCATGATGAGTGGGTCGCCCTCCACGCAGACGCCGTAGAACTTGACGATGTGCTCGTGCTGGAGGTTGGTCAGCAGCTCGGCCTCACGATGGAAGTCCTTGCGGGCGCTGTCGCTGGCATCCTTCAGTGTCTGTTCAAATGGGGACACCAAAGGGAAGGGTGCATCAATAAGGAATTCCATCAGTGAGTCCTAAGAATTCTACAAGGAACGGCCATCTAGCTTCTTAGTTACACAAATCTCAGGAAGCAGCCTAATTCCCGAGGAAGTAATGTCACTGTCGGTGAGGCCTCGTCCTCTGGGGCATGCAGATTTGTAGCTTACAGAGCAGCCTTCTGGATTCACTCTCATTGAGTTACTGAAAGAATTTATCTCATAGGCTTCATGCTTCTTATCCTGGTCTGGACCCAACGATTACCAGGGGTGTCTGTCACATCATGGTGCCTGTTGAGATTTCTACAGTTCTGTGTGCACCCCACCTCTACTCATGTAACCCTTGAAAGAGATATTTAAAAAAATTTTTTCACCTATGCAGATGTACGTGCATGGGGCTATAAAGCACATATGTGTGCATAGGTGCCCTCAGAGACTAGGGGTGCCGGATCCCTTGGAGCTGGAGTTTCAGATAGTTGTTAGGCATTTGCCTGGAGTGCTGGGATCTGAACTCCAGTCCTCTGTGAGCAAGGGTGCTATGCAGTCTTAGCCACTGAGCCTTCCTCCAGCCCTGCTCACACAGGCCTTTAAAGGACATACTCTGAAGAAATCTCATAGAAGAATACAATGAGGCTGGTGGACTCAGCCTCCAGCTGCAACCAGGATCATGTTCCGTCTTTATACGGCTCCCCAAGGCTTTCTCCAGCCCCTTCCCCACATGCTGAGAAATGTCCCCTCGGCAGCAAGATGGCCCATCATATGCCAGGATGTGGGTGTGATCAGAAACACACCAGCAGGGCTTCTGTGAGCAGAGGCGAGATGCACACAGACTCATAGAAAGAACAACAGCACGAAGAGGCGACAGAGCCACCTGACAACCACTGGCTCCCAAACCTAGGGTAAGAAGCGTGAAGCCTATAAGATAAGCTCTGTGGTGCCCTGCCCAGGGTGCTCCAAGTTGATGTCATATATGTGTACTCTGGTCGTCACGTGTCATTAAGCCAGGACTGCGGTATAACCAAAGAGATATTGAGCTGGTCTTGGTGGCAAGACCAGGTATGGAGAATTGCAAGTTCCAGGTAAGTGTGTGCTACAGTCTGCCTAGCATGTATGAAGCCCTTGACTGAATCCTCAGAATCACAAGAGAAAAAAAATGGACATTGAGTCTAATCTTGACCCAGGTGAACAAACAGGAGGAAAAGACACTTCCATATCTATAAATGTCTATAGATATAACTATGACTAACTATGACTGACTATGACTGACTATGACTATGACTGTAGCCCCCCAATGAACCAGCGTTCCCGCATCTCTGGCATGCCCCATGGCGTTGCTCTGAGGCCTGCAGTTCCCGTCCCACCGTCTGTAATGCTTGCAGCTGCTTAGATAGCAGTAGACCCTGCCTCCCCACCTCTGTACAAGTTCTCTTCTCTGCCTGGAATATATCTCGGGTGTGGTCACTGGCATAGAAAGTTGAACGATGCTCCACTCCAATGGTGTCTACATCCCAAGGTACCGCCCACCGTGAAGGGGATTCTGCAGATAATTAAAGTAAGGGTCTCCGTATGTGGGGAGGATCCTGGGTGGCTTAGGTGAGGCCAACAAAGGCCCTTGGAAGATATACAGACAGGAAGAGTTAGAGGGCATAGGAGATGCCGTGAGGGAGACTTGGAAGATGGAAGAAGGGACCACGTGTGGCTTAGAAAAGTCGGGGTGGGGGACAGCCAGCTCTGTGGACATCTTCGCTTTAGGTGAGTAAAACTGATTCGGGACATCTGAAACTGCAAAAGCTGTGGAGACAGAATTTGTGTGTTTTAAGTCACTGAGTGACAGCAGTCATGGGGAATTAATACACCTCACTGACACTAGCAGTTCTCCACCTCTCTGAGAAGGTTGGCCGACTACTCTTTGATGTCACGTCTCCTTATCTCCAGGATAGGCTAGGAGAGCCTCATACATGCACCTGACCCCTCTAGCATGTGACTGAGCACAACACATTCTGTACACTGTGGTTGTGTTCACTTTGTCCGATAAAGACTGTAAGATTTCTGTCCCCTGTCTTTCCGTTTCTGCGGTGCTGGCAATGTAGAAGGTACATGGCACCTTTCACTTGGCGGATGTTGGCAAATTAATGATGAAAGTCCTGAAAACTGCACACTGAGAAAAGGTGTCATGGGGCGGCGGGTGGGGCTGCTTCCAACAGAAGTATGAGAGGGGGAAGCTGAGGGTGGCCCGTGGTGGAGGCACCACATCAGTGCGTGAGACCCTTCGCCAGAGAGGCTGCCGCCAGTCATTGTCGAGGTTAGACGCGGGTGAGAATATCAGTACCCAGCTAGATTCGCTACTGGGCGGGTCAAAAGCGTGCGCGTCCAGTAGGTTTGTGCTGACTGAGAAAACTTAGCACTATGTCCAGTGCCCAAGACCGCTGCTGGGCCTTGGTGGCCATTTCCAGGCGGCCTGTTAGCTCTGCTCTCCCCGCAGGGGTCTTCCTGGTCAGTGTTATCTATAGACCGAGAGGTACGCCGCAGCCTGGGCTTCCTGGGGGACAGGTTTGAGCTAGAGACCAGCGAGTGAAACACTTATTAGTGGGTACTCTCAATATCAGCGTGTATCTGGAAGGTGAGAGAGGGAGGCTGGACTCAGCAGAAGCCTCATTTAGCTACCTGGCCAAACTGCAGGGTGCGGGGTACAGCCCCAAGTCAATCAGTAGTCGGATGCAAGCGGGATCACCTTGGGTAGAACTGCTGAGAGCTCTCTTTTAGTGCTTTCTCAGGCTCAGGGGAGCAAGCCCCTTATTCTTGAGGCTGGTCGCCATTGAGTTCACACAGGCTGTGCTTTCAATATGCCGTTTTGCCTTCAATGGCCACTGTTCACACAAGGAGCATCAGCAAGTACGCTGGGCCTACTGGTGCCTTCCCAAGGAAGCAGCAGCGGAGGGGAGGCGGAGGTGGCGCTGCAGCCGCCACGGCTCCAGAGTTGGTGGTTTCCCTAACTGTGTCTCTTTACCAGCACTTAAAGTTCTCTGGAGCTGTGGTCTGACTCGAGGAAATGGAGATCACAGGTATTGCGCCCATTAGGCCAGAGGCAATGGCGTCTCGGGAGAAATTGTGAAGTGGCGCCTCACTGTCCACCCAAGCACCATGGGCTCTGCCTGAAAACAGGAGCAGATTTGGACCGTGAGTGCTCTGAGAGGCCAGAAATCTCTGATGGTCATTGCCATGGAAACAGCACACTTCTCACACAATAACCTGTGGTGCCGGTCTCTGCTCCTTCGAATCAGAAGGAACTGAGCTCACTCCCTCTCCCCTTCCCGGATTCAGTCCAGTCGGGTCCGGACGAAACACCTTCGTCTTTCTGTCACACAGGCAGGGGCCACGAGGCGACCGTGATGGTTTTATTTAGTTTGATTTCATACACGAGCACGGTTTGGAGTTTCTTTCTCCCACCCGTTTTTCTGAATTTCTCAGCGTGAGTCTAGTAAGTGAGGCGAGGGGTGTGGAAACGTGGAGATGGGCTTTGTCGCCTGCGAGGCCCTTCCCTTGATCTCAGAGGAAGCACACGGACCCCCGAATCCCTTGCCTCTGCCTTACATTTTGGTTTGGAGTACTACGTCTGTCTACGCTATACTGTTGACAGACGGGATGTGTTATACCCACCATTTGTCTCTGTCCGCTTAACTCAGCACTAGGCAATGAGAGAAACAAGGTCTGCACTAAGTACAGATTACGGGCCGTGGAACAGAAGAGAAAGGTATGTAGATATCCTGAAAGTACAGTGTAGGCCCAGAGAAGAGCTGGGAAGGGAGGGCGAGGAGGGACACGCAGGTGGTAAACGTGCTCTCAAGTCGGGGAGGGCTGCCCAGTGCACTCCGCCCTGGAGACTCGGCCCCCGCATCTGTTCTCTGTCTAGCAATGCTCTGATGGTGTTCAGGTGGAGGAGGTTCAAGGCTCAGGGCCAAATCCTGGCCACACTCTGGCACCCAGGTTTTACTCTCCTGTGGAGGGAGGGTGACTTCTCAGAGGTGCTGGGAGGACAAGGAGGGGACACTGGGAGGCTCCCCAGGGTCCTTTGTTAAAAAGGACATTGAGATGATCTGGATTTTAAACCAGGTCTCCCATATTCAGTTTTTTCATGCCAGGGTCCACAAAGGATAAAAGACGCATGGACAAGGAGTCAGAGCCCACTCAAAGCACGAGACCGCACTGCTGCTGAGGAGGCGTCTCTTCCAGAATGGCCACTACGTGTCAGGCTGTGCGTGGCAGTGTAGGGCTTGGCCCTCAGCACTCTGACAGAGGCCTCCCCCCTCCTTATGTTTTATTCAGAGACTGCTTAGATTTATGGGAAAGTTGGTATCTAAAGTCTCGTGTTTATCAGGTGCCTAGAAAACGGCTGATTCTTTCAGGTCAGGGTTAGAGGGTGTGGATAAATCCCACAGGAAAGCTTTCTGAGCAAGCTCTAGTTATGTTCTGTTGATTCAAGGATGCTAGAGGGAACGACACAGAGAGGAAGAGATGCAGAGGGGAGGAGGGCAGGGAGGAAGAGAGACAAGAGGAAGAGAGAAACAACCTGAAGCTTTTAATAAGAGCCCAGTGTCCCCGCGTCCCAGTGTGGACTCTCACCGCAGTGCCAGAAACTGCTGTTCCGCCACGGTTTTGGAATCGAAAGCGATTTTACTATTCACGGGCCAAATGCGTCCTGCAGACCTGGCATCTCCCTGTGTGCCCATCCATTTTTGCACGGTGGGCCCTTTTTTGAAATTATGATTCAATTCTATTTTAAGAGAGTTTGGAAAATATGGTGGTAGCGACTTGGGAAAAGTCCTGAATTCGGTGCTACAAGGACAGGATTTTTGTAAGGATAGAATCGGGGCCAGAAAATTCTACATCGACCCTATTTATGTCGACTCTGTCTTGGTACCATGTCCGATTGCCATCTTACCCAATTATGGGGGCTTGGCTGGCCACACAGCGCTTGTCAAGGAGAGACCGGGGGGGCGGGGCACCCTCAGACGGCCCTCTGCACCCCAGCCTCATTGACTGCTCAATCTCTGGGCTGGGAAGCATTCCCTCGCTCCAGTCTGCCTTGCAGAGTTTTTCTTCTTTTTTTCCGATTTGGGGGTTCCTTCTAGATACTCCAAAACTGGAGTAAGTTCACCTCTAACTCCAGCGGGGACCTCATTCACTGCTGAGGCAAGACTCTGCCTGGCGTGTGCACAGATTCAGAGCCAGGATGGTGGGCGGAGCAGCGTGCAATATATTTTAGCACAGAAACGAGGAGCCAGTGAAGAGAGTACAAGCGGAGGGTAAAGGCAGGGCTTCAGAATTCATTTCAGAGGATGAAGCAAAAACTTAAACCCAGTGGGAAGCTAGTCAGAGAGCAGGAAGACCGGTCCGAGGCATGGGTGTGACGGGTGCCTAGGCCAAACCAAATGATGATGTACTTCAAGGTATAGGTGGCATAAGGCAAACAAAGAGGAAACGGGCCTTTTAACAATGCAGATCGGAATTCTTCTCAGCAGTCTTAGCACAGGAACAGCATGTCTTTGGTAAAGACAGACTGTGGAAGAGACTATTCCCAGCCCCCCATCGCAATGCTTGAAACACAGAGAAATGGGGGTACCCTCAAGCTGAACAACCAGAGTCATGGGATGTCAGGTTAATGTACCAAAGGTCCCGGGGTCAAGGTTTATTGTCAACAGAAAACCTTCGCTCTCCTGGTATCTTCCTGCCATGCCTTGTCCAATATAAGCAGACAACAGCATTAGGTTAGGACACTAACCACCATTTGAAATGTCATTCCAAACTGTGATGGGCTTCAGTTGAAAATAAAACACAGAACTTTGGGAACTTGACATGAACACAATTTGAACTATCTGGATTGATATTTTATTTTAATAGTTGAAATGTTGTTATAAGGTGTTGAATTAATAGACCGCAGCAATAAAATAAGATTAATCATTTTCCTTTGCCTTTTCTACTGTGCATATCAGGAAATTCACAGTTCTAACCCGGCTTTATCTGTGGCTCTTATTATCCTCTTAGGAATCTCACTGTTTTACCGAAGCCATCTTTGCTGCCTATTAAGGGGTCAGCCCACGTCTGGGGAACATGAGGAAGCATTTCTAAGATGGAAAGTTGAGGTAGAATTCAGGCAGATGCTTTTCTTATAGGGCTGTCGCAGTCACTAGCAAGCCAAGCATGAAAGCCTTGGCCATGAGTTTTTCTTTAAAGTAACAGGCTCTTCTCTATGAAGAAGAGGGAAGGAAGCAGCCATCAAATTCACACACAGTGACCTTTGGAGAGGCGTATTTTAATAAACTCAGAGAAAGAAAGAATTCCGTACAAATAAAATCTTAGCACTGACAGAGTATAATAGGTAGGTCTCAGATGTCAGCAGAAATAAAAGGCCAAATAATTACACAAAGGTGATAGCATTCACTATAAATTATTCTCTCTGTACTAGAAACCAATAATATATATGTCAGCTCAATTAACGGCCTGTAACTGGCCTTTGGAAGGACTTTAATTACATGCCAACAGACAGCCTCAAATACAAGAGTCATAGCCAGGTTGTTGATTGCTGCTACCATTATTTTCAAAGCCATGGTGGCTATTAGGGTTCAGATGTAACAAGCTGACCACCTAAAGGGAGACACAGAGTTGGATTCTCATTTGCATACTTTGGGGGACAAAATCGATGGTTTAGGTGTGTCTGTTACATCGACTTGCGTAACAGGGAATGTCAACTGTGGAGATAGCAAGCATGCTGTCACCAGAAAGTCATAGGAAAGAAACATCAAATAAGGAATAAAATCGAAAGTTGAGGTCAATGTGGTCAAGGCACTGTGTGTGCTTGTTCTGAAAACACCAGTGCGCCCGTCCCTGTGCCTCGGTTCACCAGACACGAAGGAGCCGGTGGCTCAGCATGGACCCTGGCTTGACTGTGAGTTAGTCTTTCATGTAAAAGTTTAAGAATAGTTAAAAGGGCACACAGCTATTTCAGTTCATACATCCAAGAGATCCAGAAGAGGGAAGCGAGTCCTCAGGCTGTGTTTGATGCCAGATGAGCTCTCTGGGAGGAAGATAACTAGAGCCCCGGTGTATGTGTGTGTGCATGTGTGTAAGCGAGAATTTGACTTTCTTCATGCCATGGCCCAAGCTTGATTCCCAATTACAGTGAACTATCCTGTTTTGATCTTTAACATCTCTGAAAACATATGAAAAAATTAGATATCACCCAGAAAACAGAGTCGCTGAGGTGACCAGCCAGACAAACTATGTTTAATCAAGGATTGAAAATTGAAGTTACTGGAAAACATATCTTAGTAGAGCTGTTTAACAACTGGAACTCATGAAGGCTTCTTACGAGGAAGCACTGATCTTACAAGTGTACAGGAATATGTATGTACACACGCGCGCGCGCGCGCACACACACACACACACACACACACACACACACACACACGAGAATATGCACGCATGAACATCAAAGAACAGTGGAGAACTACTAAGTAATGTCTGGACAACAAAGATGATCAAGCTTTTAGCAAAGCATCATTAAAATTTCTGCGATTTCAATTCCAAGAGCCCAGTGGAGACTCGACAAATGGTGCTCTCTGCAGCCTGGGGACCATGAAAACACACAGACCATCTTTTAGTGAAATGTTGACAAATGTCCTTAAATACAGTAATTCTTCGTTATTTTCCACTTTGTGGAGACAAGGATTTCACACGTCAGTGTAAACTGAAAGGGTAGAAAAGGGGCCCAGGGAGAGGGGAGGAGGGAGCTGGATCTCATGGTGGGTCAGGACGTGCAGGATGACATGCTGACAGAAGAAAGAAGGAAGGGAAGAAGCCGAGATCTGTCTTAGAGACGAACTTTCTAGGACAGGGAAATGGCGTCAATGTGCTCTTGGTGTGTTTGCTCATCTGTGAATCTTTCTACTGCTTCAGGAGGGAAGAGAATGAGCCTTTCCTGCTCTCTCTGCCTTTAATTCTTTGTACAGATTCAGAGAGAGAGGCAACCCCAGTTGCTTCCTCTCCTGAAAGTGGCATCTTTGGTCCCGAGGGCCCACTTAGATGACTCAACTGTAGGTAGACGATGTGGCACAGACCCTGACTGATACTGTAGATGACTGTCTGTGACAACTGACCCCAAATTCCTCTTCCTCATCCTAGCGGCAACGTAAGCAGGTGCTGGTGTATTTCTATCAGCCACACCTCAGTGAGAAACTGAGACCAGAGGGCACAGGATGTTCATGGAGGCCGAGAGCGGCCTCTGTGTCTTCTGTTGACGAGGACCTCAGAGCCCGAGTGAGCCTGGAGACCTCCAACGGCCCCATCGCGGTAAGGACTGACTCTTGGTTCCCGTTTGAGATGACCATCTTTGTGTCTGCCTGACGGATCTCTTACTCCTTTTCAAGACTGCTCTGTGGCCACTCTGATGTTTCCTCAGGCAGCCCACATTTCCCATGTTCAGTACATGTATGTTGTGGGCTGACTTCATTGTCCATTTCCATAGGTGACTGTGTGACTCACGCCCTGGTTTTTCAGAATATTTCATTGTGACATAACTCAAGACAAGCCAATAAAAGGTCAGTCTTTGCTACAACACGAAAAGAACCTGTCTGAAAATGAAGTCAGTGTTAAAGATAGCAAGCCGAGGGATGAGATGGGGTGTGCAGGCTGGCGCCAGTGACTTTCTGCAGTCAGCAGTGTCTGAACTGGGTTAACAGTGGCAAAGGATTCTGGCAGTGTGGCTCTCTAGAGCATTGCCTGACCTGCTGAAGTCGGTCTGACTTCAGCTTCCAGTGATTCTTGCATTCTTTTTTTAGGAAGGTCAATTATGAGATATGAGGCTTCCCTGTATTTCCCTGAAGCCAGATCTCTCATGGGAATCCAGCTTTTCGCCCCCATTTATTCCCTGATGTTGAAATTTTACTTGTGTAGATAGAAAAGTGCCTCTTGTCCTTGCATAAAAATTCACTCCTTTATACTTTTTTTTTTTTTAAAGACAGGGTTACTCTGTTGTAACTCTGGCTGTCCTGGAATTCACTCTGGCCTTGAACTCACAGAGATCCACCTTCCTCTGCCTCCTGAGCGCTGGGATTAAAGGCGTGTGCCACCACTGCCAGGCTATACTTTTTTATAAGTGGTATCGGTTGAATTTCCTCAAGTTGGTTTGCTAGAGCATACATGGAATATAATCAATAAGAATGTAGTCCCAATGAGCACAGAAGTAATCAAAAGTATGCAGTCCCAATGAGCACAGGAATGGGCTCGAGTCCTAAGTCTGATATTAAATGACCGCACGCAAGCTATTTGACCATATATGGGTCACCAATCTCTGAATGTCTGGTTTTTTCTTTGTTAGTTTTAATTTTCTTTTAATCATTTTATTTTACGTTTTGCCTGTATCTACGTCTGTGCACCACATATGTGCAGTGATCAGAGCCCAGAAGAGGGCGCTGGATCCGTAAGACTGGAGTTACGGGATGGCTGTGAGCCACCATGTGGGTGCTGAGGATTGGACCCGGGTTCTCTGCCAGAGTAGTCAGTGCTCAGTCAGAGACATCTCTCCTGCCCTCTGGATTTCTGCTTTCCTTTCTCTCTTTCTCTCTCTTTCTTTCCTTCTGTAAAATGTGAGCTAAAGAACATTAATAATAGCAATATATATACATATATGTATGTATATTCATATACGTATATACATATATATGCATATATATACATCTATACGTATTTATATAAACTGTTCAGCCATTCCTCCCTTTCTCACTTTTTGAGTTAGGGTCTCATGTAGGCCCACTTGATGTCAGAATTACTATGTAGCTGAAGGTGACCTTCAGAGTTGGGTCTCTGCTGCCTCCATCTGCCAAGTCCTATGATTGTGAGTGTGTGTCCCCATGCCTAGCCTGTCCAGCCATTTCTAAAATGATTTCTCATTACATTATATTGTTAATATTATATATCATCTTTATATTTTCTTTCAGCTGTGACCATTAGTGTTTTATTGTTTTGTTTTCCGAGACAAGGTTTCGCTGTTGCAACTCTGCTGTCCTGGAACTCACTCTGTAGACCAGGCTGGCCTTGAACCCACAGAGCTCTGCCTGCCTCTGCCTCCCGAGTGCTGGGATTAAAGGCGTGCGCCACCACTGTCCGGCTCGATCATTAGTGTTTCCACTCTGTTGTGAGGAAATGCCAGTGGTCGACTCTCCTGTGCATCAGAAGGCTATCATTCCCTGTGGTCTGCACCTGGCCACTCACCTACGATCATCTCTTCATTCATTTATTAAGCACTGCCTGTTTGCATCATACTACATAGGCAATGTGCTAAAAAGCCATAGTGCCCCCTAGAGAGTCTGGCTGACAGCCTGCAAGAGGTCACAGACGTGCAATGGCATTCATCAAGTAAACACACTGATACATAATTTAGAAACCTTGACAACGCTGTAAAGGCCAATTGCAGATGCCTCGACAACACGCAGCATGGAGTCTGATCTGCTTGGGAGGCTGGGGGAGCAAAGACAAACTTTCCAAAGGGACAACTTGAGCTGAGACCCGTGAGCTTAAGTGGCCTGCACTGACACTGGGTGAGGATGGGGTCACTGGGTCAGACGCTGTGTTGAGCCTGCCTTCCAGTGATAAGTTAAATTTCTCCAAAACTCTTGGTGGAGAAAAATACCCTTATTTCTTCTGTAGGAAAGAAGGAATTTAGAAAGTAAATAATTGAACTCTGATCTCAGAAAAGCATCTGCTGAACTCACCCGGCACATTTCTGATCTTGCTAAGGCTTCACCTGCACAGTTTTTCCAACTCTTTTAACTTAATACCTTGAGAGAAGTGCTTGACTTCCCTGGGTCTCAGCTTTTTCATCTATAAAGCATGAGGTTAGGATTTTATTTATATGGTTTTAAAGGTCTCTCTCATATTCAGCATTCCTTGTTTCTAGAAATAAACCGGAGTCAGCATGGGAGGGGCATAAATCTTACAAAGCAGACTTGCAGCTTTATTTGAAAACCAAAAATCAGCTGCATTCATAGTACAAAAAAAATGCTGTAAGGAGGGTAGTTATTTAAATGCATGTTGGATGGAGCCAAAAATAGCTAATGCATCGGCAGTTGATGCAGGGAAACTGAGATGGAGCGTTTCCTTGACAACTAAGTAACTCAAAGGGAAAGTAACTGGGTTTGATCAAAGACTGGTTTCTTTACTTCTCTCCTCTCTATGGATTTTTTCAAAAATTATAATTCAGTGTAAAGGGGAAAATGGTTGACAAATCCGTTTCACTGAAAAACAAAGGTCATCTAAAGACTCAAGAAAAGGGCAATCCAGCTGAGTGCAAACAAAACAGATCCTCTGTGGGAGAGGTGTGCTCAGCCGGTGTGCCCTGGAATTCAGGTACCTGACCTAGAACATTCGAACCTTCAAGGTACTAAATTATTTGGAAGAGTCAACACCAGAATTCACAGGAATCCAACATCTGCCAATCTGAACATAAAGCTTCGGATTTCAAACCAAAGTCAGCTCTTTCCAGAGAAAGAACAGGGACAATGGCTGCAGTCTCTTAGCATGCATAGTCAATGCTGCAGGGGTTGCTAGGCAACAGCAGAAAGGCTGTCAAACATCTCTGGGTGCATCCGATGGAAGAGGAGCAACCCAAGTCACTCCAGAGAGGTGAGAGGCTGTGCAGTCCTGGAAGATGTGTTCAGTTTGACACTGCTTAGGAAATGAAACACGAAACATAAATCCTTCTGTTACGATCAGGGCATTACGATGGGCATTTTCCTCTAAGATTTAGTTCTCAATACATTTTCAACTGGACCACAGCTGTACAAGTGAGTGTGCCCAGGTTTCAGAGAGACTCTGTGCCAGATCTGTAAGTTATTCTGACCTGATTCACCCTGGAGCTCATGAAGACACAAGCCCTGAATTCCAGAGAGTTGACATGGGGTCCTGACTGAAGCTTGCGCTGTAATGTTAACCTCTGATTTAATAGCCGTCCGTAATCAAGGTCATTGCTGTGGAGCTCCTCATAACTGTGGTCATGAAGCAAGAGTGAAATTTTAGCCTACAGTCCCTTTGTCTTTCTTATTTAAGATGATAACTTCATTTTAGCTCCAAGGAGACTGGCAAAGAGAAGTCAGGACTTGACAAAGGGTCAAGTATCTCCCTTCCCCCCAAGCAGTGCTGTTTAAACATTATCAAAGACCACTAATTTGCAGAAAAGTATTTGGCAAAGGCAGAAGGTACATGAAGAATGGGTGCTAGGTCTAATTCAGAGAATTTGAGATATAATTGGGACTTAAACGAGAGGAGGTCTAATCAGCCATGTTAATGGGAGATAAGCACAAAGCAAAGTATACTATGGACAGGAGAGTGGAGTGGTAAATGGTCTTCTAAAGCCCAGCACAGATCAGACAGGGGCGGCCCAGCAGAGATTGGGCGGAGTTGGGGAGGAGCTATGCAACTTTCACTGTTGGTAGGCTAAGCAAACCACTTCGTTTTAGTGTTTGCTCAAAAGGGATCTGAATGTACAGGTTGAGAACATCCTGAATTTAACCATACAGTACCTTTTCCCGCAAAGGGATTGCAGAAGTATAGAAAAGTCGGCAAGGGCAGGGATGAGAGGGAAGAGCTACTGAAAACTCTGTTGGAATGCCCATACATCTAGCCAAGCTGTGATACAACACTGTGAAGTGAACTCAAGAGTCTGAAGCCTTGACTTGGCTTCCCGACTGGCCTCCAAATAGAGTGTAAAACATAGACCCAACGCAGACCCAACGCGGACCCAACGTGCACCCAACATAGACCCAATGTGGACCCAACATAGACCCAATGTGGACCCAACGTGGACCCAATGTGGACCCAGGTCTTCACTTTGCTGGTTTGATACAAATGACTCGTCTAGTGTTCCAGCCTGAACACTTGATCATTTCTAAAACCGCAAAAGCAGTAACACTTTTGGTTTCATTCATCCCCAAAGGTAGAAAAGATTGAAGAAGAAAGCAGAAATTAGAGATAAGGCATTACCGAATGATCTGAATACGAAGTGCTAAAAAATAGTGAACCTTTGTCAACAGAAAGAAGCATGAACAGGGGTGGGACTTAATCACCTGCGGCCACCGCAGCCTCATGTGGCGGCTTCTGCACCATCTGCCTCTCATTTCTTCAAAGTATCCCTCTCCTCCCTCTCCTCCTCCCTCTCCTCCTCCCTCTCCTCCTCCCTCTCCTCCCTCTCCTCCCTCTCCTCCCTCTCCTCCCTCTCCTCCTCCCTCTCCTCCCCCTCCTCCCTCTCCTCCCTCTCCCTCCCCCTCCTCCCTCTCCTCCCTCTCCTCCCTCTCCCTCCCCCTCCTCCTCCCCCTCCTCCCTTTCCTCCCTCTCCCTCCTCCCTCTCCTCCCTCTCCTCCCTCTCCTCCCTCTCCTCCCTCTCCTCCTCCCTCTCCTCCCCCTCCTCCCTCTCCCTCCCCCTCCTCCCTCTCCCTCCCCCTCCTCCCTCTCCCTCCCCCTCCTCCCTCTCTTCCCTCTCCTCCTCTCTCCTCCCTCTCCTCTCCTCCCTCTCCTCCCTCTCCTCCCCCCCTCCCTCTCCTCCCCCTCCTCCCCCTCCCTCCCCCTCTTCCCCCTCCTCCCCCTCTTCCCCCTCCTCCCTCTCTTCCCCTCCTCCCTCTCCTGTTTCCCACTTCCCTGTCTTGGAGAGATAACGTGTGTTTGACAGATGGGTAGTTCCTAGAACCACTGGTCCCTTAGTCATTGAAACCTGAAGGTCTCAAGTGTTTCCCCGAGAGTTTATGAGGTCATGTCACTCTGGACCGAACTTTTAAAAATCTTTAAACCATGAAGAAAGAAATGCACAGTTTTTCTATCTGGAACTACTTTAGCAAAACCATCCTGTCTTTAGGATGGGTGACTTCAAGAATAATTTTATTCTCTTGATTAACCGTGTGGTATAATTAAGCCTAGTGTGGTAGTAGGATATACACCTGATTTTTTAAAGAAATAAAATGTTGCCTATGTTATAATAAATGCTAAATACATATGATCCATGCAAATGGTTCCTGTTTAGCAGAAACATAGCAACAACAATAACTCATATATCTTTCATTAATCTAAGAGGTTAAATTTTATTAATAATAGCCATACCCACACTCATTTGACACTTAAATCGTTTTTGCAACTGTATGACATTTTAAATGTTTGGTATCTATATATCAAAAATACCTTGGTGAGTTTTCACAACATTTTATAATGCACGTTTAAAAGACCTGCCGACGTTCACTGTGGTATCTTTATTTTGTAGAAACCCTCCCTTTGCTTTGGTGGCGGATCTACAGGAGACGCCATCCACTTCCTGATGAGATCGTGCCTATGCTGCAGAAACTATTCTGTGGCTTCAGACCGTTTGCAAGGGACAGGTACGGGGGGCACATAGGAAACTCAATGCGGTGGAGTCAGTAGCCTCTCCCTTCTAGAATCTAGAAAGTGCAACAAGTCCTACGTACAGAGTTAGCAGCATCCAGAGGCTGGGGAGAGAAACTTACACCCTAGCTTAGCTGAGTGATGCCATTAGTTCCCACTGGCCTGGATCTAGAATTTTGTTAGTATAACTTTAAAAAGTAGCTTCAGGCTAGTCATGGCCTGCAAATTGGTGGGCTGCGCCTGAGAAGCAGTTCTGATGGGCAGTTGAATGGGCCCCAAATGTTCTTCTGACTACTCGTTTAGGCAAAATAATCTAAACACATGTATACCATTGAAGACTCCTGGATTGGTCTAAAGCACAACATTAAATTCCCACACTTCAGGGGGACCGTGAACAAGGAGATATTCTAGAGTGTTCTCTTACCTTCACGGCTACCAAGATCTTATCCTGCTCAGGACAGAGGTTATAGCATTCGGCTAGGAAAACTTTTCCAAAGGCTCCTTCACCAAGCTCCCTCTTCAGAACGATATTGTGTCTCTTGATGTGCTGAACAACTGTAAGACAAAGACACGTGTCACTCAACGGAGTCCATTGTGTGACGTTGCCACACAACGTGTGCAGGGCCATTCCCGTCCCTGCTGCTTTTTTATAGTGTTCCGAGAAGAAGCTGCGCTGTCTGCACCTGTGTGGGGCGTAGAGCAGGACCCCCTACACATCTGCTTTGTTAAAATTCGAGTGGTGATTAAAGTTTTGATTTGATGGGATTCCTCCTCCCCAGGAATTCATGTGGTTCTGATTCCCGTGAGCCTCTGGGAACTCTGAGGAGCACTGTTCGTGAAGATAAGGATGCAAATTAACATCTTCTGTGTTAGTAGCATGCAAGGTTTCGGAGGAGGGGACTGTGCTCATTAGGAGAGTTCTCTGTGAAGTCAAAGGTGATTCCTACCAGCCATGGACTGCCCGCCTGACTTAAATCTGAGATTTAACGCCTCGGCTCTTACATAGTCATGGGACTCAAGTCGCCACTCGATTCAGACCAATAAGAATCAAGCAAGCGTTTAACTCTTTTTGGAATTTGATGAACGCATTAAATTTTTTTTTTGCAAACAAGAGGGAAAGCTGGCGGAAGGGTAGTTAAAGCCACAGATTAATTTCATTGCCTTCAAAACTACAGATGGGAATAGTTTTCCCAGGCTGGAACCGAGAGCAGAAGATAGATCTTTTCTGTAGGAAATGGGCTGGCATCGTTTGTTGACTTTGTTGTGATTTGGGTCCTAGATTTTCTGAAATTGTCCTTGCAAATGTGCTGCCTCCGAACACAGTAAGCGCCTCCTTCATCCTTCGGAGCACAAGTAAGGATTTCGTGATTGTATTCCTGATAAGGCCTCAGGGTGTTCTAAACGCTACATTGATGCTGTATAAATACTGAAAGACCTTGTTTCACAAGTTTCATAACACTCTCTCGGTTAACTGAAGCAATCCTACTTAGTATGTACGCAATAAAGCAGCCCAGCTCTCTGAAAACCCAGGAATGGGGAGAAACAGGCAAAGAATAGCAACAATAAAAACCACAATCTGAAGATTCATACCATCGAGCTAGTAAGAAATTCTTCTGATTTTCCTCCGTGAAAACATCAGGGATTACCCTAATTTGCTTTACTTTCTGTTTCTCTTGAACAAGCCGGGAAGCCCTCCCCATTGAGCCTGGCACCCAACGGTGCTCCTGTCCCAGAGAGTGCTCTTCCCTCCCAGTCCCCAGGTAATTCTTGGATCAATGTCTGTAATTCCTCATGCTCCCAAGAGCAGCCAGGCTTTATAGTCTTCTCAAAGGAAGGCCACACCCAGCCCTGGCTTCTTCCAGCAGGTCAATACCCTCATGTCTGCTTTACTGTCTTCCTGGTAAAGCCCTGGGATTCTGGAGTTTCTCTTGGGAATCCACCAATCTGCATCCTCTCTGCCCTTGCTGACATATTGGATTCTCCATTCACCCAAAAGGCATAGGGAGATTTGGTTTGGCCTTTGGTAAGACTGTAAACTGAATGTTCCTGGGAGTGAGAGTCTCGCAGGGAAGAAAGTGCTTCACCTGGATTCCACCCAGAATCCTTAACCCCACTAGCTTCAAGGGCCTTATAATAATTTGATTTATTTCCCTTAAAATATCCTGAGTGGGGCAAGCCCAGGGACTCCATGATGAATAAGTGCCCACCACGTAAGCAGGGAAAAGCCTCACCTACATCCTTCCTCTGAGACCAACTACCTTCAGCTTTTCACTTCGGAGACTTGAGTAAAATCACTATAAATTCAACGTTAAAAAATTAGCCGAGGATCATTGAGCTGCTCCAGGGTGTGGGGACAAGGCTGACATTGTCCTCTGACCTACACACACAGACACACACACACACACACACACAATACATAGATGTAAAAATGTAAGTAACTAAGTCCCCAACTCCCCTGTAAGTTGCTTCCTCTGTTTGAAGGAAAACTCAAGAAAATTTTGGCTTTGCAAAAAGTTTTATGGAAAAAGTTTTCTTTGAAATTTATCCTGTTCTTGTGCCTCACTCCCCTGTCCCCAAGGAGGTATCACTGATGGAATTTTCCAGACGGGAAATTTGGTGTCCTTGGTCATTTGCCTCACAAACACTAGAAAGGAGCCAGTTTCCAGTATTACGTTGAAATCATATTATCGTCAATGAAAATGATGCATCGGGCCACAAAGTGGCTGTCCAAGCTTAACTTGCTGCCTGCCTCAGAAAGTCTCAATTCAATTCTCGCTATAGATTCCCCCCCAGAAGCAAAAATGTTGTGCGCACACAAGAGCAATAAAATATCAATCCACGTCCGTATCCATTATTACTGAATCTAAAACTAATAAAGATATAAATAACTATAGCTCTATCCACTTAAGATCTCCAGCAGGAAATGTGTCCTTCCCATTTCCAGGGTAATGACATTTCACAGAAACCTCGGCCCCACGGACACAGCACGTGGGTCTTCAGCGAGCACCGCCGAGTGTCGCACTACTGCCGAGAACTGAGTGGCCTGACATTTCTTTTGTTACAAGTATTTATAGTTCCGAGGAGCTTGCATCGAGGGCACTCCTGTCTCCCCAGCTCTAGGTGCTGGGCTGACCGAGCAGTGGCATTTGTAGACTGAACTTTGTGATCGAAGGCAAACGTAACCAACATTAAGATCGTCCCCCTGTTGACATCCAAGTGAAGACAGATAGTCGGTGACTATCCTTTCTATGGGACACACTTCAGACCTCCACACTGACCATCTGTAGAGATCTGAACATCTCACAATGGACAATTTTATTTTGTAAATAAACTGCCAGAAAACACAAAACATGAAAGAGAGAAACGGAATGCACAGTCTTATGATTGACGATAGTTGGGTGCTAACTTTCTCAATGCATGCCAGTACATGAAGTCAGTAAGTGTACCCAACTTTTGGAAGTAAGTTTATGTGAAGAACGGAAATGAGGTTTTGGATTTTCATCTACATTTTTATTCTGATACAAATCGGCACTAAATCGGAAACAAATACATAACATGCACAAAGCACCTAGACAACAAAAGACTAATGTTCACAAATTATCTATTGTTGAAACAGGACACACGCAAATGCTGAGCCGTCCTCGAGGAGTTATTACAGAAGCAAAAACCAACAACAATGGTGTGCATTATCATCGATTAATTTTCACACCCCACAGAGTGAGGTCAGAAGCTGCATCTATTTCAGAGATGACACCACGGTTAATTGACTTCTGTGTGGTCACTGAGAATCCACTTGCTTATGCTATTCGAAGCACAGTTCCCACTGAAGAGAGGGAGAGGCGTCTACCACATGCTGACTGCTATTAAGGGCCAGAGGGTGTGCGGAGACTTAGGGAGTCATCGGTCTTCAGGACAGTCCACCAGGGCATTCTTAGCTCCACTTTCAATTAAACAAAAAGAAAGGGTTCTGACAAGCTAAATAACTCGTCCAGGAGTCTACAGTTAGGAACAGGAAGGCTCAAGGCCTTTTCACTGACTGCTCAGTCTTCTTATGGGAAACTGAAAGAAACAGCATGAGTTTTACTTAGCCTACTTTGGGAACCACAGGCCTACTTTTGTCCATTTAATTCAACAAACTATTACTAAACACCTGCTAGAGGTGCCTGGGCATTTCCCTAGCACCAAGAAAAGGAATGAGTACATTACAGAGCTTGGAGGAGCTCACGGGCTCCCTGTGCACATGCCTACGGCGCTGGAGGAGCTCACGTATTTGCCTTGTTCACAAAATACTTTTTATACTGAATAAGGCATGAAGAAAGACAAAAACTCAAAGAACAAATCCAGTTGGGTGAACCGGGATCAAAAGCTAAGACAAGGTGCTAAGTAAAATGAAAACATGCAGATTCTATGGTCCCACATGGTTAGTAAGTCTAAGTCAAAACCGGACTCTAATTTTCCTTGGTGGAGAAGACCAAAGGCCAACACAGTTTTAAAAGTTTAGGCTTGCCAAGTAAAGAGCATAGACACTCTTTCTGTGAACTAAAATTCTCACAGCAGTTACTTTTCAAAGGAACAAGCCACGGGGATTTTTCAAGGGATTATCCCAATGATTGCAGTCCCTGACTCTGTCCCCACAGTAAGTATGGAGTTTCCTAAGAAAGGTCCTCATAGCAAAGATCAGTGAAAAAGTGAAGTATGGGGCTGGAGAAATGGTTCTATGGTTAGGAATACTTACTGCCCTTGCAGAGGACCCAGGTTCAACACTCAGCCCTCGCATGGCAGCTCACAATCGTCTGTAACACCAGTTTCTTGCAACCTAACACCCTTTTCTGGCCTCCCCAGGCATAAGGCAGGTATATGGTGCACATACATACATACAGACAGACAAAACACTCATATACAGTTTTTAATGAAAAAATTGAATGTGAAATAAATGTACAAAAGTCACCCTAGTTCTAAGCTTTGTGCAGGGAGTCCACATGATCTCAATAGGATAATCCATGAAAGTCAGAGCCTACGGGTGCACACAAGAACGCTCTGGGCACGAGGTTGACAAATGGAGGTGATTTCCCTGAACTAGTCCACTGCTGGGCCTAGGTCACACTAGTGATCAACATTCTTACGTGAATAAATAAAAGCATGAACGTGCAGAAATAGGCAAGTCACCGAGCAAGAGAAAGTAATGGTGGGAGCAACATGGAGGTGGGAAAGAGAGGAGAAAGAGGCAAAATCCGGCGTATTTAGGAAATCGCGGTTAGTCGTGGTTTTCCCCCAAAAGCAGCAGGCGATGGAGTATGAAGGGGGGGTGGAGTCAGAGTAGAGGGCACCTTAAATAGCTCCCGGAGCTGTTCAGATGAATTCTAATACTAAGAAATAGGGACTTGAGGATAAATGACTTCACTGTGCTGTGCTTCCATTTCCTCATCTTTAAATGATTGATTTGGGGCTAAACGGCATCTTGGGACTTCTCTAGGACATGCGTTCTGCAATCTTTGGCTTATGATAATCTAGCCATCTACCAATCCATCAATAATCTATCATCTATCTATCTATCTATCTATCTATCTATCTATCATCTATCTATCTATCTATCATCTATCATCTATCTATCTATCATCTATCTATCATCTATCTATCTATCTATCTATCTATCTATCTATCTATCTATCTATCTATCCATCCATCCACCCTTTCATTCACGCATCCACCCATCATTTCCGGTCTATGGAGCTAAAGCACAGGGAAGACTCAATGTGTTACAAGGTTATTCTGGCTTTGGTAAAGCTGGAGGCAGGGGAGCAATCAAGGAGCTGCTACAAAACTCACTGACATGAGGCTGGGGAACAGCCGAGGGTGAACTCTGCCACCCATCTTTCTACCCAGGTCCTTTGTCTGGAAGCACAGAGCTCAGCGTAGCTGACTGTCATCCACTGATCCTAAAGGGAGCAGAGGATGTCACCAGGGATTAATCCTCAAAGAATATGAGGAAGGACAGGAAAGACAGAAGTGACCCATGCTGATTCATCAGAGGCAGGAAACAGGTCTAGGGAGGATGCTGAGCAGAGAAGGCAGACAGTCACGGACGGGGTAATAAGGAGGAGATTCACAGGCTGCCCTGAGGAGGCTTTAGGGCAGCAAGGGGCAGGATCAGAGGCAGACAGATCAATCTAGAGATCATGTGGTGATGCCAAGGGATGGGGGTCAGGAAGGATTTTAAGGTTTGGGGTATGTGCAAATTAAGAAGGGTGATGGGGGCAAGAAATTAAATGGACACCCAAAGAGGAAGGAAAGGTGGAAGGGAAGGGAAGAAATGAGTGATGGGGCATAACTGGAGGGGAGATTCCAGGGCAGGTACAGGAAGTGGGTGGGGGGTGCAGAAAACAGTGGAGACTTTGAGTGAACCACCTCAGGGATTCTGCCTTGATTCTGAGGAGTGAGCAGAAAGTGAGCTCTCCAGAAACTTATTAAGCACAGCCCACCTGATTTCCTTAAGCCAAGCCTGCATTGGGTACAGTAAAGAATAAGGCAGAGTCTCGCAAGGGTTCACCCTTCCTGGGAGGGTATCTGGCATCTCCTGGATGCCTTGTGCTACAGTCCACAGCAGCACCTCTCATGGCGGGCCCAGTCCCGGCACTCTGAAGGAGACCAGTGGCCGCTGTGTATCCTGTAACCTGAGCATCACAGCAGGTGAAGTCATGGAGTTATTGGAAGTTAAAGTCAGTTTCTTGGCAGAAATAGGTAGGGGAGGGAGAGCCCCAGAAATCTTTCAAGCTGTTAGACTGAAAGGAACACCACACTTCAAAATACACAGACGGTACATCCTTCGCTTTGACATCGCCGAACAGCCAAAATTATATCTGTTCTACACGCTGGCATGCGGCAGAATTGGATTGATTTGCCCTGACAGCTCTCCCTGCTGGGACAATACTTGTCAGTCAGCCCCAGCAATGTTTGTATTTTCAAAAATCATTATGCAGAATGATTGTACAGAATCCTGGCAGGTAGGCCAGCCAGTCTTCTCTCCACACCCCTCCGACTCTGAATCCTTGAACCCTAAAGTTCTTCCTGCCCCCAAGGCTCCCAAGCCTCCTGCGACGCCCTGCTCTCTGCCTCCTCCCAAGCTGTGCATATCAGCCCACATTTATGGCTCTACTGTTTGTCTCTGGCTCCCTCCATACCTATGGACGTGTTCGACGGGCTCCTAAAGCTTTCTGATTCACTCTTTGTAAAAGAGTGGTCCTTTGCCAAAGTACCTACCCAAAGAATTCTGGGAAATGTTGTCACACTACCACCTGATCATTCAAGAGCATCCCAACGAACAGTGTACTGTGACATGAATATCTGAGCGTCTTCTTGGTGCGCACACACTGCGGTGAAGGGGAGGAGCCAGGCAGGAAGTGTGCACATAGCACGGTAAGGTCCGAATATGGTGAATGGGGGCGGGACATCACAGTGCTGTGTAACTGGGAACTCAGGAAAGGGCCACCAGCGCCAACGCTGGACCGTCAGATTGGAACGCTTGTGAGGAAAGTTCTAGACACAGAAGGAAGGGACAAGCACTTAGCTAAAATAACAGAGAAGCTGTGGGATTTTACAAGACCGGGCATACAACCGTCTCCTGTGCTGTGTTCTCTTGATGGTAACTCTGCAACAGCTTCATGAGAAGGTAATTAATTGGCGCTCATACCCAACGGAGCATGGCCAACCTATGAAATGTGGAGGGTCGCCGATGCGCTATTCCAGATGTTTCGCTGCTCATCTGGCCATGGCTTTCTGTGCAGTCAACATGTGACGTGGCAGAGCTGATGACTGCCTTTAAGTGTGCTTACATGATGGCTTACATTTTAAGACAGAACAACCTTGAAAGAGTTTGACGACAGCTGCGGATTCTTTCAACCCAGCATCCTTCCAGGCCCTATCATTCACCATTTAAGCTCTCTGTAAGCAGGACAGTGGTGAGTGCTGTGGAGGGTTACACAGTGCGGGAGAGGGAGAGGAAGAGGAGGGGACTTGAGTGGCATTCATTACATCGGCCGTGTGCTGGGCGCTAGTAAACATCTACATCTGCATTATCGTATTCAAACCTCGTGAATGACCCGGGGAGAAACTCCACTCTCCGTTTAATGGTAATGGAATGGGAGAGATGTCAAGGAACTTGGCTGAAACCACGCACCGGGAAAGTGAACAAAGATGCCAGGCTTGGCTTCAAAGTCAAAGTGAATACTTCCTGCCTCTCAGACTGTGGTTCTTTTCCTCAATGAATAAGGTTTAATTGGGAGATGGCGGTACACAAATAGCAGTTATAAAAGACGAAAACTGCCATGACAGAGTTACGATAGACAGGGTGAAGAGTTTCCAGAAGATTGGGGGAAAAGACATTTGGGTACACAGTCAGAGGGTGTGGCATTCAGGTTTTCCATCGCAAGCTGTGCAGGCTTGAGATGTCGGTTGGAAAGAAGGACATTGTTGGGTGTAACAAATTGTGACATTTCCAGAGAGTCAGGATGTCACTGACTCGATCACACCCTGGACTTTCACGAGCAGACGCGTCCGCACTGAAGCCCAGAGCTGAAAACTATTTAGGTTGAAACGAACGAAATTCCTGTTCACACAGGCCAAGCCTGACAGATACTTGCTATTTGATCTTCCTCAGCTGAATCTATTACCGTGTCTTCTTGGCTAAACAGAACTTCTGGATTTTAAAGAATTCACACACACACACACACACACACACACACACACACACACTACATATTGCATCATATACAATTTACAATATTATTATAGTATACAAATATTATATAGTATACAAAAATATATAAAATACATATAATATAAATTTACATGAGTATTTAAACATACGTGAATAAATAGGTATATATGTAATTTAGAGGAAAACAGTTAAAGTAATGGTAACAAACTGAACAGCCCCAAGAGCTTGGAGGGAAACACCCAGAACCCTCCCCACTCTTCCCCGCTCTTGATCTCCCTGACCTGGGCAAACACTGAAAACCAATCTGATTACTGGCTTTCTGGGGGTCGTCTCCATGGCTCTAGTAAGTCTTCTTAGGTTTGCTTCTGTCTCCCAGGCTAAGGCACCCCCCACTTCCCTTCTCCTCTGTCTCCCAGGATAAGGCACCCCCACTTCCCTTCTCCATTCTTGCCGCCTCTTCCCACCAGTGGAGAGCTGTGTTGTTTCAGTTCTTCTGGCAACTTCCGTACTCTCTATCCTGGCCAGGCCTACGGGGCTGCTGTGTATGGTGGAGATCGTAGTGTCTCTAGGTTCCCTTCATTCCAGCTGCGGCCACTTTCTTGCTTTACCTTTGCTGAATCACTTGCACACTGTTACATTGGTATTCAGACTACAATATGATGCCACAGGTGTCGCAGGACTCTAAGCGGCAAACTCCGCTGTCTTGTCCTTCTCTTTCAGGATGCATGGGCGTTGGCGTTTTGTATTGTCTGCAGGTGTTGGGTTTCTGTGGGGGATGTGTGATTGCTAATGATCTGCATGTGCTATCAGTGGAACACCTGAGGAGTTCTGAAGGAACAAAAACACCTGAGCTGAGAGCTTGGGGTTCCACTATGGAGTCTGGCACTGGACAGGACTGTGGTTCCCTCTGCTGAGGTCTGGCGGAGCTTGCACCAATGAAAGTGGCTCCATGTCTTTTTGGCTAAACCACCACAGCAACTCACAGCTACAGTGGAGCCTCCAAGAACAGGAGGTAGGCTAGGACTGGGTCATTGGGAAGCATGTCGACAGGCAGTGGGGAAGTGAAGAATGAGCAGGGTGGAAGCCTCTGGTCATTCATAGCCATCCGCTGACTACATGGCGTCCCCTGAGTTCACTTGATGTGTTTGTCCCCTTTGCTTTCTTTCCTGTCCCTGAAACTCTGCAAACTCATGGGGCGCTACGAGGACAAAACCCTGCTCTAAATAAAAAGCACTCAGAACAATGAAATGTTCCATAAATGTTATATGGCGTGACCACTGCTATTGAGCAATTTGGCACTCAAGATTCTACAGTGCCTTATGGATACATTTTATTGGTTCCGTTTAATGTTAAATATCACAGGCAAGCCACAATAATAACGGGGCCTTCTGTTCTTAGAGCTCTTCAAAGCTCGTAAAGAACTCTCCCATGCTATTTTATTTGAGCATTAAAACAACTCTGTGAAGCACACTGTGAAAATATCCAGAGCTCCACTCTACAGCGGTTGAAACGGAGGTTTAAAGAGGTCGTGGGCTCATCTCCGCCGTCATAGCCCGGCCGCTAGCCTGGCTTTGGGAAGTTCAATGTTCAGTGCTCTTTGCATGAAAGTGACACAGTAGGCGTTCTGGAGACAAGAATCAAGACAGTAAGACAAACAAAAAAAAAACCCTTTCTGGAGATAAAATTTGTAGATAAAGCACGGATATCCATGTGAGCAGCTAGTGGCGGGATCACACCAAGCATTTGCCTACTGGAGGGACGTGAACACGAGGAAGACAAAAGCCTTTGCCGATGGCAACTGTTGAAATCTAATGAAACCAAAGTTGAAGTCAACTTTGTGAACCAGAGCCCCTTGGGTGGGGTGTGAACAGGCATTAATTTGAGCAGGTGGAAGTCCCTAGGGGTGGGGACGGTGTGACGAAGTGTGTGCTCACACAGCTGAGAAAGCACAGATCCCAGAGAGAGCCACACTCCTGAAGGAATAGCTTGCATCACACGAGTGGATGAAGGCTGTGAAAGGTTCCTAACCGGCCAGGAACACTGTGTTGGCGGCAATGAGCACAGCGTGTTTAACGGAAGCGCTCGGAAGTGGAGAGACTACCAGAGATGAGGCTGCGCGGGTAGAGCACAGTCACGATGTCCTAATTACAGCGGCAGCAAGGGAAACTCTGGGGGCTCTCACCCTAGATCCATGTTATTTAATAATCAGAACAAAATAATTATTGGTTCGGCTATGATATGTCACACGGCTTTCAGAAACAAATCACCTTTTCAAAGGATTTCCTTCAACTACACTGCCAAGCTGAATGACAGTTATCAAAGCCGAGTTCATTACGTTTCGCGTAAGTTCAACGCAAAGGACCCCTTATCTCACCCCTTCCTCTTCTATCCAAGATCTCAGAAGTAAAAGCGTGATAAACCCTGCGTGTATGAATGCCTGTGCGTGTCATGATGGAGTCACGACAGACGAATCCCTGCCGCTGAAGTCGGAAGGTGCCAAGCGTCACCTTTCGCTGGACCCGTGCCTGCTTCCTGGGATGGAGGTGGAGATGGGAAGAGATGAGCGCGGACACAGAGGAGCCCTGGAGGGCAGAGACGGAGGTGTGCAGCGGAGGACAGTGCGGTGTGTTGATGTATCTGGGGGGGGGGGGTGACGTCAGAGGAGACGGGGATGGCCTCCTGTGATAGCATTTGTAGTGTTATTTAAAAAGGGAAGAGAGATCTAAACTGGCAACGTGACTCATCACACTCTGTCTGGGGGCAGATGACCTCACGAGTGAAAGTGAGCCCTTGACAAGGCATGGCTGTGGCAAGGACCCCTAAGCCTCAGCCCTGTGGGAGGGGCAAAGCCTTCCCCGGGTGAAGCTCAGAGGGATGCCAACACCTTCCTCTAGCTCACATGCAGATGTTGACAGTGTGTGCAGAAATGTCCATCATAGCCTCCTCTCCCTGGTTGCGCCTAGCCTGAAGACTTCTCCATTACAGAGACGACTCCTACAGATGTTCGCTAAACCCGCCTCCTTGTCCAGCTGTGCTAATAACCCTGCCTCCCATTTATCTGCATATAATAACCCACCTCTGTTTTCAGTTGTATGCAATGGCTCCGCCTACCCGTTAACTGTGTAATAAACACACTGAGTTTCTGGGGTGCTGGGGCTTCTCTATCTGAGAGTGCAGCCCACCTATGTGTCTGTTATTTCTTCATTCCCACACAGACCCTCCGGTCAATCCTTGAAGCCCTGCAATGGTGTGAATCGCCTTTCTCATGTTATAAAACAGCAGGAGGCCCTCGTTAGCTGACAGTGCATACTCTTGGGCTTCCAGCCTCCACAGCCATGAACTAAATAAACCTCTGTTTTTTATATCATAACTGGTCTCCAGTCTGGTGCAATAGCAACAGAAAATGGACTAAGACAGGAGAAGAAACTGGGTCCTATACTTGGCTCCTTAGCCTTCTGACAGCCATGGTGCTTGGTGCTGCCTTCCTAACTCCCACTGCTTTACACTGTCCCAAGGTCCCAAGGCATGGAGGAGAGTCCCTGAGCTGGTATCTTGCTTTGGCATGGCCAGTGGGCTTGTAGTCATGATCACACTGGGACTGTATCTATAGCTTCTGTAATTTATAATTTGAATTAAGACCCATTTCCCCCTTAAATTTCAACAAGTGAGATGTACTCTCCACTGGTTTTGGCATGTGGGCATCACACACACACCAGTCACCTCACGTGCTCTACTAAGAGCTGCTTGCCGGCCACCTAAGTCACATCACCCAGTGACAGCGAAGTGTGAAATGAGCTGCCTGGCAGGGGGTTGGGAGAGGCATGCACCATGCAATGAATGCAAACAGGATTCCCCCTTCCAAGCTTTGCTGCCTGGCTGGCTCTTGGAACAGAGGCAAGAACAAGCTTCACCAGGTGCAGAACCCTGCTGAGGAAAAAGGCCTGTCTATTGATTGTCCTTACGCGTAACAGCCACCCGAGACTGTCAGCCTTGGATCTCTGCTGGTTAGACAGAGCAGGCTACCTGCTGCCATCAAAGTCTGTCAGAACACCTTCCTCCTACCATCAAAATACCTGTCGCACGCAGTTCCAGAAATAGAAGTCCCGAGGCAAAGACACTAGAGTCAGAGCTTTGGGAGCTGTGAGGGCTGTGGACAAGATCAGTCCCGGTCACGGTGTCTGAGAGCATCCTACATCTCCCTTAGCCTATCATGGTGTTCCATGCCAGGCGGCAGCTACTGGAGCCAGGAAGCTGCCCACTCGGTTGGCTCTACCACTGCAGGTGTGCACAGCTGTCAGTCCATCAGAATGATGTCCAGACACAGGGGCCTTAGACATGGCGAATGAAGCCAAGTCCCTGAGCACTTAAGGATATTCCATGGGAATTCGGGATTTAGTGAAAAGGGGGCTTCTGAAACAGGGGGCCAAATGCATGTGTATGGTGCCCGATGGGGTACACTGTCTCACGTGATCTCATCACACTGCCCAGGGGGTCCTTTGTGTCCCCAACATCATACTTCTATTCCAAACTAAGCAGGACAAAGAGTAGATGAGGGTTTGAATAAAAATGCTCTGTGTCTATCTGAAGAGCCGTTGGCGATCACTGGCTGCAGACGGAGGGACGGTCTGTTTTCTTCAGGGCTGCTGTCCCTGTGAAGCTGTCCATGCTTCAGTGCGTGGTCCTATCCGCACATGCGTACAAGGTGGCTCTACACCGGCGCGGTGGATTTTCAAAAAGAGCATATGGGTTGGCAAAGAAGCGATGAGAGGATGGGGAGGATTTGATCAGACACGTTACATACATGCATGAAATTATCAAACAATAAAAAAACTAATGAAAATCTGTAATAAAGAAAGAGGAGATATGACGTGGGAGGAAAAGCTCAGGCCCCTGGGCAGCTGGACACTGGGAGGTTAGCTGGATAGAGAGAAGGGTGTGACAGACTCCACACTCAGTGAGCTGGCAGCCCTAGCTAATTAGCAACAATTAATTTTATGGTAGGAGCAAGAACACATGTATGATGTTCTACTAATGCTTAATAGTTGTCACCATAAATCACTCCATCTCTCCCTGAAGCTCAACTTGCAGGCAGGATGACTCTAAATCTTCTGGAATTAACACAATAGGTGGATCAGCTAAGACTTGATTCCTGTTATCAAAGAAATACCTCCCAGCCTCCTTATCACTTGGCCAGCCACTAGTCTCTGCTGTTGTATCTCAGGTGAGACACATCAGGCTCAGCTGGGCCTTGGACCTTATTGGGTAAAGGAGGGTCACAGAGGATCTTCCCCAGGTAGGTTACAGGACTCCTCTTGGAACACTCTGAATCTGGTACCCTGTGTATCTGGAATGATCTCCTAGGCTGAGCTAGAGGACAACTTCTTCTACACACACCTCCTCCTATCAACTGGTAGTGCCTGTGTGGAACGTCCTGGGATTTAGTAATTGGAGGATTGATTAGTGATGTCTTCTTGGCACTAGGATGAGGGACACTTTTTTTTTTATTATCACCATGACTATTCCTTTCTGTTGATCAGTCTTCTTCAGTTCCTTAGGCAGCAGCTTAGCTCTCTTCTGAGTAGAACCCACATGAAAGCTGAGCCTTGTCCTGCTGGCCCTGTCTTGAGATCATCTCACCTTCTCTCACACTTCCTAGGCTTTCAGTGGGATGAGACTTTTGTTGAGGTCAGAGTAACTGTAGCTAGGATTAGCTGTATGCTCAGTCCTTCCCTGTCACTAGGACTAGCTGTGTGCTCAGTCCTTCCCTTTGCCACTACTCACTGGCTAGACAGCACTCGTTGGAATAAAGACAGATCTGACCACATCGCTGCCTGTGCACTAAGAGAATCCAAATGACAGACTTAGGCCTGGTGACTTCCTAAGGTCAGTTTCTGAACCTGCTTGCTTCCTCCTTCCAGTAGGCGTGGACTGTCCATCCTGCTGCTGTAAATCTGATCACTTCCCCATCATGTCTGTCCTGCTTAGCAGAACATGTCTCCACTGATTTGGGATAAACATGATAACAACTTAAAAAATACATACCAAGTGTTCTAATTATGGAAGTAACCATCGTGGGTACACAGTGGTCAGTTAAATCCAGGTATCATGACTTCTGCATAGAATGGTGGAACACATAGACTTTATTCCATTTTCCCCACTACAGACAAGAAACTGGTTGTGCAATATACACTGTCTGCATAATAAGACTGAGAAGGGAAAGATCCTGATTGGCTGGAGTCATGTGATATGTGATGGGGCATTCCCTGATTGGCTGAAGCTTTGATGTGTGGTGGGAGTCCCTGGATTTTCTCTTGCCTTAGGAGCCCAAAGAACAAGAAGCCTAAAAACAATGCGAACAGAGGAATTGACCCCCAGGACAAGTCTGACTTGTTCTTCCAAAGTCACAGCAAAGGGGTGGCCTAGCAAGATGGGAAAATTTTCAGAAATAACTATCCACCAAGCTAGTGCCACAGGAAAACCATGCCACCAGCAAGAGCTGGACTGGATGCCTAGACACAATGTCACAAGTCACAATGGGGAAAGCAGCTCTGTCTCCAAGTGGTGGGAGAGAGCCAAGTCAGAAAGGGCCACAGTAGAGAATCAGGGTTTCCATAGCCCCCAAGAGTGACAAGCACCCCTCACCTTCATGGTGACCACAGACACAAAGCAAGGACCATGGGCCCCGTCTCTACCCTCCTCCCACCTGGACTAACAGCAGAGGAAGCCTAGTGGAGGGTCACTCAATTTGCAACCAGCTGGCAATAAGGAACCTGCTTTTCTTTCCTGACACTGCATCACTGGGGAAGCTACCGAGGGAGAAATAACCAGACATCCCTACCCCTTCTAGCAAGGGGGACATCAGAAGTGTCCCGCCGCCGACCCACAACTGCTTTGAAAATCCAGTGCAATGAACTCTTTCAGTGACAAGAAGATTGTGGAGAGAGCCCGGGTTTCCACCCAACCCGACCGTTTCAAGACACTGCCATCTTCCTTCTAGAGTGACTGCAGAGGAAACTGGGGAGAAACTGAGGAAACTGAGCCTCATTCAAAGGCCCAAGTGCCAAGCTTCCAAAAGAAGGAAAAGAGCGCTTCTGCCACAGGTCCAGAATAATCTCAAACTAAATTGTTAAAGCCAGCAGATGCCAAGCCAAAATGACAGCCGTGTCAAAGAAGTGTGTCAAGGGTCTGAACACAGCCAGAACAACCCAGCAAGCAGACACAAATGCACTTGATGAAGTGGGAACAGTAAGTCCCAGCCAATGAGAGAGCCGGGTTCAAGTGTTAGAAATTAAAAAAGTACAGTCATCAAATTTAAAACTAATAAATAGAGTTACAGAATGGGAGAGGGAAGAAGGAATTGATAAAATAAAATTAAGAAATCTAATCACAAATCCAAATAATAATCTAAATTTAAATAATAAAAATTAACCCGGAAATCATTGTATTCTTACAAAACACCTAGCAGTGAAATTAATGTGTCCCTAGAGAGGAGAAGAAAAAGAACGACGCCTGGAGAACTAGCTGAAGGCACAACTGACAGACTTCACCTATCAGACAAAACATGTAAGCACAACATGTTGAGGAATAACTCCAAGCAAGAGGAACCCAAAGGAGCTTCGATCTACAAGGACTACAAGGACTACAAGGACTGCGATCAAACTTCTGAAATACAAACATACTCGCAAGAGCTAAAGAGCAGGGAGATGTTGGTGGGTGAGAGTGCTTGTCGTGTAGGTGTGAGGACCTGTGTTTGAGTGTGCAAATCCATGTAGAAGCTGGATGTGCAGCACGAGCGTCTGTACACCAGGTACTCCTGTGGGAAGAGGGAGGCAGAGTCAGGGGAATCCTGAAGCTCATGACTAGTTAAGTCTCCATAGTCGCAAGCAAGGATCAACACTCAGGGCTGTCCTCTGACTTCCATATATACACTGTGGAATGGGCACACACACACACACACACACACACACACACACACATACACACATACACACACATACACATATCATACACACACATACACACACATACATATACACTCACACATACACACACACACACACACACATACACATGCACACACACACGCACACATACACACACACACATACACACCACACACACATATCATACACACACATATACACACATACACACACACACACACACACACGTGAACACACACACATACACACACACACATACACATACCATACACACACACACACACACACACACCCCTAAAGAACAATGAGAGACAATATACTTTAGCAATAAAGGAAAAACTATGCAAATGACACCATCTTTCTCATAAGAAACCATGAATAGTAGAATAAGGTGACACAACATCCTCTTAGTGATGAAGAAAAGAACTGTTCTGCTTGGTGTATTTCTTTTTTATCTTATGCCCGTGAGCATTTGACCATACACATACATGTGCACCCTATGTGCAGGGTCCATGGAGGCCAGAAAATGGTATTGGAACCCATGAAAGGAGAGCCACATCTGTGCTGAGAGCCAAACACAGGTCCTCTACATGAGCAAGCAGCTCTTAACTGCTGAGCCATGCCCCAGCTCCCAAAAAGGGCAGCCTTAACTCACACTCTTCTGTCCAGTGGGAACACACCTCAGAGACAAGGCAAGAGGGAAACCAGCACAAAACCTTTTCCTTAAGTTCTCTGGTTATGTTGGAGCTGAAGCAAGACGTATACATTGTTGTCTGGGATTTTACAATGTATATAGAGTAAATATTTAAGACAATTGCAATATAATTGGAAAAAGGAAAACAAATGAAGTAAAAATTCCACATTTCGTTTAAACCAGTAAAATGTCAACACTAGTGCACAGAGATGCTGTGTATATAGTGGGCATCTAAAGCAGCCAGGAAAAAGCTATGCAGAATACCAAGTGAAAAATACTTGTGGACAATTCCCATGGAATTTCTTTTTAATGTTCTGGAAATCCAGAGAAAGAAAATAGAGAAACAAAAACAACCATGCAAACAAACAGAAAACAAAAAAAAGAGCATATCATATCAATATCAATAATTATCATAAATAGAATGATCTACATACATCACTTACAAGGTAGAAATTGACGAATTGAGAAAATATCCCAACTGCGTGCTGGGAACACACTTCAGACACAGCAGTGAGTGGGAAAGGAAAGGGTGGGAGATGCACTGCAGACAATAATCAGATAAAGTAAACACAGGTAATCATCTGCGATAGAGAGGGCCATTACAAGCGATAAGAGTAAACTCCAAAAAAGGACCTAAGAAAACTAAAGGTGAGTACCAGTTAGAGATCTGATAACGAGTAGGGAAAGAAGTGGTGGTGGAAATCGCAAGCCCACAGTCAGAACTGAAGCCACCCAAACCTACCTCCCGGCGACTGAGAAATCAACAGACGTATAGAAGAAATGGAAAATGGCTGCATGTATAAGATTTACAGAAATGCGTCCTGCATTTATTGGGGTGCAGCCCCCAACCTCAGCAGAGCACATGTTCTTCTTCTGGGCTCTCAACATGTACACGGATCATACCCTGAAGTGTAAAGCAGGTGGCAGCAAATTTAAATTAAGTGTCCAGAGAGTGTGTTCTCTGACCAGTGTAAAAACAGAAATGATAATAGAATGGCAATGTATGAAAATTAGAGCACTATTTGAAATAATCCATGAATCAGAAGAATATATGAAATATATTAAAATAATATATTAATATATAACTATATTAACTTAATATAATAAAATGTATTATATATTATATATATATATTAAAATGAAAAATAACACATTTGTGAGGCACAGATAAAGCAATCCTAAGAAAACTGACAATATTAAATCATTATGTTGAGAGGAAATCTTCTTCTATACTTCTCAATCTGCCTAGCTCCTACTTCTGATGGGTGAGGGTCTGATGTGTGCTGGACACTGGACCCACCATTTGTCTGTCCATCTAGCTCCTAATGCTGACTAGTAAGGGGTCACTGACCTCTTAGCCCCCTGCGACACTTCCATAGTTTCCCCAGTTCCTGGTGCAGACATGTAAGCAATCCCCAGACCATCACCCCAGGCCCACACTCCAAACAACTAACCCCAAATGTACAAATGTCAACGCAAAAAAAAAAAAAAAAGAAAGAAAGAAAAAAGAAACAGCATGAAAATTCAAGGTAACATGTCTCCTCCAAAGATTAATAATCCCACAGAAATGAAAATGACCTGGAAGGACCTCAAAACAAAGGATTCAGAAGGATTATAACCATGTTCAAACAACTCAAAGAAGAAAAAAGGAAAGATACGAGTCAAACATGGAAGTCAATACTAGATATGAAAATTGAATTCAACAAAAATAGTTGATGAAGGAAATCCAAACTTGAATGATGCTGAAGATGAAAAACTCAGTAAGCCAAATAAAAATCTCAGTGGAAAACTTCACAAATAGAAAGGATACATGGGCTAGAAGACAAAGTGGAGGAAATGGATACTCAGTAAAGGTCACTTATAAATCTATTAAAAGCTATGAAGCTGTGGGGGAGAGCTTTAGGTCACCATAAAAAGACATACCTTTCAAATTATGAGCATAGAAGACTATAATGCTAAAGACATAAAATATATTTTTAATAAAATAATAGAAGAAAAATTCCAAAAGCTAGAGAAAAGATTGCTTATCCAGGCACAAGAATCAAATAGAATTTTAAGTAGAAATGACCAAAAAATAAACTCTCTGTGACATATTATGCTTAAGACACTAAAAATATAGAAGAAAGACAGGCGATTGAAAGCTATAGAGAGAAAGTTCAAGTCATTTAGAAAGGATGGCCCATCTAAATAAAACTGACTATTTGACAGAGAGTCAAATATGGCCGGGGAAAAATGTATTCCAAATTATGTAAGATCATAACTATCAACTGAGACTATTATACCCAGCAAAACTATCCATTAAGATTGAAGAAGAAATAAAATCCTTTCACAATAAAACCCAACCGAAGAAATTTATATCTACTAAGGTATTTCTACAAAGGATACTGAGAGAAATACTTCAGTCTGAAAAGGATAAACACATCAAGCAATCACGGGGAATAAATAAATAAATAAAGTACCAGGACAGTTGACCAAAAGATGTCAAAGACAACACCATAAAATCAGCAAAGTGATAGGATTTAACGTGTTGTTCAACAATAACTTGGAATATTATGGTCTCACTTCCTCAATAAAATGACACAAAGTAGCAGACTGGATAAGAAAAACAGGATCCATCCTTTTGTTCTCTTTAAGAAACACACTTTATCATTAGTAATAGATAGAAACTACCTTACACTTAAAAGGATGGAAAAATATATCCCAAGCAAATGGCTCTTTAAAAAAAAAAAAAGAAAAAGAAAAGAAAAGAAAAAGCAGATGTATCTATTTTACTATCTGGAAAAATAAATTTCAAGCCAAAACTAGTCAGAAGAGATGAAGAAGGCCATTCCCTACTCATCAAAGATCAATCTACCAAGAGGCTATCACAGTTCTAAACACACACACAACAGAAGTACACCCAATTTCAGAAAACAAGTACTACTAGATATAGAACAACAGATTAACCCAACACAGCAGCAATGGAGATTTCAGTACCCTACTGTCATCAATAATCAGGTCACTTAGACAAGACTAAACAAAAACATTGGAGTTAAATGATACCATAAATCAAGTGGACCTAACATAGCTATAAAACATTTCACCCAAACACTAAAGAATACAGATTCTTCTTATACAAAATTGATCACATTTTAGGACATAAAGTAAGTCTCAACAGATATAAATTGAAGTAACAATTATTCTATTGGATAGCAAAGGAATGAACCTAGATATGAAAAGCAATAAAAACTGTAGAAATTACAAAAACTCCTGAAAACTTGACAAGCATTTCCAATAACGTTGGGAACAAGACAAGGATTCACACTCTCTTCATTCCTGTTCAGTGCTAGAAATATTAGCTAGAGAAAGATATGAAGGGGGGAGAGAAAGGGGATACAAATTGGAAAGAAAGAAGTCAAGTATCGTTATTTGCAGATGATATGATTCTCTACATAAAGACCCTAAAGAACCCACCTGAAAGCTTCTATAGCTGATAAACACATTCAGCAAGGTAACAGCATAGAAAGCAAACACAAATAAATCAGTACTTCATTATATTCCAACAACAAATACAGAGAAAGAAGTCATGAAGCAGCCTCATTCACATTTGCCTAAAAAAAGCTGAATTTATTTAACTAAGAAACTGAAAGACTTGTAGTGAAAACTAAGAAACTATAGAAAGAAACTGTAGAAGATAGATCTTTCTTGCTCATGGACTGGTAGGATTAATACTGTGAAAATATCCATCTTACCAAATGTAATCTGCATAGTCAATGGAACCCACATCAAATTCCCAATGCAACAGAATTTGAAAAATAATCCCCAAATACATATGGAACCACAAAAGACCCAGCATAGCAAAAATAATCCAGAATAATAAAAATGTTGTGAGAGGCATTACTAGCTCTGATTTTAAATTATGCTACAGAGAGTTAGTAATAAAAACAGCATGGTACTGGTGTAAAAAGAGACACATTAATCAATGCAATGCAACTTAAGACTCAGACATAACTCAGCTGATGCTGGCCTGGAACCTTTATCACTACTGGCTAGCTTCCAAAGTGCTGGGAGATGCTATGCATGCTACTGTGGGGAAAAATTGACAGTCTCACCCAGCTGTGAAGTCTCCTAGCTACAGTAACAACTTGGAAGGTATGCTCACTGCTGTAGAGGCACAAATGCTATAGAAATAACCAACTACTTCCCCGCTGGATTTACATCCTACTTCACACAGTGAAATTCATGTCTAGTACTGTTAATTGGATCAGAAACTTCAGGGCTGGATCAATCACAGGCCCTAGAGGAACAACCATGAGTTGTTATCCTGCTAAGTAGATGCAATGATAAACTTTCACCTGAGTTCTTATATTTGTTCCCACAAACAGTGCCTCTCTCAACTGCCAGAGAAGCGTCTGTGCATTGTAGATGACAGTACAGGCCTACACAGAACAGAGAATAAACTGTGGAGTCCTCAGCTCTAGTTTGGACATCTATATCATGCCCCTTCACTGAAGGAAGAGGAGCAGAGAGATTGTAAGAGTCAGATGTAAGGAATGCCTGCAGGGAAGCAGTATTTGCTGGGCATGGCGAGGACTCTGCACCCATGAACTCTCAGTAGCTGTGACTGTATGTACAGGCCTGCAAGAGATTAAGCCAGACAAAATCCCAGCACAGATGAGCGAGGGGCTCAGGGTCAGAAGAGAAGGAGGGTCAGTTTTCTCCCAGGATGTGGCTGGTAAGAGGCTGTGCATGCTCTAGGAGCTGGCACATGCAGGTAACACTAAGTAGACTCAGTGGACATTAAAAAAAGACCATGTGGAGAGTTAGGGAGAAACTAGAGGGGAGGGGAGGGACGTAAAAGGGAGTGGGTGTGATCAAAACACACTATAAGTATGTAAGAAATCCTCAAACATCAAAGGAGAAGACCTCATACCCCTGCTGCAAGAAATTAGAAAGTGAACTGTGTAGCCTCCCAGAGAAGCAAAGGGAAGGAGGCTTTTCAAAGAGAACAGAAATCAATTAAAAGTGAAGGCAAAATTCCTTGGAAGAAAATCAAGATCGGTAAGTTCCTGGTGAGATGGCAAATTACAGGTGCCAGGAAGGAAACTGTGCCTGGCGACAGACATGGACAGGGTTCCAAGGGAGACGTGACAGTCCTACACAGCAGCCCCACCACTTGGGTGAAGTGGACCATGTTTGTGAAAAGCAAAAATCCCTATATGTGACTGTTATAGTAAGCTACTGGGTGCAAGGAGCACAAGGAGGCATTTTCATAGCTGCAAACCCTGTCAGACCTCAGCAGAGGGAACCACCGTCCTGGCCAGTGCCGTATTCCCGGTGGAACCCCAACCATCTCCGCTCAGGTGTATTTATTCTTTCAGAACTCCTCAGGTATTCTGACAGCACGTGCAGATCATTAGCAATCAAACGTGCCCCATAGAAACCCAACCCCTGCAGACAATACAAAACGCCAAGACCTATGCATCCGTTTTTCCAACAGTGCACAAAACATTTATTTTAAACACAACTAAAAATAAACTTCCTCAACATATGACATTCCTAATATAAAATAGAGACTTTGAGTGGCTCTATAAGGAATTTATAATTAGCAACCCCAAAAGAAAATCTTCACTTACAGATGGCTTTACTGGAAGGTTCTACTGAGTATCTGAAGATTAATACAATTGCACACAATCTCTCAGAGAATACAGGGGGTGCTCTGTCTGTCCTTCAGCTAGTCAGTTTTGAGGGTTCAAATCGTAATGAGTTTTCTCAGGTTTATCCCTGGGCTTTTTGCTTTGGGGGAGGGACTTAAGGTGGGATTTTGTGTTCAGCTTGTGTGTTGCTCATGGAAACAGCACACATTTTGCTTCGTTTGTAGACTATAACTTTGCTGGACAAATTATTTATTTCAGGAGATTTTTTTGATAGTTTTTTTTTCAGAAGTTTGTATGTATATGTTTCCAGCCTCTGACTAGAGACATTTTTATTTCTTCCTTTCCTGTCTACATGGTTGTTATTTCCATGTCCTGCAAAGGCCAAGAGCTGACAAGATTGCTTGGTGAATAGTCTTAAAGGGAACCATTCAGTGTAATGCTAACTGCAGGCCGGTTGTATGGCTGTCCTGACAAGCTTAGGACATGGCTACCAGTAACTAGTTTTGAGATTTCTTCCCTTTCTTTCTCTTCTTTCTTTCTTTCTTTCTTTCTTTCTTTCTTTCTTTCTTTCTTTCTTCTCTTCTTTCTTTCTTTCCTTCCTTCCTTCCTTCCTTTCCTTCCTTCCTTCCTTCTTTCCTTCCTTCCTTCCTTCTTTCCTTCCTTCCTTCCTTCCTTCCTTCTTTCCTTCTTTCTTTCTTTCTTTCTTTCTTTCTTTCTTTCTTTCTTTCTTTCTTTCTTTCTTCTTCCCTTCCTTCCATTCTTTCTTTCTTTTTTCTTTTCTTTTTTCTTGAGACAGAGTTTCTCTTTTGTAACTCTGGCTGTCCTGGAACAGTCCTAGATCAGGCTGGCCTTGAACTCAGAGAGATCCACCTGCCTCTGCCTCCTGAGTGCCGGGATTAAAGGTGTGCACCACCACCTGGCTGGGATTTCTTGAGAGTTCTAACATGTGAGGTGCTGACAATTGTCAAATGTTTTGTCTACAATAGCTGGTAAGATTAGGAGAATTTTCTATCTAGCCCTTAAATCTCCTGGCTGCATTTGATACAACTTTGAATATTGAACTAGTCTTACATCTCTGGAGTAAATCTCACTTGGTCATAATGTCTTTTATATATGCTGGATGCTTTTGCGTGGTTTGTAAACAGTTTTTGCAGCAACATTTATGGGGATGTTTGTGGCTTTCTTTTTTTACACTGTCCTTATCAGGTTATGGCTTCTTCCCCTAAAGGTATGGTTAGTACAGCCTCAGAGTATGGTCTCATTTGCAGTAGTCTCTGCAAGTTCAGTTCAGTGAGATAAGGTTCTTTTGTGTAGGCATTAACTCTGATAATGTATATCTTTATGACAGAGAGAAAAAGGAAGGAGACAGAGAGAGAGAGAGGGAGAAACAGAAAGAGAGAGAAGGAGAGAGAGGATCACCATGTGAAAATGAAGAAGACCCTGGTGTGATGATCACTAAGCCAAGAGCAGTGGAATCAGCAGCAGCTGGGAGGAAACTGGAAAGTTCTTCCGGTGGAGCCATGGGAAGAAAAACGTCCTGATAAACATGATTTCTGACATTTTGTCTTCTGAAACTGTGGGATTAGAGATTAATTCTGTCTTAAGTGTCCAGTTCATAGTAAACCTATTATAGAGGCCCCAGGACAGTAATGATACAGGGCTTTCAACCAATGGCGCTCAGACAATTGAACACACATTCACCAAGACTTATACTGTGCCGTAAGTATCGCATCTTATGTAAAAGTGTCAAAAAGATGAATTATACCTTAAATATCAGGCATAAAATTATAGAACTTCAGTAGAAAAACCCACAGGCATAACCTTCATGGCCTTGAGCTGGAAACAGAATTTCTAGTCACCAAGTATAATACATAAAAGGGAAAAGTAATTAATGGGACTTCATCATGGTTAAAAAGTCTTTGTTCTACAAAAACATTCTACTAAAGAAGTAAAAGGACAAACTACAAACCAGGAAGAAATATTTGTAAGCCACATCTCACAAAGGAGCAGTGCACAGAATGCAAAAAGAACTCTCAAAAGGCAAAGCTTCAAAACAATAATCCAACTAAAACAGATAACAGGAAGAATTAGGGGAAATAAAAGAGAAAGCACAGTGAGATACCAGTGTGCCCATCAGGACCGCTGAAGAACTAGGGACAGCAGCAAGGGCTGACAACTACCATGATGCATTGCTGCTCGCAGGGTTAGATCTACAGCCTACAGCCGCAACAGAATGCTTGGGAAACTCTCTTGGAAATGTCTCAGTACAACAGCAAACAACAAAGTGCACCCGACAGGATGCTTTACCCAGAGCCAAGGTGCATACAAAGATCTTTGTATAAACTTTATCCAGAACAGTCCTGTGATGTAAATCTTCACTGCTAACTCACCTTGATATAGAATCACCATGGTAATACACTTCTCGGTGTGTCTATGAAGGACTTTCCAGAAATGTTTTGAGATGGGAGACCCAGCCTGACTGTGCGCAGTGCTCTCCTGGGTGTGCTGGGGTCTCAGACGGAATAAAAAGCAAATAATGAACAGAACCCTAGCAGTCATCTCTCGGTGCTTCCTGACTGCAGATGCAATGGGACCAGCTGCCTAGCGGTCCTGACTTTCCTGCTTGCCTTGAGGGTCCGAGCCTCTGAACTGTGAGCCAGATAACCCCTTTCTTCCACAGGTTGCTTTGGTCAGCAGTGGGAGAAGTATCTAACATAAGCCCCAAGAGAGAAACAACCTGTTTTCAGTAACTGAGAATCTAAACAAGCTGCCATAGCTCTATTCTGTGCACTGCTGCTCAGGGGAAATAGAAACAACTATTGACGTGTGACTTGGATGGAAAACTTACTGAGTGATTTTTTTTTTTTTTTTAATGTTAAGCCACATCCCGCAAGACTCTTTATAAATAACATTCCTAAAATACCAAAGTTGTGGAAATAGGGCAGAGATTAGTGGCTGCTAGGGGGCTATAGACAGATGTGGGGGACGGGGTGGGGGTAGGGGTTGGGGTTGAGGGGGAGAGTTAGGGATGTTATCAAAGAACAAGGCAGGAGATCCCCCATGTAGGGACATCTCTGCACTTTGTTGTCTTGGTGTGAATCTTCTGGGTGTGAGATCGTGCTGTAGATATGTTGCCACTGAGAGAAAATGAATTAAGATCCACTGCTTGTGACCACATGCAAGTCTACAATGATTTCAAGTAAAGATCGGAACCTTAAGAACTCGCCTGTTCTCCCAGCACTGGGGAACTGAGGCAGGAGGATCGTAAGTTCAACAGAGACCTCATTTTAGCAAAATAAAATGTAAGTTTTAAGAGATTCGAGCATGCTACCGGAAATAATTGTAATATGCACAAAGAACGTGTTTCATTCAAAGGAGAGCCACGCCTCCGAACGCTGCTGCTCACTATTGACAACTGGGATTTCATCCCACCTGCATCACAAGTGAGTTCCCCCGGGCCTGGCTCATGTTTTATTTACCCATAAATCTCCCACAGTGCCCGGCAAGCACCCTGCTATGTAATGAATGCTGCATAAATGTTTGTTGACTTAATGTTTTATCAGCGATACACGGTATGTGTGTCATACACTGTTAAAACACTGCTTGCTGCAAATGAGGAAAACATTAAAGAACTGAGTCACCCACTGAATCAATGCCATTCTTTAAAAAGCAATTAAATCCCTTTGTTTTTTCAACTAGTGACTTGTGTATTTGCTTCTCTCTCCCTTCCTCCACCCCCCACCCCCCATCTCTCTCTGTGTTATTTTGTGATTACAAAAGCAATAGATGTTCATGGCATGGAAGTTTTAAGTTGGGAGAGGCGCAGAGGATGCTGTCTGTCTCAGCCATTGCAGGAGTTATATTTCTCTGACGTGGCCTGGTTTCGGAGCACTTGGCCTTTGTTTTCCTGTTCTCAGAGTCCCTGGTTCATCCAGGACAGCTTGAGACTCTGTCAAGGGCCCCTGTAGGAAGTAGCCCTGCTTCCCACATCCTCCCAAGAAAGTAGAGGCAGAGCACTTGTGGAGAGGAGGGTGGGGGCAGGCAGTTAGCTGCAAGGCTCTAAGATGTATATGTATAAAAATACCAAACCGAAAGTCACTTTTGTATGCCAACTAAAAACTTAATTACGAAGGGTGTCTATCTCTCCTTGTTCTCCCAATATACCCGCTGCCAGTGAGCCAAGCCCAAGGCTCCGCCTCAGGGTTGGTGTCTGCCTGCCTTGCTCCCCTCTGCTCACCGCTGCATGGTCTAATCAACCCAGCAGTCTCTGTGCTGAGCGCTCTCCACCTGCCCCACACTCCCAGGTTCTTATTCTCAGGCAGCACACTGACAGCAGCCCCTGATTTTGACTGTGATCCAAATTAAGATGCACTTTTCACTGCATAACATGGAACCTATGAGCCAGGAACCACCTACAATCCCATGACGCTGATTTATCCTCATGGAGTGATGTACATATACTTTTTAAAATTCAATTTAATTCAGTTTTTTTTTAATTTTCAAAAATAATAAGAGTGTGATTCATGAATGAGCTTTAGAGAATCTGATGATTCACCAGAAACTGACTTCCTTTCCTCATCTACAACTGTTCTACCTTCTACCCTCCAGCAGGGCCAGACAGAAGTCCCCACTGTCTGCCTGCCATTTCGTTCTTCTATCAGTCTATCCCCTCTCTCTCTCTCACACACACATGGACAATGGACCCACCAGAGGAAGCTATTCCTCTCTTGGCATCTCCTCCACCTTCCTTAGTCCTTAGTCAGAAGAACTTCCTGACACGGATCCTTCTCCAGTTTTCCTGTGCGTTATTACATCTCGCTAATGGCAAACCCACCCCATGGATCCGTGTATGTGAGAGAAATGTCTCCCACTCTTTCGTACATGATTTTGAAGTTTGGTATTTGTTACTAACTTGGATGGGATAGTCACCCAAAACTCAAACACCTTTTCTAGGAAGGGACTCAGTTTCTCAACCTGACTTCTGAAGCTGTGATTGGCGTAACACAGAAGGTAAATACTTGATTGGTGAACAGCTATGGGAAACACCTGGCAGAGCAGAGCAGGAAGCGGTAAAGGCAAGCCTGGGAAGAAGTGAGCTGGAAGCCACATACCTGATTGAAATGCACAGGTATTTATAAAGATGAAAAACTAACGGGAATTACCTACAAATCCCATTAATAAACCTTCCACGCTGTGCTGGACCCGTTCCTGGAAGGACATGTTAAAGCACGGGTGTCCTCTGCTCAAGGTTAGGCAAGAAGTCAGATTACTGATGTGGGTTAGAAGTCATGAATTCCTCCCTCAGAACATTGTGTGCCTAACAATCAGGGCCTGAGACTTTGTGGGAACCTCTGAGAAGAAAGGGGAGGCCAGAAAAGGCTCCAGAAGTCAAGCCACTTCAGTCACTTCTGTGTTTAAGCCACCCGATGGCATCTGGGGTCTTTCCTCCCTGTTTTCTTTGGCATTGTGGGTGCTGATTCTTCCAACTCACTAGTTCTGGGTGGCCTGAATCAGCTGCTCTGTGACAGCTGCTGCGCCTGTGTAGTAAGACACTCCCTCGGGGACTTCCTCCTTCTTGATCTCTGCTGAAGCATCTCCCGATCCTACAGAGCCAACTAACTCCCAGGTCTGATGACTGTCTACAGTGCATAGCAGCGAGTGGAAGGAAAGGAGAAGAGAGGCGGGGGAGGCGGGAGACAGGAGACAAGAGCACAGGAGGCCATGGGAGAGAGGAGAAAGGGGAACCGCTCATCTTCTCTGGCTCCTGTCTCAGATGAAACCTCAACACACTAAGGTGGAAGATTCCCTCCACTTTTAACTGAGAACCAAGAGACACTTTGGGTCCAGGATGATCGTGATGTGAGGACTGGGGACAAGCCCGAGGGTGAAGCTGTGGGCATGACCCGTGTGTGTCACTGCTGGGCTCCATTCCCAAGGCTGCTTCTCCAGTGTCCCGAGCCCACCACATCAGCCATGCAAACTAGCTGCTTCCTAGTGGAGTTCTCCCTCAGGCTTTGCTGACATCTCATTGGTCACTGCTGTCCAATCAGCTTTCTGCAGTGGCATTTTGTAGCCACTTCAAAGGAGAACTGAAATTTTAGTCTGAATTGGATTTTAACCACTTTAAATTAGAAAATCTCATGTAAAGATTTCTGGCTGCCCCGGTGAGCTGAACGGGGAGTTCCTTCCCCTCAAGGGTACACAGGAACTAAAAACAGTGTTTTAGAAAGTAATCAAGTATTCAGCCTGAAAGAAGCACATCCTTTTAGGAACCACTGCCCCCACTTTGCAATTTTATTTGGGATCAGCTGTGAACACAGTCCACAAACCAGCTAGCTCCCGACGCCTGCTACCTTCCTGGTCATTTTTGGTAGATATGTTGTTTTTCTCATGCGGCCCACCCCTGTCCCGGAAAAAAAAATTATTCAAATTGATAGATGTTTTCAGCTGTTGAAAGTTTTTCCATTGAGACTTGGGAGAAAGACCTTTCACCAAATCAATAAACAAGGTCTCTAGGTTGGTGTCTGCCCAGCCAATCAGGATCACTTCAGAGCCACAGAGAGGCTTTCCTGTCCAGTCAGTCACTGGAGAGAGGGCCGTTGCTAACCCAGTTATGGAAAAAGCTGGCGATTTACAACTAGACTCATAAATGCACATATTTTTAAGGAGCATGGATGAGCTCCCCAAGCCTCTGTGGGAGGACAGACTGACTTTAGGATAGCTGTCACCACCATCTCTGAGCAGCTGGGGTGTCACAGCTGGTCCCTCCACTGCCCGGAGCACTCAGGATGTTCTGAGCAGTTTCCCCAAAGATCCTTTCTTTACTCTCCCCAGCCTGACATCCATCTCAGGAACAACATCCTTCCGCCTCACTCCCACTATGTCCAACCACACCAGTCCAAACCACAACCACGACCACCCCACACGAACTCAAGTGCGTGCTTTGCAGATGACAGCTTGAGTCACCAAGTTAAAGGTTTGGCATTCCTGAGATGGAGGGTAAGGCAGAAAGAAGCTCAGGGGAGCAGGTAGCAGGCTTCCCAGCTACTTGTCACTTCTGTGGTCACCTCTGTGGTCACCTCTGTGGCCACCTCTGTGGCCCTGGGCCAGCATGGCCCTGTGAACTGGATCCTTATCTTCTAAGGGGAGGGGTGACTGCTTGACCTCTAAGGTCCTAAACAGAACTGAGGTTCCCATGTGCCCCATGGTTTAGGAGAGCAAGGACTTCCTCACCACTGATGAGGCGGGTCTGATTTTCAATGGGAACAAATGCATCCCTCTCTCTTCTAGCCAAGGATGGACCACAAGATGCTTCTTTTATGTGAGATGACCACCAGAGTGGCTGGGCAGCGTACCAAAACAAAGACAAGGGTAAAGTTTTATCTCTTCTGGAGAAGCAAGGGCGGAATGTGAAACTAGAGAGAAACGCTGGGGAGGAGGTGGGGTGCCTTAAGGAGGGGTGACAACCATAAGGAAACTGAATCTTCCAGACACCAGCGAGCCACACGTGACCTCACGGCCATTATGGCAGCCTGCACAAGACCCTCACTATCTCAAGCAGACAAACCCAGCATGGAGCCCCGGAGCTGACAGAATGTCCCACCCTTGGCTGAGGAGCTTTTGGCAGCTGACAGCTGCTGGGAGAGAGTTTTCACCGAGGCCCTTGGTAGGCCCACTGCCTACCAGTGGCACTGTGCTCATGGGCAGCACAAAACCGCTCAGTGGATTAAAGAAAACCCACTGGTGGGTAGGGAAGGGGCTGGATCTGGGAAGAGTTAGGGAAGGAGGCAAATACGATCAAGGCATGGTTTATGAAATTATCAAAGAATTAAGGATATTTTTATAAAGTAACAGAAGGGGAAATGTGATCAAAGCGTCTTAGCTCGCATATTAGCATGTCATGATGACGCATTATTTTGTATAGACAGTACGCGATAGCTTTTTTAAAAGACTTTTTCTACAGATCAGGGAATTAAGCGTTTGTAGAGTTGAGCTCTGCAACCCAGAGAACCGAGATCCTGGTGTGTCTGCCTCCCTGTCCTGTCTGGTGCTGGGCTCATCTCCAGACACATTCTTCACTTCACTTTTATCTCTCTTCTTCTTTCTTTCTTTCCTTCTCTCCTCTTCCTCCCCTTCTCTATCCCTCTAACATTAGTGACAGGAGTAAGAAATGCAATCTTACATAAAGCACGCAGAGCGCTATGGTCTGAGACTTTCAAAACTCAGCCTGCTGTAAATTCCTCCAACATTTTCAAATACACCACTCAGATGGTACCTTCCCGGCCTTCAGAGACATAGCAGACCAAGATAGGAGCATGATCCAGGGGGAGGGGCAGGGCTGGTGGGGCGGCAGGTGCCCTCCAAACTTCCCAGAGGAGAGAAAAAACTAAGAAAGTTACCTTTTTGGAAAATGACAGGGCTGTTCAAAGGCCTCTTGGCTTTCAAGGTACAAATTTAAAACCATCACTACCATGTCTATGGTCTTTCATGTGCCCAGTTAGACAACTGAGGTTCATTCTACCCATGTTTTGTCCTAAAACATAGCCAGTTTTATGGAAGAGTTACTTTTTATGGAATTTTTGTTGCAAGTCAGCTCCTCGCTGCCTTTAATAAAACATGTTTAGTGTTTGCCAGTACATGAAGTAAAGGAGCTATGAAGGGTCACGTTTGAGAGTCATCACCGCCCCTCATCCTCCAGATTTCAGTGCTGAAGGGAAGCAGGCTTTGTGTTACTGGATTCAAATGTCTCGCTAAAGCAAGTATTTATACAGAAACAAACCAACAAAAAGATCCCACGAAACAAAACAATAACAAACACCTGCCAGTTTAAACACCATGTACTGGCCCAGCTCTGGCCACGCTTATTATAAGTACATCTCTGCTTGTCGGCACAGAACGGCCTGCCTCACAAGCATGTTGTAGCCAGCCGTAGGCAGGCACGTAGCATGATCGCTTGGAAAGTCACCCAGAGCTAGCACAATGGAGACGTGTTTATGAAAACCGGGATGGCACTGGGACTGCTGTAAAGCAGAGAAGTGGGGGAGGGAGAGGGAAAAGGAGGTGGGGAGGCCAGTGGGCAGGCAGCAAAGCCGCTAATGTCATGGAGCTTCCTTCCGTTCCTCCAAGCTGTGGGGATGCTCGATGGAGGATCAACATGCACGACACGCACGCCCATCCTCTTGAGGAATCATCCTGTAACCGCACAACTTCATTAAGAGGTGCAGCCACCTGCATAACCAAAGTGGCTGTGTCAGCAGCAGCAACAGAAGAGGAGGAGGAGGAGGAGAAAGGAAGAAGAAGAGAAAGAGAAGAAGAAGAGAGGAAGAAGGAGAGGAAGAGGAAGGAGAAGAGAAGGAGGACTCATGGGGGGAGGATTCAGGGAGGAGACCTACTGATGGGAAAGGAGAGAGGCTCAACCTAATAATTGAGAGGACCAGTGCCCCCTAGTGATGACGGCACTGACCTCCGCTTTCCCCTTTCCCATGAAGTAGTAGCTTTCCCAGAAGTCCCTTGCTTCCCCCGCGAGATATAATGAGCCAATCCAGTGTTCAGGTCCTGACCAATCAGATCCCCTAGCCACTGCCTGTTTGGTTTAAAAGGCCCACGTGGCCACATTTGGAGGCTACCATGTATTTTTAATTGGCTAGCCCTGGCAGGCCAGAATGTAACCCTGGGAAATGAACTGCTTTAAATGGCCATATGTGTAACTCAGTGTCCACTTGAGCTATATTGCAGACCCAACAATCACCTTAGAAAATTGTTACCCAGAAACCAAGACTTCATTAAAGATTTCAGACATGTTTATTCATCCTTTGTTTGGGCAATAGTTCCTTCAACACCTACCGCCCACCAACCAAAGCCTTCTGCTGCAGTCTTCTACTGTAGTAGTGAGGCAGGAGAAAGGAGCTAGCCCTGGGAAGGCAGGCCTGGACAGCCTTGTTCCCTCCCCTGCAGAAATCCCCAAAGATCAGATAGGAGGCACTTTATAATCCTGACTATAATTAAATGGCATCAGGGGTTCCAGAGGCTTCTCTCCTTAACATTTAAAGAGACAACAAGCAGGCACGGAGGGCCCACACAGGGCCCAGCCTTTCTGACTTCATGTTTGGTTTTTGTTTGTTTCCTTTTGTTTTTGTTTTCTTGTGGCTCAGGGCAAATGTAGGGGAAACTCCCTGCCCCTCCCCCAGGACAGGATTATCTGCAAAGAGACAGTCTGCAGGAGTTTGGAGAACTGCTCCACTCCGGACAGATTCTTGCAGGGAAAAGCAATTTGAAAAGCCTTCCATCAAAGTCTGCTGCTGGGTCATGATAACAGCCTGAGCTTCCAGATCCTCTTTTCCAGGAGTTCGTCCAGGCAGCTCCCTGGAGCCAGAGAGGGGAAGTCTCTATCCAAACAGCTGCTTCAGAGCTAGGGCCCTTAAAAACAGGTCTGAGACGAACAGAGAACCCTAAGGACCTCCGGTCCTTTAGTTTGCCCTATTGTCAATGCTTTCCACCCTTGGCTTCCTGCCTTCTGTGGGTCTCAGGTTGCCCTGTTGTCTCAGGGTTGGATTTTACCCCCATTATTATTTGGATAAGCTTGAATCACAGGCATTTATATTTTCCTGTGATTTTATTCCAGCCTAGCCAAACTGCGTATGTTGTATTATGTCTGATGCCCACCCAATCTCCCTGCCCTCCCACCACTATTAAGTGCTGTCTGGAGCTATTAGAGGAAAAGTCCTATGAATTGTATCCCTGGTTCTGTGTGGCATTTTGAAATCGTCACAGACAATTTTACAAATGATTGATAATTATCTGCTGTTTGAGATACATATGGCCATTTATTAATTTGATGTCTGCCACCCTCGTGTTTAAATATATTTTGGGATTTAGTTTCACGGGGAGATTGATATAGACGGACTGTTGCTTGGATGATCATTTTACATGTCTTCAATATTCCTGTATGTGAAATTCCTATCTCTCGCTCCTGGCCAGCCTTGAAAGTGCAGGCCGGATACTTCTGGGCAGATTGGGCATTTGAAGAAGCGAATCTGCCCATTGTTGGCTGAATAGAGTCTAACTGGTCCATGTGACCAGTCAGAGCAGAAAACTAAAAGGCTGAAATGCAATCAACTCAGGAAGTGCTCAACTTTGCCACAGCGCAGCAGCTGGCGCCCTACTAACAAAAGCTTAATAAAACATCCGCTAGGGGCCGAGCATGGTGCCCCCAGGCCGGTTATCCAAACTGTGTCCCGGTAAACGGGCACCTAAGATGTGAAACAGAATGAGCTCCCAGCTGCAGTGTGTTCAAGGCCTGGAGCCTTAGAGCCCCAGCTTTCCTGCATGTCAGTCTGGACTGTTCAACCATTTCCAGATGGAACCTGACGATTGCACACGCAGGTCCCTGTCCCTGTGAGGCTCTAGCTTATCTGAGTTCCACGAAACTGCCCAGACTTAGCAGCAGTGTCACTGTAGCGTCCAACCCTACAGTCCAACCACACGTGATGTCTCAGCACACCACTTGGCTTGAAAGCCCTCCAGGGCACATCTCCGCTCTGCTCTCTCTGTGTTCCCTGAGTGTAAAGCATCTATCCTGGAAAGTGAGTATCTTGTTTCTTGTCGTCCAAGGAGCTTCGTGGGCTTGGAAGGAGATAACTACGACTCTTGCGTGTTGGAGCAGGAGGGTAGCACCTGCCCGGTTGGCTCAGAAAATTCCCCCTGCCCCTGCTGTGTGCTCGCTGCGCTCCCTCCGGTCACACACCGCTCCCAGAAAAAGATTCCATCCTTTGTCTCAAGGAACAATCAGAATAAAATCAATAATACCGAGTCTGACCGGCAGACACAAAGGCAGGCTTGCCAGTAAACACCGTATCTGCAGCTGTGTTGTCTGCGCAGGCGCAGGCACGCCGGCCTGCCCAGCTGTGCAGCGCGCTGACCTGCACGTCCGCGGTCATATTGTGAGAAGCTTTTGCAGGCCAGTGGGGACTCTAAACTAAGGAGGCAGCATCGACAGCTTCCAGACTGCTGAGCGGTCAGGGATGGCTGCTACAGCAACCGCTCTCTGTAGGAGTTCACACAAAGAGGAGCATTCTGCGCTCTGATTTCTAAAACGCATTAAAGAAAGCTAGTTGTCACACTCAATATATCACAGACACTGCAGGGGTCCATGCACAGGAGCTGCGGAGCTGGCAGACCACCTCTACAGCTTAAAAGGCTTAGAAACACCACTCACTGTCTTTTATGCAGGGTGTGAGGAGGGATTGAGAGGACAGCAGCAGAAGAGACCTTCCTGGAAAGAGAGGGGTGCTCTGAGTCTTAGGGGGTTGGGCTATACAGGCTGGTACCCTAGCCAAAGCTCATCGAAGTCTATTTAAGGCTCGTGCATTTCCTTGCGTGTAAATAAAACCAAAACTTCACCGAGACAAAGGAGGGGAAATGCGCGCGCGCGCGCGCGCGCACACACACACACACACACACACACACACAGAGACAGAGAGAGACAGAGAGACAGAGAGAGACAGAGACAGAGAACAAGAAAGAAATGGGGGATGGAGAAGAAAAAAGAAAAGGAAAGGGGAGAAAAATAGAAGGAACAAGATGAAGGAAAGGAAAAGAGAAAAGGAAGGGAGGGAGAGGGAAGAATGAAGAACAGATATGACGCTACACCGGTCGTCAGCTCATTTGGAAATGGTTCCAGAAGCAGCTAGACTGGGGACCAAGAGGCAGCACTCAACAGTAAACTCCAGGCGAGCATGCAGAAGCTCACAGTTCGGTTCCAGCTCCTCCGGTTCTTCCACGTTCAAAGGGTTGTGTTATTGCATATGAAGAGGAGGAAATCCCATGCCTCTCTTAGAAGTCGGGTTTCAGCACTGAGGGTGCCAATTCTGGGGTCATGTCCAGTGGGACCTCACACTACAAGCTGAAGCTACCCGAAGCCGTTTTGAGGCTTCTGAGTCCTTTCTGCCATCCTTGGATCTCTCTCCCTCAGAACCACGCCTACCCCGAAGCAGAGCTCAGAGAACTTAAGCTGGGAAAAATGTCCTATGGATAATTTACAGACTCTGACCTGAAACAAGGGCAAATACATTCAGACACGGGATTTGTTTCCTGGCTGCTGCACGATTTCAAAGCGGTCTTAACTTCTTATGGTGAAAAACTCCTCCACCATCCGGGAAATGAACCAGACTGGGTTACTAAAACCAGTCTCTGCCGCTCCACAGCTGACACCCATCTCCCTAGCATGATGTCCAAAGGGTGCCTCTTTAAAAATAGTTTTAATGAGGCATACAGGAGAAAAAGATTCATTTTTTATTTTTGAATATGATATATTGGCTGGGCCAAACAAATTAAGTTACCGCCTTGGACATCTTAAGAAAATAGTGTCCTTTTGTGTTTCTGCTGATTTATAACATTCAATTCTATAGTCTAATGGATGAAAACACAGACATGGGCATCAATAAAAATAGCTTTGAGATTCAGTCACCAGTATACATTAAGTGAGATAAATGCATACTCTGCCTAACCCTCAAAGCTGTGTGTAACTCCCCTCCTGGCTCAGCCCTGAGTCCCAAGATGCACCCAAGAAGATAAGCCAGGAACTTACTTCCCAAGTGATGTTCATGGAAGAGTTCATTTTATTTTAAGGATTAAAAACAGTTATATTCTAATATGAAACAGATGTATGCTGTGATGATGTATAAAACCTCCATACTATAATCAGCTATCACCGGGGTGACGGCCCATCAACCACACATGGGAAACCTTGTTTCCAACAATCTTCTCACTTGAATCTTCCTTGAGTCTTCCACGGTGTCTATGATGTCTACATAGAGAGGCTCCCATGAAGGAGACCAAGGCCCTTGACTATCACAGCTGAATTCTGAGCCAGGAATCCTCATAATCAGGAGAATGTCGTAGACTCTTCTAGTGTCCAGACTGGTAGTATCCGTGTGCAAAGTTTCCAGGCCAGTCCACAGCACTGAGAGAAGCAATACATTGTCCTGTAGGGTAGTTTGCTATGCAGAGTTGGTGTTATAAATTCGAGGAGTTCAGGAGCATTTAACAATGAAGGAAGCATCTTGAGATACCCTCTAGACCTCTGTCTTAATCTGAGCATTTCACCAGTGACTGAGAAGCACTGCCTGGGAGCATAATTCACAAAAGCATTCTCATGAATGTATTTCTGGGTTGCTATATGATCGAGAGGAATTTTGTGTCAGCTATAAGCATATGTTAATCATGTCTATTGGTACCAAGCAATTGCTAATGAGACCATGGGGAGACATTATGGAAGCTAGACTTTAATTTGTATCTGACATTTATATCTGCCTCATCTTATTCCAAACACAAGGATGGGCACCATGATGGTTAATCTCTCTCGCCAACTTGACTGGATTTATAATCCCACAGGGACTGCACCCCCGGGCATGTGTGTGAGAATCTTTTTCAGAAAGGATTACCAGAAGATGGAAGACCCACCTTGAATGTGGGTGGCACCATGGGTTGGAGGATACATTGAATAGAAAGGAAAAAAGAAAACCAAAGAGTCCAGTGTACCACCTTTACTGAGTGGTGAGCGCTCACCGTACCAAAACCTTGAGTCACTACCATGCCTGCCCCGCCATGATGGACTGTGTCACACGGGACTGTGAGCCCAAATAAATCCTCCCTTTAGTTGCTTTTTGACCACAGTGGCAAGATCAGACTGCGACACAGATGCAGGGTGAGGCGCATAGCAGGTGCTGTCAGTAAAGCCCCAAAGAGTGGCCGTTAGTCTTCACAATACCAGTTTTCAAAGTAGAAACTGAGAGCAATTGAGACTATACAACTCACCCAGCGCCACAGGGGAGTAGGATTTGGGGGCCAGGATTAAATCCATGCAACCTGACGTCCATACTGGCAACGAAGGCACACTCAGCTTTCTCTTGGGGCTGGACCCTGTTTGCTATCATCCTAATATGCCTCTCTTCCACTTTGTGCTGAAACGTAATCCCCATTGTGAGTGGATGGAATTTAAGATGGAGCCCTTGGAAGCTGATCAGGACTAGCCCTTTGATGCCCCGGGATAGATGCCGGTCGCTTAATAAGAAGAAGGAATGAGATCTAGCAACAAACATGCACATGAGCAGCCAGGAGCTCTTGCTGTGTGATCCAGACATCACCTTGCGATAGCAAGAAGGCCACAGCACTAGATGAACAGTCCCTGAACCTCCAGAACTGTGCACTAAGTAAGCCTTTCTCTATAACTCCCTGAGTCTATGATATCATGTTATGAACAATTTAAAAATGGACAGAGGGCCAGGTCTGGCTATACACACATTTAATCCCAGCACTTGAGAGGCAGGGGGACTGTGGATCTCTGTGAGCTAGAGGCCATCCTGGTCTATACAGTGAGTTCCAGGCCAACTGGGACTATATAATGAGAACCTGACTTTAAAAAAAAAAAAAAAACTTTATTATGGGCTGGATATATGGCTCAGTAGTTAAGAGCATTCACTACTCTTGCAGAACCCCTGAAGTCAGATCCCAGCACCTCACAGCCAGGCAGTTCACAACTACCTGTTAACACAACCCCCAAAACATTTAGTACCTCAGTGGCCGTTCATACTCCTGTACACATACACTCACATAATTAAAATAATAAAAGTAAATACTTGTAAATGGACTAATATTCTAATAATGGCTAAGAAAATTATACTACTCTAGAGACTATTGATAACATGAAAACCATGTTCAAATTTATCATACAAAAGCACCTTTGAGTTCTCCTAAAAGCATCAGGGGTATCTACGAGTTATAGAAGGCAGGATGTTTGGTTTGCTTATTTGTTTTCTCAGGATGATGGGGAGAAACCTAGACCCTTGGACGTGCTGGGCAAGCGTGCTGGGTCCAGCTGGATATCTGCTGCTGCAGCTCGAAAGGTATTTTTTTTAAATATATGTTTTGGCTTGTGTGTATGTCTGTGCACCGCACGCATGAAGTTCCCATGGAAGCCCAAAGGCATCGTCAGATCCTCTGGGACTGGAGTTACGGATGGTTGTGAACTGCCATATGGATGCTGGAATCTGAAACTGGATCCTCTGCAGGAGCAACCAGTGCTCTTAACTGCTCTTAACTCTCCACTGCTGAGCCATCTCTCCAGTCCCCTGAAAGGTTTTTTGTGATTTTTATGGAAGACACAAAAAAGTTATTGCTGGAGCTGGAACCCGGTTTAGAGCTCAGGGTAGAGAGCTTGTTGTCACGTGTGATAACCCGGGTCCCATCATCCAACACTGCCAACGGACAAGAGAAATAAAAAAGCAAAACTGTTGCGGGATCACTGATTACAATGGTGAACGAGGCAGCTCATCAGGGAGGTGGTGAGCCAGAGGGTGCAGGGCTCAAACCCAGAGCAGGCCTAATAACCTGGGAGCTGTTCTAACACAGACTCCACTCCTCTGCTGGTACGCTGAGGAGCTATCTGGGGTGGGGTCCACTCCACGGTGTATGTGGGCCTGCCTCGTTGGGTTTCCAAGGTTTTGCGTCTAGACACCTGGCTACCAGGCAGAGGTCCTCAGCTTTGAAGCTGGGGAACATGGTCTGAGTCTGTTACATGGACTTGCGTGTGCCGATCGTTCGTTCATAAGAAGCTGCTGGAAGGGGTTCGGCTGAGGGGCTGTGTGTAGAAACAGCATGTTTACGTCTGACGATAGACAATGGACACTTTAGAAGTAAGAGCCTTTCTCCGTCTTTCTCTCCCTAGAAGGGCTGTGGTTTGTCAACTGTGTCCCGAACATACAGACCCAAGACCAACATTTTCTGCTGTATTCTTGATCCTAGCTGACGCGTTTGTGTTATTAATGACTTGGAAAGTAACAAGGCTGGCTTTGTTCCCTTTGCTGCTCTATTCTGTGCCTTGTCAGGAAGCTGCCCGTCTTAAAAAAAAATGTTTTGTCAGTCCTTCTAGCACTTGATCAAATTTTAATCAAATAAGATAGAAAACAAGACCATGCGTCCCTTTGGTCCCTCTCCTGCTGAGAAAATAATTTGAACCCTCACCGACACTAACAGCTTTCTTTCAAGAGGAAAAAATGTGTAGACCCAGCCCTTGCACAGTTCCCTATTTTAAGAACCCGTTTTCATAGGGTCTGAGCGAGAGAGCAGAAACCTTTATAACAAAGCAGAGAAGAGCTGGCGAGGTCCTGGGGATTGGGTCATAAATGCTTCCCAGAGCCGCTGTGCTGAAGGCTTGGTCAGGAGCTGCCGGTGTTGCTGAGGCGGACACTGTAACGGGTGGGCCCAGTCAGAGGAGCTAGGTAAGTGGAAGAAAGAATATTGGGATCTCAGCCCCTCACCATGTCTCTTCACTTCCTGTCTTCCCTGGGATGAGCAGTTTGGCTTCACTGTGTCCTTCCAGCATGGTGCTCTGCCTCCCCAAAAAGGCTGCAACCTCTAGAAGAACGAGCTTTTCCTCTCCTGAAGTCAATTATCTCAAGCATTCTGCCCTTCTGGCAGAGAGCTGCAGAGCGCAGAGTAACTGAGTCTGAAGCCCCTGGAGGCAGAGACTGTGTCTCAGTGGTCAGGGCGGCCAGCAGCATCTTGGCTGCTCTCTGGACTTCAGCTGACTGCTGCAAAAAGGATTCGGCATCGCTCTCCTTGGGTTCCAGCGAGAGCTTTGTTTCATGTGTTTGGATGTGAGGCCATCTTCTTGGAACACACATTCTTTGGCCCTAAGGTCTTAAGGAGCTGTCATAGATGCTGCTAGAATATTGGTGTTTTCAATTCCTTGCATTAAGCAGTAAGATCCTCCAGGGGCTGCTTAAGCTCTTGCTGTTTTCTTGGAGGTGAATAGGTCTCAAGGCCTTGGGCTAGAGTCACAGTGCCAGGGGAGGGTGCTGACTGATGAGAGATAACCTTAAGTCAACCCCTAAAAATTCCTTGACCCTGCTAACTGACCTATACCAAGTGCCTAGCTTGAGGGGATGAGAGAGAGGGATAATATCCCACGGTTGGTTATGAAATACCAGCTTAGACTTCGCAAAAACCCGTGCACTTCCTGGATGTTAACTTCTGAAACAAAACACAGAAACTGCCACAAATCATTGGTTTGTCTGTTGTTGTTGCTGTTGTTGGCTTTGTTTGGTTTCTGTGCCACATACTTTCCACCCAAGCTTATTTATTCGGAGTTTATTCTTGGAAATGGAGTTCAAGCCCAAGCTGAATCTATCTTTTTCCCAACCCCGCTCTTGTTTTACCCGTCCTTGTGTTTCGGTGGAAACCAATAGCCATTGCTTTTCATTGAGCGGGACAAGCAACTGGGCTACTGGGTTTCGCTGATTCAGCCTAACTACACCATACTGCCCCTTTCACAGGGAGATTCCAATTCCATCTCAAAGACACACACCACCCAAGGCACATCTGCTTCCTGGCTTCTTCTGTATCCTTTATTTCATAGTCAGTGAAAAGTGCCCAGCGGTCCAAGAAGCACAAACTAAGCAGAATCTAGAAAGGAGAGCTATGTCAAGCGAGGGAGAAAGGGTCAAGCCAAGGAGAAAAGCATTTGGAGTAAGGTAACAGGAGACGGCGGGTGAAAGGTCTTATCCTTCAAAATAGTGAAAGCATTTGGCACACACCCTTGAGACAGCCCTTGTGTGCTATTGGGCACCGACAGAGCAAAAATAAACACATGTAAAAACAGGATGTGGACTCGTTGTCAAGGTAAAGGCTGATCCAAGGAGTTTGAGGCCCTAGGTCAGCATAGCGATCAAGCATGGCCAGGGGCCTCAGGTTTGGGTGATGATTAATGAGTAGCTTTAATGCCCAAGGCTGGGCAGTGGCTGGGTAGCAAGTACATTCTCCAAACCACCAAACCTAAGGCACTAAGGACGCAGGTCACTAGTTTCCTGAATTATGGAAGCAAATTCCCCCCGAGATCATGGTCTAAACCTAACTTTGCTCTAAAAGAAAACTTTGCTCTCAAAGGAAAGCGCCGGAACACAGCTCCTGCCTCATGAACTGTTACAGCCCTTTCTTTGTGTGGGAGCAACTGTTTTCACTGAGCTCACAGGAAATTCTTAGCCACGGTCACCTGTATCTATGGAAACACAGAGTCCACCTGAAGAGCCAACACCTTGTACTCAAAGCACGGGTTTTTTGAGTTCTCTGAAGTTCCTTCTGCTCTTTCATGTGCCGAAGGAACCTTGACAAGGAAACGCGTAGTTATTTAAGACTGGGGTTGTGAAATCAGTTTTAAACACCGATGTCAATAAATCTCACAGGAAAGTGTTTCTCTCGATGCCCCTTGGAGCCAAAGTTCCCTAAACTGATCTGCTTCTAGTTTTGCTTCGGGACTTTCTCACATGCTTCACGTGATGTAAAAAGAGTATTCCTTCCATCCCACTTCAAGCTCTCTCCACACACGCTCCATTTACTTCAAGGCAGAGACACCAGATGTGTTTCCCAGTTGAAGCATCTTTCATGCTTCTGAAATCACAGTGATTCTGCCAAACTTTGTTCTGACAGCTAGAGACCGTGTCTCAAGATCTAGCAACGCGTTTCTACTCCCAAATATTTCCCAGGCGAGTCATTGGAACCCAATTTTAAGGGATCATCAGAAAAATTAATTTCTGATCTTTGGGATTGTCAAGTAGCAAGCAATTAAATATGATAAACCTCAATCATAAAGCACAGGACGAAGTCACTTGAGAGGGCCATAGTGACCAGCTCTACTCCAGAGAGACATGAAGCACTTGTTCACCTCGCTGAAATACTCCAGGCCAACAATACATTGTTCTGTCATAAAAAGAGACGGACATTTCGACTCAGTCCTCTGTTCCTGAGCACACCCAACTCGTAACTTACATGTTCTATATTTAGCTTGATGACTTTATGATCATAGTTGGAAAACAAGTATGGATTCCAAGAATCACAACTAATAGAGCGGTTGCAAAAACGCCTTGACTGCACTAGTAGTTATTAACTAAAGGAAATATCGAGACTAGCTCTCCTTGGCACTGCGTGTGGTGCAATCAGAGCTCAGTATCTGTGATAAATGGTGCCTAACAGACTGTTGAAGCTCCCTAAGCACCATAAGAAAACCATGGTTACATTGGATCTGAAAATTGTATTTCCCCCCTGGCTGTAGAGCAAGGTAATGAACTCTACCAGTGGAAGTAGAGATGCAAATTCAATTTTTCACAAGACTAACAGACACAGCGATGTATTATTCTGGTGGAGACAGGGCCTTCGTCTAGGCAAAATGCAAAAATCTCACGTTCAGGAAATGTGTATAATTAGGAAAATATGAAGAACAGCTAATTATTAGTACTGCATGCACTGAAATCTTGTTGTTGTTTTTTTTTTAACTTTAGTTGGAAGTTGAAGCCTACTCCTCTAGTTTTTAAATACTCCCTCATCAATGTTCCAAAGGAATACTGGTATTTCTGTAATGAAGATCCAGCATACCTGAACCCTCGCTTGAATGTTTTCTTTCTACAGAGTCACATGCCAGGCTTGTAATTTATAAGAGCAGGTTTTATTATACAAATAAGCAGACACTGTCTGGGGACAAAATTGAAAGGACTCTGATGGTTTTATTAATTTATTTGATTTACTTCTGGTTTCTCTTACCCAATCTTATTTATGTCAAAGTAAGTTGAACCAGAATTCATTATGGAGTGAAATGTAATTTGAACACTTTTTATTGGCACACAGTGATTCAATCATTTCTCTCCGTAAGTCCCATTATCTCCTCTTACGTTACTCCACAGATCAAACCGCAGTAGAGGGAATTTCCAAAGAAACTGGAAGTTTTGTGAGGAGAGAGGAAAGACTGTGTCGGTGACTCTTCACACTGTGAAGCCTAACTTCCACGGTAACTGCCATCCTGATCACTGACACCACGCACTAGCCTGTTTCTCGGTGGGGAATTCAACAGTGTCGGTGAACTTGACTTCTCTTTCTTTCCTTTAATATGTGGCCACAAATTTTAAGCATCTTGATTTAGAAAGAGGTGACACAGTGAGCGTTGCCTAAGCATCTGAACGTCTCCGCCTTTTGCCCAGGATGCATGCACATCCACCCCACCGCCTCCCTAAACGTCTTCAAATTCTCTCCCTCAAAGACTCGTCTAGAAGCTACTGTAGTGCCTTCATAAAGTGTTAGGGGGAAAATACACGCGTATTCATCGGGGCGGGGTGGGGGGTGTCGGCTTAGAGCTGCCTTAGGAATAGATTCTGTGGTCACAAAGACAAGGTTCAAATCATGGCCCTTCAGCCTGCGGGCCACATACCTTTGAGTAAGCTTGTTTAAATTTTCTGTGGCTTATTTTCTTCTGTGCAGTTAAAGTAAAAATAGCCATCAAGTAGAGAGAGCCACCATATAAATCAAGTGAGGAAAAAAATAGTGTGAAATACACTGTAGAAATGCTAGCATGTTTTGCATATGTGCACGTTTGTATATGTGGCGCACATATACCTATCTATGTGGTGTACTTATGTGCACATTGTTTATATATGTGCACATGTGTGTAGATTTGTGTGTAGGCCAGAGGTCAGCACTGGGTATTTTTTGTTTTATTTTATTTTATTCTTTTTTGAGACAGGGTTTTTTTCTGTTGTAACTCTGGCTGTCCTGGAACTCATTCTATAGATTAGGCTGGCCTCGAACTCACAGAGATCTGCCTGCTTCTGCCTCCTGAGTGCTGGGATTAAAGGCGTGCACCACCACCGCCCAGCTTCTGGGTATCTTTCTCAACCACTCTGTTTTGGAGACAAGCTCTCTCACAGGACCTATAGCTCTCCAGGGCTGGACTGACTGGCCAGCAAACCTGGGGATCCTCCTGCCTCTCCCTCCCCAGTGCTGGGATTACAGGTGTATTCTGGGCCGTAACCGGCTATTTATATGGGTGCTGGGGAGTCAAATTCAGGTCCTCTTGTTTGAGCGACAATCACTTCACTTACTGGGTGTCAGGATGTTTAAACTGTACAATAAATATTAGTTACTTTTGTGCTGCGGATAAAATTAAGTATCTGCTGGCATTTAAGACTTGTAATGCTATATTAGTCAGCACACATCTTGAAGGTATAGACCCTGATTCTTTCAAAATTTTATTAGCTCCTAGAAATGAACCATCTGACAAACACTGTGGGCTCTGACTCTTATCTGGAAACTTCTGAGCTTCTACCTGAGCTCCCATAATCCCTTGTGTCCTGGCGTCAAGTCCTCCTAGTGATCATTGCTCAGAGGTCACTGTACATATGGTTTATTTTAGTTTTAGGGTTTTTTCCCTAAATTATTCTGTAGTCATTCTTCATATCCTCATTTATTTGGGCTTCTAGAACCATCTATGCCTCCCCCAACCCACACATCCCAGCTGTTTACAGATAACAGTCACACTTGGAATTTCAATATGAAGTCTCTGAGAAATTGTTTCTCACGTGCAAAACATACTTGAAACCCAGTTCACAGAACGACACAGGAGAGCTGTCAAGATGCCGATGGCTTGGGAGGTGGAGCAGAAAGAACAGGAAGACAGCACGGCCATGGCAGCAGTTAATATGGAATTCCAAAGAGAACGTGATCTAGCCTCTACTACTGCTGGAATCATAGGCTACCCATGCCTGAAGCCTGGGGTGGGGGTGGGGGTGGGGATGGGGGGTGGGGGTGGTATAAAGACAGCTCTTCCCCAACATGGCAGCAAGATGAAAAGCATAGATCATCCATGTATCATCCACCCAGCTGTTTACCTGCCTACTAGGTGCTATCCTTGGAGTGGAAGGTGTCAAAGTCCTCGTCTGCTCTTTGAACAGGCTGTGACTATGGAGTTACAAACTGACAGTAAGTATTGATTTCAATCTACAGTTTCAATATCGCCCTGTGAGCACTGCCACTGAATCACTTGTAAGACGCAACTTCCTTACTACACATTCATCACCCGGTAGATGTATGACTCCACACACTGAGCCTGATCCGAACTTTATCCTCACCCCCTCCTGCCTTTCCCCATCCTGCTCTTTTGTTATTAAAGGTCCCACAGAGTCTTATTAGTCAGAGACGTGTTTTATTCCACCTCACTAGGAAGATTTTCCGTACTGGTAATGTATCCAGATACATACAAACACACACACAGCCCTCACCATTGGGGTAGGGGGAGAACTCATCAAATCGCCTCTTTGGAATCTTTCGGCCCCTTTTCTCTGAAGCCTCCTTTTAATTAGCCTCTGCAAGCCGCTCTCCAACTGCGCCTCCACACCCCAGGGGCAGCACCAGCTCTGCAGCTTTGGGCTGTAGCTGCGCGGGGTCCAAGGGGCTGGGATTCTGCAGTAAACAATGTTTCTCTTGTGTCCATATTTGTCTCTGTGGACTTGGAGATGGAATTGAGTAAGTCAGATCCAAAGTCTGGCATTTTCGAAGTTATCGATATGAATAAGAGCGTATGCTCTGGGTAGGAAAATAGCTATTCATTTTTGGCTAACCTAGACACCATGACTCGCCTGCACTTCCCAAGCCCAGAAATGTCCAGTTAGATGATAGTCTTTGGGGAAAACATATTACGATCCAAAGACAGATGCAAAGCAGAAGTCCCACACAGTAGTCTGTTTATGTGTGCATATGTCATGCCACGGTAGAGGTGCTCAGAATATTAATCCCTTAACGTCCCCTGGCTTTATGGAGTCCCTAGTTACACGCAGGAAACGATGCCATTTACTGATGCCAACTCACGTTTTTAAAGAGACTCCTTAGAGACGTACAAAATAGTGTTTGCCTTTTGGTGAGCCAGCCACGTGAGGCTGTGAGAGAATGAGGCATGGAAGATATACCCAAGACCAGCTGGTCTGCCTCCCCAGACACTCAGAAGCCGGTCTGTCCACATAGCATGGATGGGATGAGAGGACACTTTTAGCTGCTTTCTTGCATGCCCCCCTAGAGAAGCCTGGTCTGAACAGGTGCTATGTGTTTGGCCATCATAGCATCACCCAGGGCAACTCCAGAACCCAGTACAGCTCCGCGAGCTTCTGAAAGCACGTGATTCCTGAAAGAAGCTGACCTAGCAAGCATGGCATGCTATTCACAAAGGACTAAAGTAACTCGGGAATGTTTTCTCTATGATTTGTTTTTTTCAGAAGAAAAAAAATGGCCAAAAAAGTTTCAGAATGAGTTTTACACAAAAATAAAAAAAGAGGGGGAAGATTTACATGATTTTAATTAGCAAAAAGTAGAACTAAGGACTTATTATTTGTGATACTTTAGGGCTTCTGGTAAAGACTCCAATGAGACAGACACCATCATTGCTTGGCAGGAAGACTGTGCTAACCCTTTCACAGCAGGGCCCCATGCCTGTCTGCTAAGGGGCCCTTTCCGCCAGTGTCAAGTTGGTTATCCGTCAAGGAGGCATGCCTCAGCCTTGGTGTCTGGAGGTGCGTGTCTTCTGGTGTATCTCTGCAAGCTCACATGAAAGGTGCTTCGATGCTGCAGTTCTTGTAGACTTAGAAACTTCTAGATTTGATTTTGTACAGGAAAGAGCCTGACTCCTGGAACCCTATGACAGAAGCTCTCCTTGTATACGTGGGACGTCATTCGAAACCTCCCTCCTCCTCGGTCTTCCTGAGCTCCAGTTTTCTCATCTGTTGCACACATTAAAAGATCTATCCCGAGGCACTGGGTGGCAATCCTTCAGTGTGAAAATATAACCCACTGAGCCTGGGAGAGGAAAGGCAGGAGTCTATGAGACACAGGCGGTGGAAGGGTGTGAAGGCAGACAGGACAAAAGGGCGCATGGGCGTGGAGGGCAAGCAGGGGAGCGCAGAGTACTCTACGCCCCACACTGCGTCCTTCGCCTAGTGTAAGGCTGGACGTAAGTCTCAAGGTGTGTGGAGACAAGACGTGGTGCTAGAGTTCTTAAAGAGTTTGACTTATTGCTTGATTCCCTTCCACAGATTATTCCTTAAAATTAGTGCAAAGTTTCTAACCTACCTTCCCAGTCTTTTATCCTTTGCGAAAAGTCAGTCTCTCCTTCTTTCTCTCTCTGTCTGCCTGCCTGTTTGCCTCTCTGTCTCTTTCTCTCCTGCCCCCCATGTATTTATCCCTGTCTCTTTCTGTCCATGCCCCCTCTCTCTCTCCCTCTCCCTCTCTCTCTCTCCCCCCCCCCCCCACTGTAGAAGGTCACATTTTTTAATGCAGTGAGATAAGTATGCACATCCGCAGACATTTCGGTAAGCAACAGAGAGGTCATGCTGCAGATTCTAAGGCTTGCTGGGCAAAGGGCATCAGGGAGTCCTCTCCAAGGGCTGACCAAAGGAAGTGGGGTGAAAGTAGAAGAGCAATTAGACCAGGAACACAGGAAGGGAGAGAGGACCGAGGGACAATCAGCTGAGCTGCTCATGTACACAAATCGGAGCTTTGCAGAAGACAGGTTTACATAAGACCCAGGCCACAGGAGGAAGTGAGATTCTTACATGCAAAACTCAAGAACGCCAAGACTTCTTCAGCCGTGGTTGCTCAATGCAGTATTAAAAAATACGAGGGAATGCAAATGTCCAGGATGAAAACAATCAGACTTTTCCGGGAAGATAGGCTCTGACCCCCGTCTACGGGACTCTCCCGCCTCCACTCAGCCCGCGGTTACCTTCAGGTAAGATTCTCATATTAGTGTCCCAGACTTTTTCCTCTTATGTCTCATCTCTCAAGTGTGGCATGGAAATATTATCTCTCAGGTGCAGAGGTTTGTGGCATCCTTCTAAATTCCATGCTTCAGGGGACAGTCTCCCTTCTCCCCAGGTCTGGTCCCATGTAAAGGGAGGTGGGGGGACTGCAAGAAGTCTAGAGGGGCTGTGTGGGACAACGCCGTCACCAGTGGGGACAACTTTCCGGGGATTGTATGGGGTGCTTGCGGAAGTGCCAACACTGGATTATATCCTCAAATCCACACAGGATGATTAGATTACTCAGGTACAAAGCCAGACACTGAAGGCCGCACATCTGACACGCTCATCTTTATTAGTATATGTGTTTGGCTCTGAATGGTCAACATTACAAATTCCAGTAGAACAAGTCTGGTTTGCATAAACATGTCAGTGTGAGAAAGCATTCCAAGTCCCACTGATCACGCACACACATGTAGACCAGCATTGGAGTTTCTCAACAAAGTAAGACAGTACATGTTGTGTTTCGAGTCCCTTCTTTTGCATGAACCGTGAGAGCTGAAAATAAAGTCAAGCAACATTCAGCCATGTCATTGCCCCACCCATACCCCTGTCCATCCCCAGTGGTGTAGCCCAGAGGCCCGACCTACAAATCGGCAGTGGTTGTTCAGGAAACATGGGGCTTCTTGCTCACACTGAGGAGGCTGCGTTACCCAGATTCAGTCCCATGAACATGAAGCTCAAAACCCTGTCTTTCCAAACATGAACGCAGCATGAGAGGTAGCTCGGCTACACCTGGAAAACAACCCTGTGCCACACACTGAAGCTCTTCCTCGAGCCAGGGCGAAAACTGTTGCAAAGACCACTTATGGGACAATGTGATAAAAGCAGCTCATCCTGGGGTCGTAATATGAATGACAAATTCAGGTTCTCAGCCACTAGACCCGGTATAGTTAAGGTGCACACTGACAAAGACTGGGGGTATAAGGCGCAGGACACAGCAGAGGATATGCGAACCCAGAGAAGGAAAGTCAGGAAGTTGGGGATAATCTTATTCCCTTTGCTTCTTGGCAATTGTCTCCCTCCCTCGAAGTTCAGAAGCTCAGAATGCTAAGGCTTAGCTAGCTAGTCATCACCAACATCTTCATAACGTTATGTGTTCCTGTTTCAAAACCAGTCTCTATCTGTGAAGGCCAGTGTACGGTGCTAAGAAATGAAAAGCATTTATATGTAAGGAGGGGACTTCTGCTCTCCACTCACAACAGATTTTCTTTAAAAAAAAAAGAAACCCGGCCTGAACATATATCCCTGCCTGCCCTTGAGAACAAGGAATGGCCATCTAAGGAAGGTTACACCCACCCACAGTTGCTTCTAGGATATCAGGTGATGGCATTGATGGAATTAGGAACCAGGAAGAAATGGGAACATTGACAGCATGAACCCTAAGACAGGAAAAGGGGGGAGGACGAAAGTACGGTAGCAGAGACATTTGAATTCAAGGAAGTAAACTCAGGCTGGAGAAATGTGAACCCCGTCGGCTCAGGGCACCAGGGCACCAGGCAGAGAGCAGGATGCTCAGCTCTGCCCTGGACGCGGCTTCTTTCCTTGCAAGTAGACTAGAGGCCAGTCCACCAAAGAGCGAAGCATGGTGGTGAGGGCGAAAACTCGGACAGAAAAGTACAAATAGACCTGAAAATCTATCACTCGACAGGAAAGCTGTCTAGCTGGCATCTCTGTAACATCCGCTCGTGGAACAATTCCCTAGTTTGAAGACTCACATTTTGCACAGCATAGGGCTGAGTCTGGTCCTTTCTCTACCGACCACTTCACTGGGCCATTGGGAGCATGTGCTGCTCAGTCTAAATGCCATCACCTTCTAACCATGGCCTCGGGTTCTGTTTCAGTGCAAAGGGAAAGTCAGCAGCGTGGTCAAGTAAACATGCTAAATGAGAGAACGGGATAACAAGAAGATTGACATCTAACCACAGGTAGTAACTGAAAATTGGGAACTAGGCTTAGGTCTTCAGGTTTCTCCTAGGACTCTTCTCTAACTCCTGTTTCAATGCAAAGTATGATCAGCAAAATACCCCTGTACACCACACTACTAGTCACAGGTCTCGATGCTGGACCCCTAACCTGAGAGCAGAAAGCTTTAGTGATGAAAAGAGTCTGGCTATCTGAGCAGACAGCCCCATTAATTTAGGTAAGGCTGAATGACCAGAATGGAAACCCTAGCCTGCTGGAGGTCCTTTCTCAACTCAGGGACCCTAAGGGAGAGAAAAGACATCCCCAGATACCAGAACTATATTAGATATAAGCCTGGCTGTTTAAGAATCTGCAGCTCAGTCTCCTGGAAGGAACCAGCTAGCTACCCAGAGAGTTAGATGAAGGATGGGAGACCGTAGAACTCATCAGCTTCAGCTGAGGAATAACAGCACTGGGGGTCAGAAACCACCTTGTATTGACTCTAAACCTGGGCTCTTGGTCTGCCTTGTCAGGACAAGAGAACCTCTTGAATCCGGGTCTTCCCAGCCCACAACGCTGGGACCACCTCTTCCGTTTCACTCAGCATGTAAAAGAGTGACATTCCCTGAACTTCAGGACACCTCTCAACCAGACCTGATATGTCAGCCATGCCCAGCTCCCAGCTCTGCACCAACCTCACTACATTAGAAACAACAGACTAGGAAAAATACACAGAGGTGCTTCTTCCAGACCTGCCAGAAGCCCACTCTATAGAAGTGCTAACAGTGCCCCCTAGGAATAAAGCAGGGGCGCATGAAGCTCGATAGCTGTAGGATGCTCATGAGACCAGGCCTGTCTGTGCACAAACAATGCCAGCAGTTATATCTGCTAGGATTATAGGTGAATGCAAATGTCAGTTTTGTTTCTTATATCTTTCAAGTTTTCTACTATATTATTTCGACTTTTTTATTTTTAATTCAAATTATCTTTAGGGCCCCTAAAGGCAATTTGGGCGATTATGACATGATTCTCTCTTTCTAGAAAAAAAAAAAAATCATCAAGCTTATACCAACCAGGGTGACCAATGACCAACACTGCAGCTGGCCTGAGATTCTCCTGAATTAAAATTGAACCTGTCACATTGAAGGAACCGCGTGGGTCTCCAGCGAGCCAGGATAGGCAGTCACCCTCACACTTGGATCCCTTTTCGCTTTCTGCTGTACACTATCTTCTTCCTTCCACGTGGGAAGCCAAGCGCTTACATCCAACGCAACAGAGAGCGTTTCCCCAGCAATAGGTGCAGCCACTGAGAACAGACCACGCCACACATCACACTGGGCTGCTGCCTAGACCTCAGGAGGAAGCTCTCCGAATTAAAGACTAAACCCACACGGTAAAGCTGCCTCTGCATTCATGGTGATCTGAGTGCACGAATAGTACTTTTCTTCCCACGCTTTTCCTGTCTGCGGGATGTCGTGCAGTCTTTTCACCTGTATAGGAAAGAAGTTACAAAGGCCAAAGGGAAACCAAAGAAATCAACAAGAACACTACTGCAACCCCACTGAGCAGGAAGGGAGGCAGTTTGTCCCCCAGGAAGCGGGATGGGTGCCAGTATGACACATGGACCCAGAAGTAGCCTGGCCATGGTGGCAACCTCTCAAGCTGGAGGAATCAGTAAGGCAGAGAAACTGTCACAAGGAGAAAATCAAGGCTTTTAGGGCAGTTCATAAAGGGTTGGGGCTTATAACCTTCAGTTGTGCTCCCTTTACTTAAGGAGCACTCAACTGTCCAGAGCTTCTGGGAAACAAGTACTTCTTAGCAACATAGGGCAGGCTGCTAGCTCATATTTGTGTTTGCTGGGCTGGTCCTGGGCCACGGCCTGCTCGGCATATGCAAGAGATGCAGCCTGACTAGGCTCGCGTTGCTGATGCAGATGCTCCAGCCAGGCTCGGAAACCAGATGCATTAGGGATCCTCTGTCTGTTGGATGCCACAGGATGCCACCGCTGTTTTGGAAAAGTCAGGCTGACAATGCTGATGTGCTCAGGGTGCCAGCGTGGTCCCAACCTCCATCAAGAATCACTCCTGGTTTTGTTTCTCAGCTATCTAGAGTCAGATTGGAGTGTTTTCTCCAGGAGGCCTAAGTACCCTATAATGGGGGCTGTTTTTCCCTTCCTTCCTCCTTCCCTCTCTCTTTTTCTTCCTTCCTTTCTTTCTTTTCGTTCTTCCTTCCTTCCTTCCCTTCCTTCCTTCCCTTCCTTCCTTCCTTCCTTCCCTTCCTTCCTTCCTTCCTTTCCTTCCTTCCTTCCTTCCTTCCTTCCTTCCTTCCTTCCTTCCTTCCTTCCTTCCTTTCCTTCCTTCCTTCCCTTCCTTCCTTCCTTCCTTCCTTCCTTCCTTCCTTCCTTCTTCCTTCCTTTTTCTTCTTTCTTCCTTTCTTCCTTTCTTTCTTTCTTTCTTTCTTTTTCTTTCTTTCTTTCTTTCTTTCTTTCTTTCTTTCTTTCTTTCTTTCTTTCTTTCTTTCTTTCTTTCTTTCTTTCTTTCTTTCTTTCTTTCTTTCTTTCTTCTTCTCTTTTTCTTGATAACAACTTCACCCAGTGCTGAAATGCCAAGAACATGATTTTGCTCAGGTGTGAATGTGCTTGAAAGTAGTTTGCTAAGAAATACTCATCTAGTGAACTGTGTGATATGACTTACACTTTAGATGTAATTATGCAGCATGTATTCGTGTCCTTTCTTCTAGGGGACACAAGTTGCTTTTTTAAAAGCATCATTTGAAATCTTCTTACCATCTCCTTTGGAGTTGAAAGTGAATATAATATGGAATTGTTGTACTTAGCGATGGGGTCCATGGCCCCAAGAGGGAGGGGGAATCTTACTGGGACCTACGAGGGCAGCGGTGTGCTAGGGCAGTCCCCACGAGATGAGCTGTCAACCCAGTATGCTGTAAACAAAGCAACTAAGCATCCTAAAATAAGTGCACTTTCTAATCTGGCCTGGTGCTGGGCCGAGCAGACTTAACTTCTGTTCAAAGTGCAGGCTGTAGCCTTCCAGAGCACACGACCAGTTCCCAAAGCAGCTTTTATCTGGCCAATTAAGTGCTTAGAAGAAAATGTATTTTTCAAAGAAAAAAAAATAGGCAATAGATAAGAGAAATTTCACAAGCAGCGGTGTCTCCCTGCTTGTAAACCCACCCCGGCCACTGAAACGGACCGGTCACGCGGCCGCACTGAAATCTGACACGGCCTCGTGTAGCTCCCAGGGATATCGTTCTCTGATGTCGTGAGCTTCTGGCGTCCTGAACAGAATTCAGAACTTTCGCTCCTGTGTGCTCAAAGTCGTTTTTCAAATGTGTTGAAAACCTCTGTCGTTTTGTGAAAACTCTCACTTGCCTTTGTTGGCAGAAGAATGGCAAAGTGGACATGGCAGTTGAGAGGAAGAGGACATGGACTTTCTGTGACATTTTCAACTACTGTTCAAACGTCCACTCGCTTCCTGCGCCATCGCTGGCTGGTGAGTCTGTGCTCATCTGTGCAATGGTCTGATAAGCATGTGACCAATGGGGAGACACACAACTGCACCTGGGGAAACGTGGGATACACACGCTGTAGGAACACAGTAAATGTCCATTTGTTGGAAATAAAATCAAATCAGCCTTTGAAATAAATTAAAGAGAATACCATCAAAACTCTTGCTATGCACCTGCCCGGGGTGTGCATAGAGGGTATGTTCTTTAAGACAAACCCATGAGAGTGTGTATTAGAGACCATCCTAGTTTAAATCATGCACAAGGCCTAGGACCCTCGCTAAATCACAAGTCTGCTCTGGAAAAAAAATAAATAAAAAGATTTTAAGAAAACAATAAGTCTATGGATAAAATACATCTCCACCCGTCAACTAGAGACACTGTCTGGGAGTTTTGCTGGTTAGTATGCTTTGTTTCTGCTTTTCAGCTCAGAAGGTGTGCTTCCATTGCCCCCTGCCAAAGTCCCTCTCAACAGGCAAAGAGAAGATAACGTCACAGCTGCCCTTGGGCCAAGTTTGTAAATCCTACTGGTCAACCACCCCGTGCTGTGAGATGCTGTGGTTTTCAGACACATCTAGTCAGACTAGTCGAGCAAAGACCAACTCCAGACTTGATGTTGCTGAGCTCCTCAGCTCCATCTTGCCATCCTGATTGGTCGAGATGGTCTATAGTTTAAGCGACACAACAGTCTGAGGGGTTAGTCAAAGCACTCGGCTTTGTCCTGGGAAGGCAACTTCTTGCTTGGCTAGTTATGGAAGCTAAGGAGTGACTTCAAGATGCTGTCTGGCCAGAATCTGCAGATAACCATAGAACTCTTCTCCTCCATCAGGCTTGGACTTAGCCTCCTTTGGTTCCTGCAGTGACGCAGGAGCCTCCAAATACCAAATTATTATCAGGCGGTCTTGGGGGAACCTCTGGGCCCTGCAATAAAGTAGACAGACTTTCTATTGGAAAGTGCTCAGGAGCAATTCAGCCCTGTTCACATCGCTCTAAAAATCTTGCAAACCATCTCTGGACTTGGTAAATGAAAATTACCACATAGCTCCTGATAGTGCAAAAGTATGTCAAGGGGTGTGATCGCTCATTGCTGCTCGCTGAAGCGATTGTATGCATCATTTAAAGAACCCTAATCAAATTGTAGTGCTTGATTGTTTGTTGTTTAAAGCAAAGCTCCGTGAGGGCTGATGCCATATCGCTTTGGTCATGCCACTTCTAAGCTTTGTCCACTAAATGAGGTGTTTACAGCAGGGGGTCCTGAAGGTCCAGCTCTCGGGGGTCCTAGCAGTCCATGAGCCTGACCCTACTCACGCTAACACATTCTTACTTTCCCCACTTAGCATTTGGAATCTTGAGCCATTCGAATACAAGAATAAATGCCTACATTCTCTGGGACATTTGGAGCAGTTGGTTACACCAGACCTGTCCCCGGTATGCTCTGAATTATTTCATATCATTTTTCCATGATAGCCTGTTCCTCCTCTTAACTTGCCAGATTCCTGAAAATGAGATGCAAAACCTTTCTATAACCAGCCTGTCTCAATGCTCATCAAACTGCATTTGATCATGTGATGATCCATGGGCCTCTCTGATGAGACTCTCTGCAGTCGGGGAGCAGGCCGTCACTACCACCAAACCCCTAGTTCCAACCATCGGAGAAGCGCTACATGTAATCAACAAATACTTAATGAACATGTACATAGGATGTATTCTTCAGTGCAGTTAAAGGAGACAGATGTCACTCTTGGTGACAGAGGATGTGCAGTCAACATCTTTGAATATAATGCACAGCTTCAGGAAAGATCAGTAGACACAGTCGTGTACAGTCCAAGCCCGTGATAGATTCGAGGGTTAGCTGTGCTACACGGTCCAGTGACATCTGCTTTAAGGGCATGAGGGAAGTACTAACCTATCTTCTAAACATGTGTAATGAATGTTGTTATTACTGATGCAGCTTTTGGAAAAAGCCCTCCTTGAGAGGTTATTAGAAGACGTTATTTTATTTCAGATATTCAATGAAAATCACCTATTTGAAACTAATCTCTCAGAATTTCATGGACCTAAAGCAAGATATGCCTCTGTATGTCCAGTCTCTGTGCTTGTGCTTTGAAGTAGTTTAATTGGGATGACTATAATTTGTTTAGTCAAAGAAAAGATTTCATTAAGCTTAGTTTTTCTAAGATGGCCTAAATCTAGTTAAATTGCCTAAAATACTTTGTTAAAAGTATATCCAATAAAAACAATATGTAACAAGTTTGGTAGAAACAAAAACAATGAAAAAATACTGTGAAGAATCTTTGTTACAAATCCATTGGTAACTAATACTTCAGCAAAATGTAGCTACATCTGGTCAACATCTGGTTGATGCAAAAAACCCACTTGTCCTGTGCTAGGTTATGGTTAATGGGTCAAGTTGCTACTTTCCCAAGGCTAATCCTGAACTTAAACAGGATTGCAAACACACACACACACACACACACACACACACACACACACACACACGGTGGTCATACTAACACGGAACACAGGACAACACAGACACTGAAGGCAAATAAACAAACGGGAAAAACAATATTTATGGAGGTGTGCAGGTGGGGGCAGGAAGAGGAGGGACATTCTTCTTCATTACCATGTCTTTTAAAAACCATCTAACACAATGTCTGGGGAAAAGACAGTTTCAGATTGTGTATAAGGTAAGACGTGCCTGAGGATATTGAGCCTGGAAGGATGTTTGGTGGAGGACCCAATGAGACATTGTAAAGAAGGCACAGCCAGAGAGACTGGCTGGTCTGGAGCCCAGGTTGGAGGCCAGAAGCTGAGGAGAAGCTCAGACTCCGTGGCTCTCTTACAGTCCCTCCAAGTGTAGGGGACACAACACAGCCGAGCCACCAAACCAGGAGGCCTCCGGAAACAACCAAATATTTTCTGAAATCTCCGTGGGATTCTAGCTTGAGGAGATGGCTTTTGCAAATTTCCTCTTAGGACTCCGGGGAAAGACTTTCAAAGGGGGCCACAGATTCTGCAGCCGTTCACCCACCCACTTCTTCCACATAACCGTCTTTCCTTTAAATAAAGCAATTCTTCTTTTTAAAAGATTTATTCTTTTGTTTTTTGAGATTATAACATAATTTACCATTCCCCTCCTTCCCTTTCTTTCCTATAAACCCTCCCATATATCCATTCCTCGCTATCTTTCAAATTCATCACAACTTTTCATCTTTCTAAACTATTTTGCATATATCTACAGCTCTCTATCAGTAGATAGCTATACATACAGATACATTCCTGCATACATATGTACGACTTGCTCAATCTGTGGAGTGGCATTTGTGTCTATGTCTTTAGGGCTAATCCTTTGGTACTGGATACCAACTGGTGTGCTCTTCCCTGGCAGAGACTATTCCTCCCACCCTCCGCATTCCCTAGCTGCCTATCCTTCTTTGTGTAGGACTGAGGCCTTGTGGCTCTCCTCCCTCCACATGAGTGTGTCTGTTGTTGTTTTTGCTCCTTTGTTCTTACTGGACACGTTGGTCCAATGGTCTCTTGTTGGTGATTCAGCTTTACTTCTCCTCCATTGAAAAGGAGAACAAAGTTTATGTTAACTTTAGTCAACCTCAGCTATCCAGCCTTGGGCCAGTGTACCACACAGCCTAGTCCTGATGGAGAGAGTGGTGTCAGAATGAGCTATTCCTAGGGAGACCAGTGGGAAAGATCCCGGATCCTCTCCACCACAGCATCTTCCTTTCTTCATATCTCACTGCAGTGCATGCAGACATCTCAAGGACCCTTGGTGATGCCGAGCCCCGCAAAGAATGCCTAATTCCAAACATAACTCCTCTTACCTCCAGCATACCACAGCTATTAGACTTGATAACCCCGTGACTTTGACAATACTTAAAGTTCAGGGAGCTGACTAATCTTTAGTCATTGTTTCGTACTAATCTTGCCATATAACAAATTCAGCTAAAATCTTTGGGGCCCAGTCTCACACATCACAAACGTTCACCTTAACACTTAGTTCCAACTCCAATCTTAAACCTACCTTGAGATAAATGGAAATGACCAGAAAGAAGTGACAATTTTCTTTTTTTTTTTTTTTTTACGCACAGAAAGATCTCATGGCTAAGCCCTCTCATCTCATGAGTTCTCAGCAAAGTATCAGTCTCCAAACCTAACTTTCTAACTGTCCTCCTTAGCCTCTGAGACAGCGCGATAGAGCAGCACTTAAGGCAGGGTGCAAAGATGTAGCTAGACTGGACAGCCGCCTCATCAGTACCAGGAAGCCCCTGGAATCGGGTCACCTGATGTCCTAGCCCCCAGGGCCTTTCGTTCAAATGTAAGAGAAGGCCTCTGTTCAAATGGAGAAAGCCTGTGTGTTCGCTATGCTTTGAATTTCTGCTGCTCTTGAGGTCTTGTTCAATATCTTATGTCTGACCCATTCCTCAGAAGATAGAAAAGGGGCCCAAGCTTGCCATCTTCGGCAAAAAGGAGGAGTAAAAGCGGTCCTCCTCATAAGTCACTTGGTGTAACTGTTGTGACATCACAAGGCCTCACGCTAGAAATTAGGACTGAGAAAAGAATACAGAGCGGCTCCCAAATCAATACCACCTGTATGAAACGCAGAGTCTTCCTGACTCCCTAGAATGCATGCTTTAATTGCTTTCAATAAGCCAGATTTAAATTGCATCAACTGCCTGTCAACTATAAATGATGCGTATGCATTCTAATGACACTTCTGCTTTCTGTCTCCATCCTTCTCCAGATAAGCATGCTTGATTACAACTTCATGTTGACAAATGATTGTGGAAAACGGATTCCAAGAGAAGTCTCTGTCTGCCCACAGTTCCCAGCCCAGCAGGAGACAAACCCTGAGAGTTCCCTAAGTAACGAATGAAAGAATCTAGCCTGTAGGCCAAAGAGTACAAGAATCCTCAAATATTCCACTGCCTTCAGCCCCCAGCCAGCCTCGTCAGCGATTCTGATAAACATAATCATTGAAATAGCTATGCAGCAAATGGGTCAATAAGTATAAACAGCTGTACTTACATGTGTCTGGCTTGAGCTGACTATTGGTGATGCCAAAGTACTGGGGGTTTTCAATAACAGGAATCTTGGTCATTCCGATAATGACAGCATCGGGACCGCCCTCGGAGGAGGATGGGGTGTTGCTCCCGTTGGAGATGTGGTGGAGGGGGCTGGCCGAGTCGTCATCGTTGCTGATGACAGAAGCTGGACCTGGAGTCGGGAGAAGCACAGACATTCTGTAATTGAACGGCCTCATTTGAACGGAAATTCACCAACATTCCAATGTGCAATTTCAGTGGGTTTCTGTACGTTCACAGTGTTGCGACCGTCACTGTGATCTAATTTTAAGACACTTCCCTTGCTCCCAATTAGTATTTATCTCCCATTCCCCCCACTCCCAGCCCCAGACATGCACAAGTGTACTTTCCGACTCTGAGTTAACAAGTCTTGGCATTCTGTGTAGGTGCAGCCAAGCTTTTACTTGGCTTTGTGTTTCTAAGGTTAATCTCACTGCCACGTTTCGATGCTTCCTCTTCATTGTTGAGCGATCCTAAAGAGCACAGACATGGCACACATTGTTTCTCTGCCTCTTCCCACTGAAGGATCTGGAACTCTTTGACTAATAAGAGCAATGCAGCTGTGAGCACACACACGCACATTTTTGTGGGACACACGCTTCCGTTGCTCTTGTGTGAGATTGGCAAACCCTAGGGAAGGTCCGTGCTCGATATTTTGAGGGTCTACCAAACTGTTTTATGAAGTAGTCGCACAATGTTGCGTTAGTCAATTACCACCAGTGTGTGAGGGTTCCGATCTCTTCATTTCCACTTCCTGTAAGCGCACGTGCAGCTCCCAGGACCCCGGGTTCTAAGCCACACTGTCACTGAACTTCTGGAACAAGTCCGGGACACCCTGTTTCATTGGGTACTGAAAGTGATGTTGAGGATTTGGAGATCTGAGTTTCCTATCTCCGTACTTTTAATCACAACTGTAAGTGTATCTGCATATAGTGTATGCAGGCACACTTACATTTACAGTTGGAGATTGTGCTAGACATTACCCAATTGTTATTTTATGGGACTGGAGTGAGATTAGGGATATGAAAATGCATTAAAAACTTAACTGTGCTTCATGTACAGTTATGGATAGAATTCATGACATTATTGGGATCCCTTTGTATTAGAGCAATAGCTACAGGGTTTTCCATACAAGAATTAATTTTTAAATCCCAAAGCTCAGAATACAAGCCCCTATATTCTCTCCACTACATTTGCCCAGACAGTATACCTACTGACTACTCAACTCAACCAAACTCAGCATCCATAGTAGGATCACAAGACAAAGGTGTATGAGAAGACCCCGGACATCCGCCATCACATGAATAGGCACTCCACAGGTGGGAAGCCAAGCCTTTTAGACCCACATCACAAGTGCCTTGAATTAAGGAATGAACATGCTGTCCCTGGAGAACGTGGGGAAAAAAAGAGCAAGGGAAAGGCAAGGCAAAGTGAGAGGAGAGTCAGACACCAGGCCAAGGCAGAAGCTTGTTAAAGAAGGGACGCGCACTTCCGGCCAAGGGAGTGTTTTCAACCCGTACCCAGCACGCCGCGGCATCTTCGCGAAGTCTCCGCTTTCTCCTCATAATTACTTCCGTGTGAAGCAATCACAAAGGCAAAGGTTGTTCCTTCAGAGTCTAATACAGCTTGAATCCCTATTCGATATAACAACACTCCACGCCCCCAACTCCAAGATCCATTTCTCCCCCTGCAAGGATTACTGTAGTTTGCAATGATAACAGTTGGACGTTCCCCAGCTAGGTGTTCAGCGGGGAACCGACTGCTATCACGGGTAATTTTTAAAGCAGTCTCTTAGTGGGTGTGCATTTAAGGTTGTGTTTCATAATATACTCTGACTTAATTCTACCAAGAAGTCCTCACACTGACAACTTAGAAGCCACACAACACTCAAAGCTAAGGCAGGCCCACCTCGTCTTGCTCGTTTGTGTTAGAAAACAGTGGAAATCCTGCCGAGAAGAGCTGCAAGGACAAGTTCTTACTGATATCCCCAGCCATCTCTGTTTCACGATCTGCTCTCTACAAGTCTAGACCGCTCAGCTTCTAGCCGGTGATGGAAGCGGAGGTATGTTATGCTTAAGTTTTCATACACTGTTGGAAAAGGTTTCCTGCCCCCGGTCCTCTTGCTAGGTCCCAGCAGCTGTTCCCTTCTGTAAGGAGCTAGCAAAGCTTGCTACCCTCAGAACCCCAAAGGGGGGGATACTACCCTCAGAACCCCAGTCAAGGCCACATATTTCTCAAAAGATTCTAGTCTCCACCTTGACCCCCCAGAGATGGAGAAGTTGCCATCTTCAACAACTCCTCTTGGAGCCTCAACAGTAATCAGGAACGCATTGACTTCACCTGGTTTTGTCTCTGGCTGTTCTCTGGCCCCGGTTGGGCTGTGAGAACCCCAGCAGTGCTGTGTCAAGAGTAGAAGACAAATGAGGATTTCTCCAGGAATCCAGCTACGACTCACCTGCCAGCTACACCCTGGAGCCCTTGTATGCAGTGACTTCCTGTTTGTGTCCAGCCAAAGAACTCACTCTCTCCTCCATGTCCACCAAAGCACACTCCCTGTTCCCTGACCCACTAGCTGAGAGTCAGTCCCTCATGTAACTTAGTACAAAGGGATAAGGGCTGAGGACCTGGTGACCGTCGGCGTGGAAGAGCCCGCGTTCCGCCCTCACACCGCTGGAAAGCAAGACAATTTTTCAAAAGCCTTTCCACTTTGCAGAAAGTCACCGTTGATAAATGGAGCATCACAAACCTTGACAATTCATCAGAGGAATATTAATTCAACTGCTGTTCCCTTCATTAGTGGTGTTCCAAAGCCTGGGAGATTGATATGGCTGGCAAGGTTGTGGGAATTAAGACCATTTTTCTGTGAACATTTTAATATAATGGAACTCAGAGCACAGCAAAGTCGGGAGGGGAGGGACGCTCCCAGCGGGGACAATGAATGTCTATATAATTTGACAGCAGCCTGTCTGCGCATTTTATGATTTGTGTCTTTGTGTGTCTGTGCATGTAGTTGAGCAGACACCACAAGAAAAGGAAAAGGAGACAGAAGTCAGGGGCACATCATAGCACGGTATAAGAGACGCATGTGAAAACCGGAAAACTGTATTTTAACTAACTAAGCTTAAATTTCTAGGAATGTACACAGCTACTGAATTTGGGGTCGTTAGTTCTAAACTACAAAGCTGATAAACAGGAGGGATATATGGAAACGTTTTAGCTCAATGTAAGATAAAAAGAAGTACATAGAGATATATTTTTCTCACATCAGAACTACATGATACCATATACTATATATTTGATTTTTTTAAAAGACGTTTCTTAGTCTAACTGATCACATTTTCCAGTGATTAATATGGCCATCTGGGAAATGAGTTTCCTTTTCAATACCAACAACACCTTCCGAGGAGGGAGGGATTGCTCTCCTACACAGCTGAATTGCTGACCATGCTGTTTCCTGTGGGCTGATGCTTTGGGCTCTGGAACCTGATGCACAGTCTCTAGATACAGTCAATGCCCTGTCCACCAGCCCACCATCCACATCCAAACCAACACAGCCTGCCCCCCAGTCGCCTGCCTTGTGTGTCTTCACACTCCAGGCCACTTGTCCTGCTGCCCGATGACAGCAGACCACTCAGGAGAGATGGAAGCCCAGCGCCCACTGACCTGCCACAATCAGCTAGTCCTCAATCTGCCTCCTCTGCCTCCTCCGCCTCCCTGGTTTCTCTCCATGAAAATGTGAAGAAAGGTTCTCGCCCTCACTTCCCTGCTCCCTCCTGACTTACTGCAGCCATACACCCTGCCATGACGTTTCCTCTTGGAAACTCTAAGACAGGAGCGCTCTTCACAGAGATCCCATCTCCTAAGCTGTTGCCCTCACCACACTTGGTGAGCACAACAAAAGCCTCTGCTGGGCTCCGGCTGGGACATTCTGAAGAACTTTCTGTGTTGCCACTTCAGAGGGCAAAACACACTTTTGAATGTCTCTAAGAGCAAGCACCCTTCTGTGGTTAACGGTGTCTTGAAAATGTTGATGTGGGTACAGAGCTTAGCTGCTTAGGGGAAGGAAGACACCATCATTCAGTACTGCAGAGGGACAATGGCTCACCTTCCTCTGCACACAGATCCTGAAAACATGGGGATCCCTACAGACTGCCCTGGAAGGGAAAACCCTCTAATGTCTTTGGAGAATGAATGGCTACTTCTGAAGCATGCCCTTTGGGAGCTTCCTAGAGCGCCATGATGCTGGCGTTCAGTGCTCCAGCTTGGTACCATGTCCACTTTCCCTCTATTACTTAAGAGGTTTTACACTGAAGCTTTGAGCCTCATGAAGCAGAGACGGTTAGAGTGACTTCTCCCGCTTCCAGGATTCCTCTGGACAGTCTGTCTCACCCTGAGCTCAGTGCCCTGGTCATTTTGCAGATCACTGCACAGACACTGTAGAGAATGAAGGTCCCAATGCCAGGGTAAAATAGATAAAGGAAACGGGCTTCCTTATATGGCTGAGCTAAGCAAACACAGGTCAGACAGCCCAGAAATGTAAGCTTCCTTACATACGGCTGCATCTACTACTCCAACATTTTACCTGCAGTCAATCTTACTTCCTAAAGGGTCTGCCCACAGTGGCCAGATCTTGGAAACCCTCAGGAACGATGATAGAGAACTGTCTTTTCACGCCTCCTGCACAATTTCCATTCTTTGTCTTTGTACCCACAGAAAACACCCAGCAGAGTGGAGGTCCTGAGAGATCACACCTGATTGGTGTCCTAACGCTGAGCCTCACCATCTGCATTCACTGCGGGAGCAACACGCTCTGCTTTCCAATTGTCTGTGTTCGGTCTGAATGCAACGAACAGAATGCAATCAAGCACAAATCACAGTGTCTGGATGTGGAAGTCTGTTTTTGAAAAATCGCCACAGACGAACAGCTAATTTACCAGTTTGGAATTCTGTTGCATCTCAGCCAACAGAACAAAGTTAAGAACCAAACTTGCCCAAGCTTGCCTGTTCAGCCAACTGTGTACTGTATTGTGGCCCTGGTGTAGTTCGAGTCTGCATCTTCAACCTTCAAAACCCATCACTGCCTAGAAGGGGACGGCAGTTGACATACGCCATTGGATCAAAACAAGTCAGCTTCAACTTGCAAACCTACTTACTACACATAGTTTGCAAAAGTAATGCCTTTTCTAGAGGAAAAAAAGCTGCATCCTTTGCTTCAACAGATCAAAAACTGTGAAGGCAGAAAATAAGTCAGAGAACAATGACGAGAGAGAGAGCTGAGCAGGTTCTGCCGAGCCAAGCGGCGGGAGCCCAGCGGAGCCAGGGGAGGACTGAGTACTTCCCACACCTTGTCTTGACTTCACGTTCCCAATTCCAAACCACGAGGCATCTGAAAACCACAGCGAAACATAAAATAATCTTTGAAAGAGAAGTAGAAACCGGAGACCATCAGCCACCCTCCGTCGTATAGCTCACTGTAAAGCCCCCCAAAAAAGTTTATAAAATAAAAACCACTGGAGACCAAGACTTCTTCTCAGACACCTGGAAGCTAGGTCTCGGTTTTCTGTGCACGCGTTTGCGTTTCATCCTGAGAACATGGAAGTTCAAATCAGATAAGGGCAGCAAACTATTTTCCAAGGAAATGACCCAAACCAGGGGTACCAGCGCTGAGCCATCTCTCTTCTTTCTTGCTTTTTTCCGTCCCCTAAGTGGAGAAACCTTCCCTTCCTACTGAATCACCTAGCAGGACAGCTGTCCTGGTAAAGACACACAATGCATTTGACGACTGTGCCCCAGCTTTGCAGCAATGTAGGGAAAAAAAATGAGAGAAAACAGATCTTATCTGGAGCTGAGAGGCAATAAAGAATGACACAAAATTCCTGGTACGGGAGGAGACTTGGGGGCTGGGATACCACGGTGCAAGTCTGCAGTTGAGCTGCTGTGTGATGGGCAGCCTGCAGCCCTGACAGGGCCAGACTCCACTGGACACATGTATAAGAGACGCCTGTCATTTGGGGGGTCTCCAGCAACAAATGGCACAGTAAAATACTTGGACTCAAGTCTTGCCTCAGGGAACCACTGGGTTCAAAGCATTTTCTGGACAACAGAAAAATCTATGGTTGCAAGGCCAGTACAGGAGCAGAGAGCACGGAAGTCCCTGTGCTCCTTTGCTCTGGGGCTCTGTGGTGATCTTCATTGTCAGCTAAGATTAAAACTAGTTCAAGAACCAAGTTCAGTAAAACAGCGCAGATAAAAATCTCCCGGTACCCTCAGCAATGCTTCTCAATGTTGCTGGCCTGATTGCCTCAGGCCCACGCTTAGACTTTGCCTTCCTGGCATCCTGCATGCTGGGCTTGCAACCTAAGCTCATATTTATTTTTTCAGCTAGTTGGCTATCCAGATAGCTAGTTGGTTAGTTATCGAGGTGCAGAAAATTAAACCCGAGGGCCCTAAGTAAGTGCTGAGCTAAGGCCTCAGCCCAAAGCTGATTCAGCAAATGGTTGGCCTTTGTCTAAATACTTTCTTCCAGGTTTTAAAAACCCGAGGGAAAGCTTGGCCTCAATGCAAAGCCAAATAAAGATGCTTTTCACAGGAGACAGCGAGCATCACTCAGTAGAGCGAGTCTGGCCCAACAGCGACATGCAGATGGGGTTACCGTGACCACGCCCACTCAAAAGGCCCATTTTCCTACTGGTCACTGCTTGGGGTATTCTATGCGTTCGTTTCTTTGGCAGTGCTGGGGATCAAACCGAGGATTTCACACACGCCAGACCAGCGCATCTACCACCGAGCTACCTCCTCTGCCTCTCAAGATGTTTGCTTGACTCATCTTTTTTAAAAAATGAAATCATAAACTGCATTTTGAAGACTTTTCTTTTGCGTTTGATTAATTTTTCAGCTACCTTTTTTTTTTTTGTTTTAAACAGAACACCCACTAAAGGTCAACGCCTATCTCTCACTGACTGTTCATGTCGGATTATTCCTGTCCATAAACTTACAACAAACATCGCAGCGTTGAACTTCGTACGCACCTGAGGGAATCACTCCCTTTCCAAGCATCGCGCCAGTAAGGTAATTCCCGTTGATAGGATTGCTACTGAGAGGGCAAGCTTGGTCAGAACGGCTTTGGGGTGTATCAAGCCTCATTTCTACCAGCAAAGCGTTGAGTGAGGAGTTTATAGTTGAGCTGCAGCTTGCGGTGCAAGTGAGAAGTGAGTCACCTCCTACTTCCTACTTCCTACTTCCTACTTCCTACTTCCTGTGTGCCGCCCAGGTGGCTCCAGCGTCCCGAGCAGGGACTAGGAAGCTGTCTTCTCCTCTCTGCACCCCTCTATCTGCACCCCTGAAATCATTACCACACTGCTTCTCACATGGATGCATCAGAGAACACTGTGGATAAAGAAAGTGTGGGAATGCCTCCCATGTGCCCCGAAAACACCCCTGGTGCCCACCTGCTCTTCAGCCATATTTTTCCTGGATTGCAAATCACCCCAGAACCGCTGTCAGGGAGTTAGACTCAGAGAGGCCTATGTACTCAGTCACCCCACACTGTAGAGTCACACAGGGGATCTGTTCTGAGGACCGAGTTCTCTTCCATCTTTTAAAATGGCCTTTCCCATATATAGAGTCGCCAAAATTCATCAAAGTTTGGAACATTGTAACGAATTGAGTCTTCTATAGAGTCAAATACTTGGAGTCAAATATTAGTAGTTATTTATCCAATGGGCAGAGCAGAGGCTTCAAAGAGTAAAAGGCTTCAAGGTTTGCCTGAAGGGGCTTTCTATCAGTGGAGAGAGGGCCAACCTAGAAGTACTTCAGTGTAGAAGACTCAGAGGAGGAGAGGATACTCTATCCTACAGGAGACACATTTCTGAATCCTACAGCACAGATTAGAATTAGCCAAGCACAGAGTGTGGATACAGATACTCCCGATTTCCAGTGTTCAGCTAAGCAGTTTCTGAATCGACAGTTGTGTGAAAGTCCTTTGCATTTGGTAGGTGCCACACTTCGGGTGAAGTCTGAGTCTTTTCCCCAGGTTTCCTGCCTTGCTGGAGACATCCAGTGGCAGGAGCAGCACAGCTCCCACCAGACAAGTGAGCATGAGCCTAACACCATTGCTCTGTGGAGGGCTACACGGCCAACATATTTGGACATTAGACTTGAAGCAAAACAGAAGTGTCAGCAACCTCAGGCCGGGAAGAGATGGAATCAGTTAGTTTCAGACAGATTGTTTTGGCTACAGGATGTATTCAGAATTATGGGGGGGGGAAAGACAGAGAGCAAGAGGTTGGTCAAGAGGTTTAAAGAGAAAGGAAGGCTCCAGAAAGCTACAGCCTGACCTGGGCATGTGGAAGTGGGGCAGGAAGAGTCAGGCAGAGTTAGGGGGAGTTGGAGAGAGAAGAAGGGACAGGCAGAGTTAGGGATTCAGTGATCTACTACAAGTCCAGGGGACCCCGCGGAGGGAACCATGAAGCTTCCAGCTGAAGACAATGAGGTATAGGATGGCACTGTCCACACATCCTGAAGGAACTTAGAGCAGAAACAGCTTTATGGCTCTACATGGAAGCTTCTAAGCCACAAATCCCAGATAAGAAGACACATAGGGCAAAAATCCCTACTTAGATGTTTGGGAGGAAATGAGAGGAGACTTCTTTAGTTTGGATTTCAATGTCCCAAAGGCCTATGTGTCCACAGGGTCCCTCTGTGCCCAAAGGCTTGGTCCCTAGAGTAGGGCTACTGGAGGTATAAGACTGTTAAAGAGGCAGAGCCTACTGATAGAATATTGTGGTATATTTGAATGTATCTCCAGATACTGTATTTACTATAGATAGATAGTCATTGCACTGGCTGCCGGAAGCCTGGCAGGATGTGATTTCTATTGCTGAAACAACCTGCTTTCTGATACAAATAAAAGCCACCCCCTCTTAGCTCAATGTAAAGAGAGTTGCTGATTCATTTGAGTACTCCATCAGACCAGAGACAGCAAAGGCGTGGCCTGGCCTCTTCTAATTGTCCTGTAGTTACCCCACTATAAACCTGGAGACGCCTAACAGTCAAAGGCTTGGGAGGAGTAAAACCATTGCATCTCCTTGATCTCGCAAATAGACTTCTAAGAGAGAACAAGGAGGGACTTTTAAGATAAGAATAAACTGCGAGGATGAGGAGAGGCGGTTGGAGATGGAAGACGGCGTGCCGTGCTCTGTGCTGAGGTCTGTCTGGCTTGTACCTTTAAAAATGTCTCATTATTAATTTTATTAATGTTTTTATTTATTAATTATTCATTAATTATTTATTAATAAATTATTAATATATTGTCTTTATTAATATATTGCTGGATGTGTTAACCAGCTACAATAGAACTTTAGGTCATTTGTGAACGTGTCCTTTGGAGGACTGTGGGCCTCTGGCTTTTCACTCCCTACCGAGGGGTGAGCAGTTTTGCCCAGCCATTGCACTCCTGATGGGTGGGCTATGCTGTGCACTGCCTACCCACAGGCCACTGAAGATGGATGGGATCCCTGAACGCTGTGAGTCACAGTCAACCTGTTGTAAACTGATCACTCGGGGATTTTGTTATGGAGACAGTAAAGCTGACTAACTCAGGGAGCAGCAGGTTGCAGGATGCCCTGGAGCTCAGGACAGTCAAACGCCCAAGTTCTGGGCCTTAGGAAAGTGGAGAAGGGAGGTGGGGTATGGATAGGGCTCAGATTATTCACAAGCACAAATTAGGGGTACCCAGCTGAAGCTAAATTTGGGTAAGCTTACTCTGACTAACTGATGTCTAGGCCTAGGGTCCCTTTAGGAGGGGCACAGTCACAATGAAGAAGAGAATACAGGCTTCGGGGCCTCTGAGGGCCAGAGGCGCAAGAGCTTCAGAGAGACGCGGATGCCGAGGTCCCCCAGAGGCTGCCGCCATCTAGCCACTCTCTCGTGATGCGTTGACGCAGTCTTAAAACACAAGGAAACAATTCTCCCTTTCCTGCGGTGGCTCACCCATGGGGAGCAGAGTCTGCCTCGCCTCCGTTCATTTTCTGTTTAACAAGAAACGTTTTATTCGCAGCAAAGTGAAAAGATCCCCAAAGGTAAGTGTCGCTGTGGTCAGCATAAAGAATCTGCCCCTTTTTGGATCTTCTTGGGAAATTAACCAGTTAAACCCTAATGATTTTCAGAGAGAGAGAGAGAGAGGGAGAGAGAGAGGGAGAGGGAGAGAGAGAGGGAGGGCGCTACCCAGAGAAGGGGAAAATAATCCATCAATACATCAGCAACTCTGAGAACAGAAATGAAACAAACTAGCGAGAAAGATTAGCTCTTCAAACATCTCTCCAAGGAAGCAGTTGGGATTTCGTGAGTTGAAAAGGGAGTATTCATAACCAAGCGAAAGTCAGAGAAAGGAGCCAGAAAGGGGGAAACGGAAGAAACTCGACCGTCCCTGCAGAGATCGCAGCCACACATGCCCTCAGCATCGGCTTTCCAACACAACAGCTCTGACCTCACGACACCCCAGCTTCCGGATTGCCTTTTATGTTTCCAGTCCTTATAACTCTGCAGAAATTAAAATTTGCTGTGTTATCAAATATAACTACCCCCACCTACGACATCCCCAAGAATACCATGTCCACCACTGCAGGGGGAGCACATGGAGGTCCACTCCACAGCAGAAATGCCCCTCACCTCCTCGTCCCAGGGCTGTACCTACTCCCAGAGCACATTTGAAGGAGGAAGCTCCAGGCTGCTTTACCACAGGGAGGGTCCGAGTATAGCGCAGGCATCTCACAGAGCACGAGCTGACCACTTCTAAAGGCCGGGCTGCTGGACACCCGTGTGGAGGAGGAGTGAGGAAAGGGTCACCCTGCTGACAGTCTCTTTCCTGACTGACTTGCAATCCACTAAATAATAGCTGGCTTCAAATTAATTCCAGTTCCTCAGGTCTCAGAAGAGTGCTGTTTAGGACCAAGTCTCCATTTCAATCCCTCCTTATCTTGAACTTCTGGACATAGACATTATAAACTAAAGTCCCATCCTAGACCGGGAAGAGGGTTTATGCTGGGCTGAACCGATGCTGAATGCCACTGCGTAGAACCCTTCCTCAGCATCATCAAACTGCCCTTGTGCATCTTCCCCCAAACTTGCGATTCCACTAATTCCCTTGTTCTCTAAGAAAAAAATATTAAACAGTTCCTAGGGCTAAAGAGATGGCTCAGTGGTTAAGAGCACTGGCTGCTCTTCCGGACGACCTGGGTTCAGTTCCCAGCACCCACAGGGCAGCTCACAGCATCTGTAACTCCAGTGTCAGGGGATCTGACGCTCTCTTCGTGTCGCACAGGTACTACAGCTCATGGTGCACACGCACACACACAGGCGGAACACCCGTACATAGAAAACAGATTTCTAAAATCTCTCTGTGACAAAGAAGAAGTGATAAGACTGAAATCCTTGAAGTCAACATGTTTCTTTTATTCCTGACCCTCAGACTGTTTCCCAGCCGCCCTTGCAGTGAGCTGCTGCTGCCGCGTAATCAAATTCTAGCCAGTGGAAGGCCTGGCCACCCAAGTCCCCACACTTGCCACCTGTGCTCTTTGTCGTTCGACCTGGCTGGATGTAGATAGTACGCAGGCAACCAGGCACTGAAGACCTGAAGATCGCATTGGGCTATCCCAAGGAAGGACTGCATGTGAGCGTGGACAGAATAGAGAACAGCTCAGAGCTTCCCAGGACACCATCACACTCACCCCCTCCTCCACTTCATCCATGTGCAAGAATCAAACTATCATGTTTGATCCGTTTTCAACTCGGGGGCTCATTTACAACAGCAGGTGCTGACCCGGACTCATGCACACATTTGAGTAGAGCTTTTACTGATGGCGTGCCTTCTCGATAGTCCCCCCCCCCCCCCAGTGCCAAAACACCACATTCAAGACCGTGTGTCTGTTCATGCTAACTATTCTGGAGATGAAGTGCACAGAGTACGTCATATTTCAAGTGCTCCTCACCCTGACAGGCTAAGAACCCCTAACACACACACCAGTACTAGTAAGAGTAAGTGGACACATCTGTGTTTGTGTTTGATTTAGATCTATTCTCTGTCATCAGCTGGGTTGAGTGCTGGAGACTGTCTCTCCTCTCCCCGCCTCTCTCTCTCTCTCTCTCTCTCTCTCTCTCTCTCTCTCTCTCTCTCTCTCTCTTTCTCTCTCCCATTCTTCCACTGAGCTTCTGATTCAGTCTTATTGCTTCCCTCTGGCACCCTGAAATTTCTTTCCCACAGTGATTCTGGAGTAATCATTTTTGAGTATAAATCAATTATTGCAACTCCTAGCTTCTCGTTGCAATTTTATAAGCTTCTGGCTGTCATTCCAGGTTCATGTAACTTCCCCCCTCCCACACTTTCCCAGTTTCCTAGGAAAGAACCAACAGGAACCCCTTTGTGCTCTCGGTACCCCATGCTTTGTATTACCCAACTGTCAGGTCAAATATTATACGTAGCCTCTTCACTTTAGCTTCTGCTCTCTCTCTATCATCTTACCCCCCCTCTGAAGACTTGATTACTGATGTAGTGTGTACCTCAGAGTCACCCAGTCTCAGAGTAGAGAAGCTACTTCATTTCCCTCCAGCTGTCGTGACTGGGACTTTGCAGAGTCATGGGTGCCCCAGGGCACTGTGGGTAATTATAAGCTACTCTGCCATACTCCAAAGCATGACATTTGAAGCGCTCCAAAATCAAAAACGTTCTGAGCATTGGTCTCACAGAAGGGAAAAGACTGCACATATGATACCATGGTCAGGGTAATAGCCAAAACACAGGCACACTAAAAATAACCAATAAAATCACCTTCAGGCTGTGTGTATACAGCGCGTGTGACACGTAAGTAAAGTTTGTGTTTGGAATTAGGTTCCATGCCCAAGATGTTTCATTATGCATGTGCAAATATTCTGAAATTGGAAAAAAGTCTGGAGACAAGCTGTTCCCCTTGTACGGTGATGGAGGGCCGAGAGGGTGTGGCTGGGGCTTGGAGAACCTTTGCATAGAGAGCCTGCTCGTGTAGTTTACTGACATCTCTAGGGCCGGCACAGACAATCAGTGCTCTGGGATTGATGAGAGAAACAATTTAAAACCTGCATGCGCACACATGCCTGCACACGCACACGTGCACACGCACACGCAAGTATCAAATCTAAAAAGTATAAGGAGAATGTCAACGTACAAGTTACAAACCCAACATAAACATAACAAACTTTGCTAAACAGCAGCTACAGATTCACTGTGGACGTATGACTGGACCCCGCCTAACACAGTACAGCTTGAATCTGTGGGTCCTGCACCTGAGGATTGAATCAATGACCAGCCGAAGATGTGTGTGTGTGTGTGTGTGTGTGTGTGTGTGTGTGTGTGTGTTCTCAATATATTAAGGTAGGTATTTCCCAAACACTACAGTATAACAGCACTTATATAGAATTTACATTATATTAGCCATTGGAAATAATCTAGAGAGATGATTTAAATTATACAAAAGGTTGTGCTCAGGTTAGGTACAAATGAGCTCTGAAGACCTTGGTATCCATGGGGTCCTGAGCAGGCTTCCATGGGTGCTGAGGGGTTTCGGTATTTAAATGTGAGAAATACACAGGAGCCAGCACTCCGGGCAGTAATGTGCAATCGACACAGGACTAGATGCCAAGAGAGGCTGGCTCTCTCCGGACACCACCGGAAGAAGCCGGCATGATCTTGAGTAAGCCCGGGCCCTCATCCTAGACTGATTCTTCCTCCATAGGGAAAGATGTTAGGAAGTGAGTCCATCAAACTCCAGCGGCCTGCAAAGACGAAGAGCTGCACACGAAGAGCAGCGACACATGGCCATGTTTTCCTGAGCATGGCGCCTGGGAAATATGAGCTCATGTGCAATTTAAAGAAAAGAATTCAGCCTGGTGGCAATGGCACATGCTTTTAATCCCAGCACTCGGGAGGCAGAGGCAGGCAGATTGTGAGTTCGAGGTCAACCTTGTCTACAGAGTGAGTTCCAGAACAGCCAGGTTACAACAGAGAAACCCTGTCTCAAAAAAACCCAAAAGAGTAAGAGAGAGAGAGGGAAAGAAGCATTCACTTGCCTGGCTTAGATTTTCTCCGATTCGTTTTGGTCTCTTTGTCTCGTCTCAGAGGAGCCGTGCTCTGCAGAAGCAGTGCTTAAAATCCTGCCTATTAATACTTGCTACATGACAGGGGCTTACTAGAGATTAGATACTACTTTAATTAGGGAACTTGATCAGCATTTATTGCCACGTTTAAAAAACAAAAACAAACGAAAAGGTGAAGCAAAAGCCCATAGATTGAGAGTCTGGAAGCCTCGAGTGGGAATAGACGGAAATCAGTCTTGTTTGAAGCACAGCAAGATGTCCCAATCCCATATTCCAAGCAACTAATTTTGAAGAAAAATGGCTAGCAGTTATTTTTCTCTTTTGTTTTGAGTACATGGACTATTTCAAAGAGACCCAGCAGGGTTCACCTCCTCATCACCCACAATAAGTAACACAAAGCGCTGGGCTTTTTGGTTCTATTGCAAATTCCAGAAGGCTCCGTAACAAAGGCTACAGTCTTCCACCATGAGTGACCGTGGGAGCCACTGCCAGGGAGCCTTACTCTCCAGGCCTGGGCTCCAGGCGAGGAAGGTCAGCCACTGCCTCACAAGAATTGTTGACAGCCAGGAAAGAGTGGAATCAAAGCTTTGCCTCTCTCCAGTACCTCCCCAATGAGAGCGCGGGCTCGAAAACATTTTCTCAGCTGTCACAAGCTCTCTGCGGGAAGGCAGGTGACGTCTGTCTGAACACACACACTTCCCTTCTGACCCCATCTTAATGGTGCCTTCACACACGCTCCAGTTCCCTTCCCTTCAAAGCGGGGCTGGCTAGTAATTTAGAGCAAAGTCTTCACAAAGGACTTGCTTTAGAGGTGACATTAGTGGCCCTCTAAGAGAATGACAAGCCCACAGTGCCTGGCAAACAGTTTATGACAAATTCCCTTGAGACTTGGTTTCCATGGAGAATCCAAGCTCCGGGTCAGACCTAGAGGACTTGCTCAGACTGGCCCATTGTGCCCTGTCACTGAGTGAGACCAGAAGGAAGGACCAAAGGAAGGAAGGGAGGGACAAAGGGAAGGATAGAGGGAGGAAGGGAGGAAGGGAGGAAGGGAGGAAGGGAGGGAGGGAGGTCCCTGTACTGTGGCCCTCATGGCATCCTGCCTTTACAGTATTGCGATTTCATTCAGATCATCATACTGATATTTGTGATGATATTAGTGAGACGGTACATATAACATAGAAGTTTGTTTCCAGTCCCTCTGGACCATCAGTTGCTGTAGCTAATGCAGGGCACCACCCCAGAGCTGTCTGTGGTGTATGATGGGATTTTTATAGGACAGGACTGTGCACAGTGAGGCATCTGGCCATTGCAAGACCCGTTTCGTTTTATTTGTTGATGTTGTTGTGGAGTCTGACCAAGGTCAAGAAACCTGTGAGATAGCTGGGCGGCGGTGAGGCACGCCTTTAATCCCAGCACTCTGGAAGCAGAAGCCAGTGGATCTCTGTGAGTTTGAGGCCAGCCTGGTCTACAGAGTGAGTTCCAGGACAGCCAGGGTTACAACAGAGAAACCCTGTCTCCAAAACCCAAAAAGAAAAAGAAAAGAAAAAAAGAAATGTGTGAGGCCAACACAGCAGCCAAGATATTTACCCCATTGCTGTGCACTCCTTATTTATTTGGAAATACCCACTGTGAAACAGAGCACAGTAGAACTACACGCACTAACAAAGCAAAGTGCTGAATAACATAACAAAAAATAGAACAAAATGAGAATCTGCTGTTTAAAACAAAATGCCTGTTGAACAGGCTAGCTATCCTGCTGTGCCACCTGAGGTGGCGCCACACGGTCAGCAAAGGAAGCTCAGACCCATGAGCGAGGACTCTTGTCTTGCTTTACTCTTTCTCATTAGGTGGCCAAGGTGTTCTATAAGGCTGCGGACTTTCTGGAAAATTATCAATTGACTGTTCAGATCAGGAAGCCTCATATTCAGGCGATTTTTTCCCAGAGGGAAATCATCGTTGTGCGGAGACACCTGGGGTTGTCCCCGTGCTGGGATGAAGTGGGGGCCATGTGTTATGCACGGCCAGCACATCCAGTGGTTTCAGATCAGAAATGCTGCTAAACCACAACAATGCCTAGAGACGTTTCCGTGGTGTGGATCCACAATGCCTACTGAAAGGACAAGACCAAAGCAGCCAAACTTTAGTCAGGCTTCTAGAGACACCAAAACTGTAGGCCCGAGTCAGGGGCAAGGTGACTCAGACAGTTCCCAGAACTAGAGTTAGAAAAACAATTTCTAAGACAAACAAGATATGGACTGCTGACTAATGGCCTTGGGCCAAGGATCTCCCCCCACCCACATTGACTAAGACCCTAAGTTTACATTTTCTACTGCCCGCGACCTTGCTACAGGCCAGCACCAATCAGTTTAAAGGTTAATACTCACATCACTAAAGACTCATGCCTGATAATCTGTTGCTATGCTCTGCCTTTGAAAAACATATATAAATCATACTCAGAATGTGCTAATTTGTCACTCCCAGCTGCCTCGCCTGAGGAATCTGTGGGAGCGGACCCCAACACGTTGGAAATAAACCTCCTGCTTTTGCATCGATCTCAAGTCCTGGTGATTTCTTGGAGGTCTCCTTCCGTCTGCCCCTAACACTAGAACAGATCCCATAGTCCAGGACCTGAGATCCACAATGCTCAGAACAGATACCGTGGTCTCGAATCTGAGGTCCGCCATACACAGAAGAATCCACATAGTGCAGAACTAAAGCTCTACAGTGGTAATGATAACAAGATTGAGAAGCTCAGGCCTGGGTTAGAGTCAGCAAGGTTGAAATTTATTCTAAATAACTTTGTAACTCTTAAAAACAGATCTCAGGCTGCCTATGCAAAGGCATGCCAGCCTCTTTCTCTGCTAGTTTATCGGACATTCCTCAGAGCGCCTGACCATGCCATTTCTTCTGCTCTGGAATACAAAAGTGTTATCATCGCCACTGTCACATCAGGAACGGAAGTCACACTTCACCATCTCTTTACAGACACACCACAGTTGCTTAGGCTGTCTCTGAACCTCCCCTCTGGTGTATAGGCACCACAGTCATTGTTCTGACCCCAGGAGAGCCCTCAGTGGCTTGTGAGCAGGGGTGTTCATGAGACTTCCCCAGACACCCAAGAGGAAGAGGAGAATAGAGTCTAAAACTGTCACAGACACTCAGAATCATCACCCAGCAACGCAATCCGACCCCAGCTGTGTCAGCTGTGATTTCTGTTTAAACACCCCAGATTCCAATCTGCGCTCTCCAAATAAGCACGTCACGACTCCTCCTATTTATTATTAATTCACCCAAAACCTACCCACTGGCTGCCTGATAGGTGTCAGACAGTGTATAAACGTAATGAGAACGGAACATCCACATCACCCGTGTGTCTGATCAAAGTGGCGGCTTTATCGTTAAAATGTGACTTTCAAGCTCCGTCTTTGATCAAGTTCCATGCGTTCAGATAAATTCTCCTGAAAAAGTTACTTCACTGTGGAATGTTTCTTTTTTCCTCAAATTAAAAAAAAAAAAAAAAAAAATCAATGGACATTTGGGGTGTCTCACATGATTGACTGCCTTTGCACAATTCTATTTCTTCTCTTAGAGTTCAAGGACTCCGTACTGTTGCGTGCCCTGTGCTTGTCCGTGAGCGTCGTGACAAGTGCAGTCTAGCAAGTCAGGTGCTTTCCACACGGAGATGCTCAAGGAATATCTCGATACCCTAATGAAGGAGCCGGACAACAGTATCGGTTCCTGGTTCTGGTCTTCTTGAGACGTCTGTGCTTTCCCTGTCATAGTTGGTCTCTAAGTTTTATTTATCTGCCTAGTTGTTCTAACTTCCCCCCTACCACGTGTTGTGACATATCATATATAATTAACCTTGTTTTTAATCTTGTCTCCTACTGCATTCCAAGCATCAAATACAGGGTCTGGTTAAATTTAGGTGATCCATAAGAGCTAATAAAAAGAAAAGATGGATAAACTGTAACCAGCACCTTGCAGTATTCAGTGGAAAACCAAATTCAGCGTAAGTGGGCCCACGTTGGGTTAGATACCTAACTGCTCGCCTCTCTTTTCTGCAGAGACCTGGACTCCCTTTCCTCCAGCCCCGCTGTCTCTTTCTGCTTATGCAAAGTGGGCAGACGTGCTTGTAGATCCCAGGCAGAAGTTTAAGATCAGCAGGGTGCCCACTTCCTCCTCCTCCTGCCAGGGTACACTGCAAAGCCTCAGGTCCACACACCAGCATCCTGGGTTCCCCTGCCCTCTGCACTGCACAACAGGAAGGGAAATGACCTTTGATGTTCAGGAGTTACGGCTTCTTCAGTAGTGAAGTTCTAATAAATCACTTGAAGTCATTCACACATGTAGAAATATAGGGCGCTGTTTTTGTTTGCTTTTACAGTAACCAGCCATGATCTGATTGAATTTAAGGCCGGCTCCACAAAATGGAATCCATGCCTTACACTATAAATGAATCTAAGAGCCGGAGGTTACAGAGCTCATGGTCCCCAGGGAAAACCTGCTGTAATTATTCTGCTAAATGAACATAGCCATAGAACAACTCCGAATGACATATTTCTATATCCACAGATCAGTGCACCACTCAACCTGCATCAGAGAGGCTTCTTCAGAGACCTAGAAGTGGTCACCATGTAGAGACGGAGAGACTTTGGAATGTTCAGACCTACATGGAATGTCTATAACACACCCCTCTCTTCAAGGCTTGGGATTCATGTGGAAGAGGGGGAGAAAAGATTCCAAGAGCCAGAGGTGACAGGTGTCTTCAAAAAAACAGAGATTTCCGGACACCTGCAGTGCGGATCCACGTGTGAGCTCACAGCGCTGTTCACAGCTTGCGCAATACCTGTGCGAGCCAAGCCAGAGGAAATCCCAGCGCAGAGAAGGAGAGGAGGGCACAGAGTCGCAGCCCTAGCTGAGAAGCTGTTGGCATTTGACTCCTGCCAGGAGAGGCAAATTCCGTTCTTTTCAGTGGGGTGACACCTGGTGCAAGGACCACACTCCAAGGCAGCCGTGTGCCCAAGATTAGTCATCCAGCACGAAACGGACTTGATGGAAGGGAGGGAGAGAGGGCCTGTGTGGGTTTGGGTGGGTGGAGGTAGAGGCAGAGGTGGATCTGGGAGGAATTGGGAGGGGGTAAATAGGATCAAATACATGTGTGAAATCCTCAAAAAATTATTTTAAAAACTCATAACTTGCACTGAAAAGCGAATGTGTTGGACTATCACATCATTCAGTGAGGAGGCCATGCCTCTCTCTGAAAGGTATCGCCACTGTGTGGAAGATGTCTCCTGGGATCTTCTTCTGGACCGGTCTTAGGAGCAATGCAACAGAATCTATTAACTGTACGTCTTGGTTGTCTGGGGGCAATTTGTCAGGTTTTGCATCAGAGATGACTTGGATGGAAAACGCAGGTACTGAGCTGCACCCCCCACTGCTGTTCGGAATGTCCAGGGTCTGACTCCATCTCAAGTCTTTGGCTCTTTTGAAAATCTCCTAACTTTTCACTAAAATGCTACCAAGAGCTGTGTTCTAAGAAGGTTTGGTGATTGTCATAGCAGACCCAGAACCAAACATCAGCCCCAAGGAAACTTCCTGGGCCTCCAGCACTTTTAATTAAGCCGTGGCGGCACCACGGCGCATGGCTGGATGTTCCTCAGTGAGTGTTACAAGCTACTTAAGCACACCTATTCTCAGAGAACAGAACACAATCAAAAACAAAAACAAAACGATTGGACCAAAAATCTCAGCCAAACCAAGATTCCCTACAAGTGCCGGGACCACATTTTTGTTGGTTATAATGGAATGAACCTTGCACTCACAAATTCATATTGAAAAGTCTCAGCCCTAGGAGGACTATATTTGGAGATAAGGGATTATAAGAGCTACCCATAATTCAGCAGGGTTGGTGTTCCTTATGAAGGAAACACCAGAGCTCCCCAACTTGTGTCTTAGTTTACTTAAATGCCACAGCCAGGAAACTTTAAGAAGAAGAGTTTGTCCCTGCTCGTGCTTCCAGAATGATAGGAGTTTATCTCTACTGCAGACATGACCACCCGAGAATGAAGCTGATCTCACATCCTCAATGCAGGGATGAAGAGAGGACTGCACAGGAAACAGGCTGAGGCGTAAACACTGGAATCCACCTACTCCCCATCCCCCCGGATGCACTTCCTCTGGCAAGTCTACCTCCCGAAGGTTCCACAGTTTCCCCTGACAGCACGGCCAACCAAGGACAAAGAGTTCCTACATCTGAGCCTATGGGGGACATTCTCATTCAAACAACAACACCAGGAGCCACCGAGCAAAGGCCACATGAGGACACAACAGGAAGGTGATCATCTGAAAACCAGGAGTGAGGCCCAGGTGGTCAGTGCGTTGGTGTACTGAAAGCCTCCAAATTGCAAGAGAACAAACATCTGGTGTTTAATCTGCCCTGCCTCTCCGTTTTGTTATGGCATCCTGAGCAGACCGATTTTTCTTTTGTTGAGACAGATATCATATATCCCAGGCTGACTTGTTCACCTGGATTCACCAAGTAGCCCAGGATGATCCGGGATTTCTTCTGCCTCCTCCTCCCAATTAGTGAGAAGACGAGTATGATCCAGCTCACACGTAGTGCTGACAATCAAACCCAGAGCTTCATTCTCGCCAGGCAAGCCCTGCTTGCTAGTGGGATGCGGTGGGCTGCAACCCGGCCCTACGGTTGTGATGACCATACTGCATACTTCCTCCTCAGTGGTTAATGATTTTCATCTGGTTATCTGCCCAACTCACAAAAGGCTGGTATGATTCAAGGTAGAACCAACGGCTCAGGCACAAACAACAAATCAACAAAGTTCCATCTCTGCCACGAGGTTTCAAGAATGGGCCTACGAGTAAAATTGTCCTGACAGAAACACAGCCTTGGAAGTGTGTCTGAAGGCTGGTGCCAGGGTTAGACTCTTCTGTGGGTGGACATATGAAGATAGAACACGGGAAACTGATCCGAGTCATCGTTTGTCCTTGTTGAGGCAACCCATGAGAAGGAGCCAAAAGACATACCCTGGCCTCAGGGCTGTGGCCTTGGGTCAAGTCAAGTCCAAAGCTTGGTATTTACTCCCCAATGATATATTTATGTGAAGCAACAAATCCTCGTTTTTGTTCAAATCAATTGTAACTGCAAGATGCCAAACTAGAAGAGAGGCAAGGCAGTGGTTGTGTTCTTCTCAGAGATTTATTTCTGCGTCCCCAAGGAGGCCAGAGTGAATGGGTGCTATATCCCGGAGCTCTTTCATGGATCCACACTTTATTAGCACTGGTGCTGGCCTGGCTTGCTATGGAGATGTAAATGTCCTGTTCTTCAAAGGCACTGAGTTTTCAATGACTTTGGGTCCTCTGGAGATGGAAGGACAGCCTATTTTAGTAATTTCCATGGGAATGAATAGACATATACTTCAGCTATTCAAATATTTAACTAGCTCTTTTGTTGTTGTTTTGAATCCCAACAAGCTGCAGCTGCCTGTTTGTGTCTGTTGTGCCTTTAAGGGGCTTGCTGATTCAGTAGGATCCCATGAATGCATTAATTAGCCTCCTCTCATTTTCCCAGCCCAGGCCTGTGAAGAAATGAGCATTGACACCTCCATTTCTGGGAAGGCTGTGAGTGTTGAGGGTGCTCGATAAACGAAGGCTCGGAACTGCCTGCCTTGTGATGGGCAGTCTCACGCTGGCAGCAGCCTGTATACGCACAGGCTTGGGTTTGTGTGGCTGCATGATTAATTTATTGACTATCACTACGGGCAGGCAAATGAATCCTAGGCACTGGATTAAAGAGTGTCAGGGGAGAGGGGGCATTAGACAGCTCAGGTACGTGAGTTAGGGGGAGAAAAGGAGCCGGAGGAAAGACCGTGTTACGGAAGGCTGGAAAATGATTTATGATTTTTAATATATATCATCTAAGCCCAATCTTTCGCAGTGCTGTATGCCTCCATGTTATGAAGACTTTGGCAGCAAACACTTCTTCCTTAAAACACTCAAGTGAAGGATGCTTCTGGGAGAAATAAAGAATCATGAAGAATGAACTGACTTCGAAAGAAAATAAAAGTGTTTGGCTTAAAATTAAATTTCCACTTGTTTCTTCTTAAATGATTTAGAAATACAGCTGTAGCTGGGAAAGGCTGCTCTTCACCTGTCAAAGGGAGAGGAAGACGAGCACCCCTCCAGGAGGGCAAATTTTGAAATTATAAGAAAATAGGAACATGCCCTTCCAGATAAGTAAGTGTAGTATCGGATTGACCTGTAAGTCATTTAAATCACTGCTCTCCAGCAGTCCTTGAGTCTTGGAAGCTCATGTCTCTGCCGTTAAACACCAGCAGCTTTAGAAGTTAGGAAGACTGGAGTCTAGCCCTTAAGCTGGAAATTGTATAAAATGAGACATTCTTTCTTCTCTTAGGATCGGATCTTCTTGATTTTTTTTTTTCAGTCTAAGAAATTGTAAATATCACTTTCAGAAATGCCTTCCTTTCTGCAGCACAACCCTTCCCGGCCTATTGGGTGTGGTAACGTCGAACCCTACCCTGTTCTTTACGCCTGCTTAGACGCGCAGGTGTTCACAGCAAACTGCAGCAGGAGAAGAGGGATCCAAAGCTTAGCCGGAAACTTTAGACAACACAATGAAATGGGACTCAGGGGTTCCTGTTTGCCACCCCCCCTTCATTTCTCCCCTATAACCGTCTCTGATTTATGCCCAGTGCAGGAGAAATATACAGAATGCTTATTAACGTAGAAACCTCATGGTTAGTTTTACTGGGATAAGAAATGGGCAGGGAATTGGTGATGGTCTAGATCATATCCTGAGACCTCTGACCTAATCCAGATTTGGTAGCGTTACTGGGAGGCGGTAAAGGGTAGAAGGTTGGGTCTAGTCAGAGGAAGGTCACAGGAGGCATGTCCTCAGGGGCAATATCTCACTCTGACCCTTCAGGTGTACATATTCTCTGTCTTTCCGCTTCCCATCCTCTGAGAAAGGAAGAGCAGCTCCCTGCACAGCGATGTCCTGCCCAAGTACAGGGGTCAAGTGAGCACGGATCTACCCTCCAACCTGAAACTGAGCCAAATCAAGTCCTTTCTCCCTTAAGATCTTTCTTCTAGGTATGTTGATCACAGCAACCTGACAGTGGCCAACACAGAAACCCTGACTTTATCCCAAGCTGACTCTCTTGTTCTGTGGCCCCAGCCACTGCTCTGACCAGACCTCTCAAGGACCCACACGGTTGCTTCCCGGACCTATCCTACCTCCGTACCACCTCCCTGTCCCTCCTCTATCCATCCTCCTTGATGCAGCTGGGACAAACAAGCCTTTCTGAAATGCCACGGAGACACATCCCATCCTCAGGTACAATGAGCTGCTGGCCTCACATCACAGCCTTAGATCTAGACTGGAAACCTCTCAGCTCCTGTTCCCCAGTCCCATCTACGTCCTAGCAACTGAAGCTGTGATTGGCAGCTCTATGCTCCCATGATGCCGTGACTTGCCCTGTCTTGTCGATGCCAAGCCTCTTCCCAGTTTTTCCTATCATCTTTTGTTCTCTGGAGTCACCTTCAGAAGGCCTCCCCTGAAGAGTTCAGATAGGAATGCTTCTCTTTTCTACTCACAGGAAACTCTTTGCAGATCTCAGTTTTAGCCACATATTACAACAATCTGTTCACATCTCTGTGTCCCGGACTAGATGTTCCATGACAAGAAGCCTCTGGACATTTGTTTTATGTCATTTATGGAAAAAAAATCTCTCTTTTCTGAAACAGCCCTATCTAGCGCTGAAGCCCCGAAGCCTCTGCTAGTGTACCCCAAAACTGTTCCTTTCGGGTGAGGCTAGGCTACATACATATAAACCACCACTGGAGATCTACCTGAGACCCACTGGAGGCCCACTGGAGAGCCACTGGAGAGCCACTGGAGAGCCACTGGAGACCCACCTGAGATCCACTGGAGATCCTCTGGAGAGCCACTAGAGATCCACTTGAGACCCACTGGAGACCCACCTGAGATCCACTAGAGATCCTCTGGAGAGCCACTAGAGATCCACCTGAGACCCACTGGAGAGCCACCTGCGACTCACTGGAGACCCACTGGAGTTCGACCTCAGACCCACTGAAAATCCACTGGAGATCCACTGGAGAGCCACCTGAAACCCACCAGAGACCCACTCCTTCGAGCTCTAGCACTCCGCCTTCCATACTCTCCGGGGACAATGGAGCTAGCTCTGACAGAGCGAACCCAGCATACACCATAACCATTAAAGCCAAGCGGGATTCAGCTAAGCAGCTGACCAGCCTTTCAGTTGGGTCCTGGGAGGAAAGGACAACACACAGTACCTTACCTCTCAAGGGCAGGAACTGAAAGCCACAGAGGCCTAGGATGTAGCCACCCCTCCAGGGTGGTCGCCATGGCCTACTTCTCCCTAAAGTCATCTTTAGAAGCTGTGGGTTCTAGTGGCCAAGGCTTCCTGACATGGAAGAGCTGCATGCCCTGTGTCCAGACCTAAGAGTGGAAGATGGGCTGGGGCAGAAACAAGGATCGGAGGCATTCCAGCCTGGTTTCCAGAGACAGATTTCTGGGAACAGGCTGGGCAGTTCTGCCAGATCCTTCTGTGTTCTGTCTGTGGGACGCAACATATCTACTCATTTAGAAACATCTAGGCATCCAGTTTCCACCTCCGATCAAATGCTTCTTACCATGCAGCTGTGGCTCATGCTATGCCCTAGACTCAACCTGCCACACTCGCTGTTTAACTCATTTTCTCAAGACACAATGCTATATTGAACTCCTTTGAGACGGGTGGGGAAAACAGGTAGCAGTCTCCTCCACCCGTCCCAGCTCACGTTTTGTGGGCGAGACAGGGAACTGGCAATGTCAACAGTGGAAATCATGTCTTCAGGGGACACGGGCTTCGAGGATAAGCAAGGTAGGAGGGGATCAGGGATGTCGGTGAGACAGGAGCAAGGGCTGGAAAGAGAAACTGATGCTCAGGGAAGTCTTCTTGGAGAAAACAGTGTTGGAACAAGCCCCTAAAATAAATGAGGAGAACATTCTAGAAAGAAGAAAATACAGATACAAAGGCTGCTGGGAGAGCGTATGTACTGGGTGAGCTCCACCGTGTGGGACAATCCAGAAACAAAACCATGGAATCCAGGTTAGCAATTCTGGAGGTGACACAAGACAACCGGGGCGGATGACTTCTAAGTATTGGATGAAGGGGCCGTGAAGGCGCAAGACTCACAGCTGTCAACACTGAGTGGCCCTCATAGGAGGAGTCAGGGCCGTGTCTCACGGGATGACTCCAGGCTGTATTATAGCCACGCTGAAGGTAGGGTGCTACTGGACATCTGTGTAGAGCCACTTTATGCACAAGTCTAGAGTCCAGAAGCGAGGTCCCTGCTGGAGATCGGAGGTAGGCCAGACAGCCTGGACACGGCCTCAGAGGCCTGTGGCCGGATAACAAGCCTCACAGAAGGCGTATAGCTCGGGAGCACAGGGCTCAGTCACCAACGTGGCAAGCTAAGAGAGAACGGGACAGCCTGGAAGTGAGGCAAAGGTGGCATCTAAATAAATAAATAAATAAAATCTGAGTCAGCAGTCCCTGCAGGCCAGCGAGGGGAGGACTTGGCAGTGAGGCAACCCGGCTATCTGGGGTGATGAATCCGAGGAAGGGAGGCAGGTGGCCGGGACTGGAGGGAAGGCAACATCCCTTCCAAAGATGGCTACAGAGGCAAGGCAAGCTAGATGGAGAAGAGACTTTCCCAGGTCGGCAGCTTGTGTTTTTAGATTGCTCACAGGGTTAGTAATGGATGACAACTGTCCCGCAGAAAGGCGATTGGACATGTCAGATGAGAGGCGAGCCGATAACCAGGGAAACGGCCGGCAACAAGCAAAGGGGGAGAGTCAGTGCCCAGCGACAGGACTGTGAGGGAAGACAGGGCTGTGGCCACCTGCACACGTGGTAGGGCATGGGCGAAGGGGCAGATGGGGTGGAGTGATGGTAGCCATTACACACAGGCACAGGGACAGGATAGAGGAAGACAAGAGCAGGGAAGAACGTTTCAGCAATAGCATGTGTTGGCATGTGCAGCCCAGGGAGCCAAAGGACTGCTGGCATCAGACTTGCATCATGGACAAAGACACCCAAACCCACGGAGAAGTGGGTGACATGACCCAGGGCCATTTACAGAAGCCAGACAGAGGATGTGGTTCTCACAGAGAGCCAAACTTGGGAAGAAGGGACTGGGAGTTTTTCCTAATCATCAAGGATATCTTATTTTATTCCAAAATCTTGAAGCAGAATGAGATAAAGGAGCTGTGAGCCAGGACCGTGGCGCTCCCAACCCTGGGCCAGCGTGTGCGATGGCTGGCGTGAGCGAGGAGCAATAAAGCCATTTGAAAGGCAGAGTTCCAATTTGTTCTCATCTGTAGCCTCCACCACTGTAGGTTTTCGAAAGTGTGTTTTGACTCTTCTGGTGAGAAATTACGAGAGACGCAGACGAGAACCGCTTCAGGGCCTCACACACAAAAGTTATCTGGCAAAGACACCCATTAGCTTGACCACCAAACCACAAATGGACAGCAATAAATAATGCATAGCATCTTTCCAATCTGCCCCGACTGTGTGTTAATTACTACAGTCGTAAGGAGGTGAGGTCATCTATTTTTCAAAGAATTAATGAAATGGAGTTTCTGCTTGTCTCCTAAGGTGTCTGTGCGCCTCTTCGAGCTCCCTCTTCTCCAGACCCTATCCAACTTTTAGCAACAGACATTATGAGTTGTCTCTTGAGTAACATGACACTTATTTCACTACAATGACGGATTATCTGGAAAAGCTGTGTTTCTATTTTATTTTTTTGAGACAGGATCTTTTGTAACTCAGGCTCTCTCCACCTCTCTCTGTAGTCAAGGATGACTTTGAACTTCTGATCCTCCTACTCCCAAGTGAATAATAAAAACTTGCAAAATAAAATATGCTACATGAGGAGAAACGCATACAGACAAGTGTATTCAACTTTCTCCATTAATTATGCGGCAGAATATTTTTACGTAAGATATGCCCTTGCGTTGAGTAGAAAACTTGAAATGTAGAAAGTAGAGAGAATTAAAATGAGCTATGATCTTATGTCCCCGAGTCACTGATATCTTGATCTAATGGTTTTCACTGTGTAAACGTGTTTGGAGTCACAGCGCCCGGTGACTAGATGCTGACTGTCGTTTTCTGTTGTGCGCGATTCATTAAGATTAAATCGTGAGAATGCTCTGTATTTCCTCGCTGTGACTTCAACATTATGCAAGTAATCGTTCCGGTTTTATTGAAGCATCAGGGATCTTAAATTTTTGGTTTGCGAGAGTGATGGCGTTATCTGGGTAGCTTCCTGTCCTGGTCTCTGTTGAGTGTGCTCTGTTGTTTTGGTTTTTTTGTTAGCTGTTCTGTTCCTGTTTTGAATGAAACATCTTGTCTTTACATTATCTAACGTCATTGCCAATTTATGGGTGAAGTTTGTTATACTGTATTTTTATTTGTCATATAACCAGGTTATAGGTCTTCAGATTCACCATTGAACTTGGAATTCAGAAACAATCGTTATATATAAACACATATATTATATGTAATATATATTTATATATAATATATTATGTATAGTATAATATATAATAATATTAATTATATTATATAATAATATAATATTATTGATTATAGACATATATATATATATATATATATAATTAATACCATGCCCTTCACATAGGTAAGCCCCCATTCTAGTTTTGTCTCTGTTGCTGTAATAAATTGTTGACCAAAAGCAACGCGGGGAGGAGAAGGTTGATTTGGGTTACAGGTCCCAATCACAGTCCACCATGGACAGAAGGCAGAGCAGAGACTAAACAGGAACTGGCGGCAGGAACTGAAGCAGAGACCACGGAGGAGCGCTGCTGGCTGACTGGCTTCCCATGGCTTGCTCGGCTTGCTTTCTTACACACCCAGGACCCCCTGCTCAGGGGCGGCACTGCCATGGGCGCACCTCCCCCCTCCATCATTTGCAATGAGGAAGATGACCACATACATGCCTCCAGCCGATCCACAGGAGGCCGTTCCCACTGAGAGTCCTCCTTCGCTGTGTGCTGAGATGACATCCCGGACTAGCCGTCACAGCCCCTCTATCCGTGTCAGGCCTTGTCCGTCAGCACAAGAGCAGAACATGATCTTGAAGCCAGAACATGGCTTCGGATTTCAGTGGGAAATCCAGATGGTACCACGAAGTCTAATGGAGGCCGCTCAGTCACAGAGCTTTTTTCCATACAAAGAAGGAATTCTGTCACTTTTAGTCCCCCAACTGTTGTTGTGGTTGCTTTGTTTTTTAAGACAGGGCTTCTTTGTTGTAACTCTGGCTGTCCTGGAGCTCACTCTGTAAACGCACAGAGATCCACCTGCTTCTGCCTCCCGAGTACCGGGATCAAAGGCCTGCACCACCACTGCGCAGCAAGTCCACCAATTTTTATAAGAAAAGTTATTTAATTTTATCGACACGTAATTCAAATAGAGACAACCAATGAAATCGGAATATCGCAGTGGCATAGAGTTGTTCTGTCATTATGAGGCTGGATATGGGGCTACTACGCTTTATCAGAAGCCCCCTTTCCCCTGACAGATGAGGAAGCCTCCTGCAGAGCATCAGTGTAGACACTCAAGGAAGGCCCGCAGCTCAGGCACGATCCCTAAGCATATCCCATTGCGTCCTCTGCATTGCAAACAGCCTCCAGACAGCTGGTAATTCTTGTTCACATGTGAGGAGCTGGAGACACAGAGAATCAGCCCCGTGTGTGATTCACACAGTGGCAGAATTAGGGTGTAGACCCCAGACAGCCAGACATTGGAGTTGGGTAATGGCTACAGCAACCAACCCCCCGGTTTGAGTCACAGCTTCATCGCCCGGCACCCAGAGGTAGCTTTGAGCAGGGCCAGTAAGCTCTCTCAGGACTGTCATCACCTCTAAAAGAATAACAGGAGAAAGAGCACCCCAACCTGTTCCTTTCTAGAGAGTCGTAGTGCCGTGCTTTGGTGTCATCTACTAGAGTAAGAAAGAAGCTATCTCAAGTAGAGCACGGGCCCCTGAGGCCCTGCTTCTCATCACCTGTGCTCCCGGCCACTCACAGGCTCCAAGTACCTGTGGGCTCTTGATGATCGCTGTACTTAATGTAATTCAATCCAAGAGTGCCTGTCTTCCTGGACCAGGGCGTCTCCGTTCCCCATAGGGCTACTCCTTTCAGATGAACACATCAACGCACACAATCATCTTCTAACACCCTGGGTCGTGCCTGTGGACAGGGCAGACCGTAGCAAAGGCCAGCCTGGACTGCACTTGCCTTTCTGCACGTGGTTTTCAGCCTCGTACTAGAATCTGAGAAGTAACAGTGCTATTAATAAAATGTTCAAAATGCGTGAGCGCATTCGAACACTTTTATTTCCACCATAAGGCTAACTCAAAACGTTTTGGCAAAGAACAGACCGATCACATTTGCTCAAGCGGCAAGGAACTCCACTTTCCCAGAGGCTGTTTGAAGGAGGCAGTGCTGAGTCCGGCCCATCTTACCCTGTGAGCACAAGAGCCTCCTGAGGGTCAGAGGCTGTTTTGCATATTACAGTAGATTAGTAATTGTTGGCCCTGCAGGAAAGATGCAGCTGCCTGGAGCAAGCTCCCGGTGCCCTAAGGAGGAGTGGTGTCCTACATGGCTCACATACACTGTATTTTCAAAGTTCCCCCCAACATGATTTCAGAGTAATTTCCCATCACCTGGCTTCTCCGAATCAGCCTAACACTGCGTGACCCACATGGCTACCTGCAGCAAAAACTTAAAAATCCAACTGCCCAAGTTTACAGTATCATCCTTACTGGGGAGATCCAGAGGAAGCTTAGATTTTCTGCAAATACAATAGGCCAACTTTGGATTTCTGTGGGAAGTTGTTGTTGTGTTGATCTGAACCTCAGGGTACTGTCTCGTGAGAGCCACGTCCTCCTTCCATGCAGAGAAACCCCGTATCCAAAAGTTAGCGGTGACTACCTGTCAGTCGGGGCTAGTTTGCCGTGGGAGAATGTAGCTTGGTACACAGTGCCTCACAGCACCAAGTCAGTACAGGTAGGCGCCAGACAGGTCTTCCAGAATGGTGCTAACAACACGGCTGAGTGAGGAAAGGCACCTTGCACATGGCCAGATACTCAGCAATTGCTGATTTTGAATGATGACAGTCATCAGAGACACTTCAGAAATAACTACATTTGCTTTTATTATATGTTTTAGTTCATTCATCACTTATTTAGCTTTTTGTTGGGTGGGCATGTGCGTGCCAGGGCATCGGTGTAGAAGTCAAAGTACAACTGCCAGGAGGCTCCAGGGGTCAGACTCGGCCATCGGCCTTGGTGCTCAGCACCTGTTCACTCTGTGAACTGTCCTGCAAAACCCCACAATGGCTGCACGAGAAAGATATGTAGATTGACTCAAGCTCCATAAGAGATGCCTGGGTCTGAGCTGCAGAGGTGTCTGTTAAGAGAGGCATTCCTGCAAGAGTGAAAGGAATGAGCAAGCAGCCACCACTGTTTTCTGTATTCTGGAGAATGCTCGCCAAGAAAGAAGGAAACGGTCACGCCCACTCAGCCTGTGCAAGACACCGCTGCTTTCAGATGGTTTTGCGTTGCTATAGCAAGAACCGGACCAGCTACCTACTAAAATTCTCAGTGTGTAGAACTGGATAAAATGGAGATCTTTCATTCTTTAGTAAAATATTAAGAATTTCAAAACCGGGGCAGTAAGCATCAGCCCTCTGAAGCCTTTGTCCCAATCCCACAGATGTGGCTGTGGGTACAAGCTGCAGTGGTATTCTACGAAATGTTGTATTAGTTTATTTTTTATTATGTATAAAATAATTGTTTTGTACACCATCGACTGAAGGGCTGCTTAGGTCTTGGAGTTTTGTATTATCTGCAGGTGTTGTATTTATGTGGAGGATGTTTGACTGTTAATGATCTGCACATGCTATCAGTAGAATACCTGAGGAGTTTTGGATCAATAAAAACACCTGACCTCAGAGGCTTGAGGTTCCACTGTTCAATATGGCGCTAGCCGTGACAGTGGTTCCCTCTACTGAGGTCTGGCAGAGTTTGCACCTATGATTATGCCTCCTGTCTTCTCCTTGCTGAGCCACCCCAGCAGCACACAGTGAAATGTTACACTTGTCTCTCTCACTGTCTGGCACTGAGGAGCTGCCAGAGTCTCAGAAGGTTCAGCATGTGGGCAAAGCTAATAGCCCTAGCCAGAGAGGATGAAGTCAGCTGTTAAATGGTCATTGAAGGAAAGATATCCCTCAGATTAAAATCAGAAAGTGACAGCACAGCCCGGAGGGTTCCTAGAAATCCAGGTTATATGCTGACCCTGCCTAGGAGACATCCTTCATGGGTAGGGCATAGGCTGTTTGCCTCTGTTCAGCAGAGGCACAAGATGTGCATCACACTGGGGCCAGGGCAGATCCGGGGTTCATGGCAGCGGCTGTATAGTCAGAAGCCTGCTATTTCAAAATCACTTTGGCTACACTTCCTGTGTAGGTAAGAAAACCATAGAACCTCAGTAAAATATAAATCGAAGACAAACAAATAAGTTTATGTAAACATCTTCTGACTATTACATGAGACATAATTATGAGAATATGATTGTTTCATTATCTGAAATTTAAATTTAGACATATTTGTTTGCTAAATCCAGAAATCTTATTAAGGGTTCTTGTTTCATATTGTGCAGGCTCCCTCCTAGTCAGAAACAGCACTTTACCAGAGCCTGAAGATGGTGGGGATCCGCACAGATTCCGTGCAGCCGCTCCATAGTTGTGAATATTGGGTGGTTCCTTGGGGCCTGAACAGGAAGAGGTCTCCAGCCTTCTGCTACCATCCCAGATATGTGCTAGCGTAACCATCGGTGTGTTGATTTATTTGTTATTTTCATGGGTTCATGGGATACCATGTTCTGAATCTTAGTTCTTTTTTTTTTTTTTTTTCTAAAACAACTATATTTTCTGGAAACTGCAATCAAAGGCAAAAGCCTTGCCTCTGTAGAAGTCTGTGCTTTCAGGTAGGGCCCTGAGACTCGTAAGATTTCATGCAACAGTTGCCTGTGCGGACCACACATTCTGTCCTCCATCAAGATCTGCAGTCTCTTTCTTTATAGGACCAGGAACCTGAGCCCAAGAGTGCTGTGTCCTGGGGCCCAAGAATCTACACACAAACACATACAGAGTCAGACACAGACACACATCGACAGACACACAGAGCTTGACTCACACAGAGGCAAACACACAGACACACACACACACACAGACACACACAGACACACAAACACACAGACACACACACACACACACACACACACACACACACACAGACACACACACACACAGACACACACACAGACACACACACACAGACACACACACACAGACACACACAGACACACACACACACAGACACACACACACAGACACACACACACACAGACACACACACACACAGACACAGACACACACACACACACACACACACACACAGAGACACACACACACACACACAGACACACACACACACACACACACACACACACAGACACACACACAGACACAGCTAGATTTGTCTGCAAATAGCACATAGTCACTAAGCACATGATTGAAAGCTGCAGCCCCACGGTGGGGGTCTGAATTAGGCATTCTTGTGCTCTCCTGGCCTGACAGCAAGTCGGTCAGGGTTTCTGGGAAGGGAATGAAGAATATGTTACAAGGGTCTTAAAATATTAAAACCTCATGACCTAGAAATGTTATCTCTGGAAGTCAATCCAAAAGGAAACAAACCAGAGACGTGGACAAGATTTATTCATAAAAATGCCCATTAAGGTGTTATCTTTAATCAGGAAAACTGAAGGTGATTAAGTACTTATGGTTCATGTACAGGATAAAATATTGTGGAACATGAACACGTTTATCTATTTATAAGAAATGCTAATTCCATAAAGAAATCCTTAGGGATACTTTTTGATACTTGTGATAGGAAATAAAATGTTTATATGAAATATTATTTCAAGCATGTAGCAACTACAGGCAAAGGGAAGGGTTAGAGAAATAAGCAGAAATGGTTCTGTAATGACAGAATCATAGGGAAAACTTGATCCTTTCCTGAAAATTTATATATGTTTAAAAAAACCGCAGAAAGGATCATTTTAACAATTTCTGAAAGCAGTAAATTCAGAATATGAGCATCAGGATTAATTACCGTGGAAGGCTGTTTCCCTTTGTGAACTATTGAGAAGAGACACAGATTAGATGACTCCCACCTGATGCAGGGGATGGTCAGATTTTCTCAATGGTCTGTGTTTCTTGAAACATATTCTTTCTCTCTGACAGACTCAGAACAGTTCAAAGAAAGATGTAAACAAATACATACCCTCACACATGCATGCAAACATATATAGACACACACACACACGTTGGGGAAGTTTGTTTTTAGCTATGTTTAAAATGTTTTATGCACTGTTGGGTGAGGGGCTACCTAGGGAGTTCTGTATTGTCTGCAGGTGTTGGATTTCTATGGAGATGTTTAATTGCTAATGATCTGCTTGTGGTACCATTAAAATATCTGAGGAGTTCTGAAAGAATAAAAACACCTGAACTGAGACGCTTGGGGTTCCACTGTCGAGTGCGGTGCTGGCCATGACAGTGGTTCCTTCTGCTGAGGTCTGGCAGAATTTACACGTATGAGGGTGCCTCCTTGTCTTCTGTGCTGAGCACTACTACAAATGGAGCCTGCAACATGGGGCCCAACATCACGCCAGCTGATCCAACATGGAGAGAAGGAAGAAAAAGAAATTCTAGACCTTGCAGAGTCTGGTAAAGTATGCTCGGGGAAACCACCAAAGGATAGAGATTAAGGTATCAATGGAAAGCTCCTGAAGGAAGGGGAGAGAAAGAAAAAAAGCCTCTATGAAGAGAAAAGGCTATGAAATTAATAAATAAATGGGAAGGAAAGCTCTGAGGTGAGAGTCACAGAATGGAGGCCCTTAGAGATAAGGAATTCAGCTGGGAGCAGGAAAAAGCTGGGTTCTTACTGCTTTTCTTGGTCATGGAGCCCACACTCCTTCCCACCACAGCTGGTGTAGTGTTCTGTTTCAGAAACTGAGTTTTCTGATAGCTGCGTTGTGTGTGCATGAAGCTCAAGATGTTGTGTTTGAGATCTATGGAGGGGTTGTATGTTTACCCATAGGGGTGGTGAAAAAGACCACCAAACCACCAGAATGTTTCAGCCGGATATTCTTTCCACTGACCCAGGACCCCTTACTGTTGTGGAGCCCACAGTTTAGAGCCAAGAAGCCGCTTAGTTAAACTCAACAGGTTTTTTTTTCCCTCTAAACCTGTCTATAAGAGGTCCTGATAAGACACATCTGATGGTGATGAGAACTCCACCCACGGAGGGACCCTTACTACAAACAAAGTGAGCAGTTATTTTTCCAGCAAACCAGACTCTGTCTTAAAATCTGGAAAGTGTTTCCTCAAGGTCAGCACACAGAAACTGTGTCCCAGAACTGGCCGAGGTTGTATTTCACGCTAGCAGCCAAACTTGGTACTGTAAGAGTCACCCAGCTGGTGCTGGTTTTGAAAGCATGAAGGGGTCATGGAGAGCAACTGAGACTTGGCACTGTGAGAGGCCAGGAAAGGCCATTAGTGAAGATGCAGCCTCTGCAGTAGTTGAAGGCCCAGAATGAAGGGGTCATGTAAAGAAGTTGAGGCTTGCCACCATGAAGAGAGCCCAGGAGAGGCTATTGGTGAAAGTGCAGCCCAGTTGCAGCAAGGGACCCCAAGTTCTGAAGATGCCAGTGCCACGGGACGACCACCAAGAACAGCAGCAGTGAGGCAGAGCCAGCCGGAGCCTGGAGGACAAGCTGTGTGTGCTACAGAGGGAGAGCCAGAGAAGTGATCCCTTTGGAGAAGCCCAGAAGATTGTGAGTGAATTCCAGATAATTGGACATTGATAATATTTTTCTGCTGTCCAAAGACATGGTGAAAGCTTGATAGATGTTTGGTTTCATTTGGTCCTGTGCTTTAGAAGCCTTGTGGTTGTTCCTCTCGTAAATGGCTTTGCTGGTGTAGTGTTAAATTGTGTTTTAAGGTAAAGTATTTTTTAATATAGAAAAGGGGAAATGTTGGGGACATTTATGTTTAGTTGTATTTAAAATATTGTTTTGTGAACTGTTGGGTGAGGGTCTGCCCTAGGTCTTGGCATTTTGTATTGTCTACAGGTGTTGAATTTCTGTGGCGGATGTTTGATTGCTTATGATCTGCACCTGAGGAGTTCTGAATGAATAAAAACACCTGAGCTGAGATGCTTGGGGTTCCACTGGCAATATGGCACTGGCCAGGATGGTGATTCCCTCTGCTGAGGTCTGGCAGGGTTTGCAGATATGAAAATGCCTGTGTGTCTTCCTGGGTGAACTACCACAGCAACGAACTACTCAACACACACACACACACACACACACACACACACACACACACACACACTACACATGCATACAAACACACACACTCTCCCATGTACTCACATACTCGCACACAGTCATACTCTCTCACATACCCCCTTACACATACATTCTCATACTCATGTGCACACTCACACATACACACACTTGCACACTTAGACACACACACACACACACACACACACACGCACACACGCAGCTCAAAAGCATGATGAGAAGACTGTCGGGAGGAGCCTCATTTGGTGACAGCTCCTGAGTGCAACTTTGGGAAGTGACCCTGTCATAGTCCTAACCAGCGTTATTGAAGCTCAGATGCCGGTGAGGACTCACTAAAGCCCCACCCAGCGTAGAGTGGTGTGAACGGTGCAGCACACTACAAGTTCAGGCAGCCGGACACAGTGTGTGAAGGTGACCGAGGGTGGGAGAAATTCTGGGTAAAGCCTCCATCTCCGATGCATGAAGAACAGCATGGGAAAGAGTTGGGGAAGTCCTGAGAGCGATACAGAGCATGTCTAAACCTGCTCTGATTGACAGGCAAACCGTGAGGACTCCTCAACCAGTATGGTCTTGCACAAGGCCTGGTGTCTCAGACAGACTCTTTGCCTCATCAGGGTGTGAGTGTCTACTGTAGATCAGAACGGATGACCCTCAGCTCTGGAGCATCAAAGCTCTGTCCCTGGTGCGAGGTATGCATGTGTGTTTGTGTGTGTGTGTGTGCACACAGGTTTCTGCCCCCGTCTGCTACTGTGGAGGCCAGAGGTAGGTGCTGGGTATCTTTCTCTACAGCTATTTACTTAATTCTGTGAGACAGAATCTTTCACCAAACCTGGAACTTGCTGATGCCATTAGGATGGCTGGTCAGTGAGCCCCTGGGAGCTTCTTGTCTCTCCCTCCCAGCGCTGAGGTTATAGGCATGCACCCAAGCCAGCTTGTAATGTGTGTGCAGGAGATGCTTGTGCAGTAAGCACTTTAGCTACTAAGGCATCTTCCCAGCCCTGACTCAGATGTTTTGAAAGGCGCATTCTCAAGAATTATCACCCACCCCTTCTTGACAGACAAGAAGCAAAACATTGTCAAATCTAGTGAGGGGAAAGACCCTTGCTATCTCTTGTGGAAAGTCAGCAGCGATTCAGGAGTCCCCTGACACAAGAAAAATATGGGGTTTGGTAAAGAGTAGTAAGTGACCCCATCCATCAAATACAAGATGTAAGTGCCATAAATCCCTGTGTGGTCCCCAAAGGAGTCTGGAAGACCTGCCATCTATCTTGAATGTCAGGGGAAAGTACATGGGACTGAGACACGTCCCACATGTCTTCCTCTCACACATGATCTGATGGCCAAGGGCCGTCCTGTGTGTACGTGAGTGGCCATCACCCTTGCAAGCGTGGAGTGGCCATCACTTCCCGTGAGGCCCACAGACAGGACGTTATCAAATCAGAGCCTGAGAAGGCCTCCCCAGTGAAATACCTACCTTAGCTGTTTCATTTAGAGAAACAAAGCCATTCTAACCTGCAGCCCCGCTAAGGGCAATAACTCTCTTGGAAACTCAAAGAGGGAACCTGTCATAAAATGTGCTTTGTTTAACTGTGACCTTGTTTTAAAAAAAAAAAAAAACCAAACAAAACTCTTCACATGGCCTACTGGCATTTAAAACCAGAATAGTTTACATAAAAATGTAGATTATACATGTATATATGTATATGTATGTATGTGTATATATATGTATATATGTATGCGTGTGTGTGTGTGTGTGTGTGTGTGTGTGTGTGTATAGAAAAAGGCAGTCCTGCACAGGGTACCACATTCTATCAGCAAAGCCTCCAAGTCCCCCAGCTCTCACTTGTAGACAAGGCCTACCATGTCCCTCAGCAAAATTCTCTGACCGGCCCCAGCTCTAACTCAGGGCTCTGATGACACGGTTGACAGGTCACACAGAGGGATGTTTTGCAGGCGTTTGCATTCTGCCTACGCTCTGAACTTTATTTTACCAGCTACAACAAATAAGCGAGAGGTTTTTTTCATTTGAATTTTTAAAGAAGAGATAATATTCAATTGCACATGGGAGGTGACTTTACGGTATTAATAAGTCCATTTGAGTTCTTTTAGGAATAGATAAAAAGGTTCATCTATAGGTAAGCTGAAAGGTAAGAGGTTCAGCTGAAGCCTGGCTCTCCCTAAAGACAAGCAGAATTAGAGAGAAGAAGCATATTTATGGAAATTCAAATTTTTCCCTGTCATGAGAATAAATCCAAAAAGATAAATTTTTAGCTTCAGTGTAAAATGAAGTTATAGCTCTTTGACAAATGATACTCTTCGTTGTCATGACAACGGAGCCTGCTAGAGGTATGCATCCAGAGGCCTGCCCATAAATCAGATGTTTTAGGAAGGGGTTAAAGCAAACATTTGTAGACTATTCCCCAGTTATAGTGCCAAAATATAATTATAGACATTTGTATCGGTCTACCGTATAGCATGACAGCTCCAATTTTACAAAATGTTAATTAAAAAATCTATTAAATCTATGCCCCTTGGAGAGAAATTAGTATCACACCTAAGGTTGGGAGTCAGTGTTGCTCGGTGGCTGCGAGAATTGGGCACCGTGGAGTCAGAAAACGGGCACGAATCCATCAGCAGCGTAGGTGAGGTTTGATAAAAGTCTGACTCCCTAGAGAAGAAAGGCTGAGGGGTCTCGTGATGCTTAGAGGTGTCTGGTGCTCGAATAACATGGAAGAGTAATCAAAGATCTAAGGATGGAAAGACAAAAGCTTCCAATGAGGTCTGGAAAAATGAGAATTAGCTTAAAACTCAGACATTAGAGAAATATTTCTGAAGACCAAGGTCATGACATTCCACCCCACGGTGACAGGCAGGCTACCTGCAGGCGACTCTTGTCAGGTCTCTAGCCTTCTTTTCCAAATGTGACTTGTCTACCAACATTTGAAAATCACGTTTCACAGAAAACCCAGTTGCTTCTCTTTGAAAAGCAGGTGATGTTAGAAGCAACCAGCCTGGATTCCAGACAGCTGGAGCTGGGACTGAGCTCTGAGAATGAAGCTCCATTCAGGAAGGACTGTCATCATTCACACCTCTGGGCCCAGGACTCAGCCAAGGCAAGAGAAGGAGGCTGGGTGCACGGAGGGAGGAATGGGTGAGCAGCAGCCATCGATCCTGGAGGGTTGCCCTGTCCCTTCTGCCTGCTCTCTGGAGCCATTTCTCTCGGTTGCTTTGTGCCGCACTGTGAGGTTTGCTTTAGGTGGGACACCCCTGTTACCTCTCAACGTGAATTTCCACAGAATCCGCTTTGACGTCCTCATATGTAGACCACGGGAGAGGGGGGCAGTTCGCTCACATTCTTTAAAGACTGCTAAGTATAGTCCCCCAAACTGGAGTTCCTTTAAAGCGTACCCTCATCTTTCATGCTGGAGGTGTGATGTCATATAAAATAATTTCCCAAAGCCCTTGTGGGGCCCGGGATGAGCAAGGGCTTCAGACCTGATGGCTGCCACCATGTGGAGCAGTCTCCAGAGAGACATTTCCGATCTTTATCCGTGGGACCTGTGGTGGTGATGGTCTACGTGGAAGACAGTTATGCTAAAAGTGTCCCTAAGCTCAAGGAAAAATCATTCCCAGAAGGGGAGAGGACACAGAGCCCCAGAGACGGTGACAGGACCAGAGAGTGAGTGACACCTCATAAGCCAGGGATTCCAGCGGAGGCAGCCGTGACCAGAGCCCACGGGACCCCTGTGCTCCAGAGGAAGCCAGCACCCCCAACACTGCAGTTTCAGCTCTGGCCTCCACGATGGGGAAAAAATGGTTTTCCAAGCAGTATCATGTGTTATCATTTGTGATCACTGGTTACTGTGACCAATCTGAAGGCATTCCTATCCACATATCAGAGAAGTTCCCCCCCAAAAAAACAGTTTGGATTGCTCTTTGGGCAGATTTGTCTTCACTCTGCTTCTTAAAATATAACATTATTGTTGCCTCTTACCTCAGAAACTCCCTGTTTCTAATTAAGCCTTCTAGCCCAAGGTCCCACACCGCCTCAGCCACAAACATTTCCACATTGTAACCAAAGTGACACAGTTGAGGGGTCACGTACGCATCACCTGCTTCACTTGAAACCCCATGATGGTATGGAGCAAAGCGTGCTTCCAAGCCTCTGGAGCGTATGGAGATGTGGGGGGCCCGGGCTCTGCTTGCCAAATGATCGCCAATTCAGGGTGCTAGTCGGGGAGAGAGAGGACAGCTTCGTCCTGCCTGAGCAGCTCTTGGCAGCTCGCTGGAGCGGATGACAATCAGGCTGATCATCACAGCCCTGGCTGCCGCTCACTCTGCAGCTTTGCTTCACCACCGCCCTGTGGCTTATCTTAATGACTATTTCCCATTTAACTCTCCAGGTCACCCCAACATCATAGATATTTGCCACCTCATTTCATGGAAAAGGAATCTTGGACATGGAGAAACAAGACCCAAGGCCAGAGGTTTTTCTATGGCCAAATGACAGGACACTAGCTGGAAAATCTGTGGGGTGGAGTGGGGGTGGGGTGGGGTCAAAAGCTTCCTGCGTGTACAACACAGGAATGTGACGGAGCTGGTCGGGAAGGTGCGTGGGGAGCGAAAATGTCCTGGAGCTGAAACTTCCTTTTAAAGCACTTGGACTTGGAGTTGGAGAGACAGCTCAGTAGTTATGATCACTGGCTGCGCCTGCAGAGGACCCAGGTTCAGTTCCTGGCACCTACGTGGTAACTCGCAACTGTTTGTAACTTCACTTCCAAGGGATCTGATGCCCTCTGCTGACCTCTCAGGCACCAGGCACTCGCATGGTGACAAACATAGGCAGGCAAAACACTCATACACACAATTAATTAATTAATTAAGTCCTTTAGAACAGCACCAATGTCCTTGGAGATGATCCAGTCGCATTTGTGAGTTACCGAGCCAAGGGTATGTTAATGCTCAGTTCCACACTCAAGTCTACATTTTAGGAAGCCAATGTAGGACCCAGTGAAGGGACACATGGTAAGAAGTGGGGACAGAGATGAGTTTCACCCTCAAATGCAGATGACATGGAGAAAATGGAGACTGGGGGTGGGGAAGTGGGGGACGTTTGAAGGACACCACAGAGGAACCTCTGGCTTGAGTTCAGAGAGAGTAAACCATCCTGGCTAATCCGGAAGAACAGATTAGCAGAGAGCACAGAGTTACTGCTGTGTAGGCAGACGTGATAAACCCAGTGGAAAAGAAGCTGATCTCCTGATCTCCGTGCCTTTGTGACCAAGAGTCCAGAGATGCTCAGCTGGCAGTGCTGCAGCTCCCGCCTTCTCTACCGCCTTCTCTCCCAACTTCCTTCCCTGGAAATTGGTTGCTAGTTCGAAGATAGAGCTTTAACTTAGATACTGAAGAGTTTTAAAGTCGGAAGCATGCTGGGGAAACATGATGCGAGTCGTGGAAGCTGCTAGCCTCCATGGCCAGACAGCCCGTCCCCCAGAGCCCAGCACTGGGCGACATGGCACAGGGAAACACTGCCTCAGTCATGGATTTGACTTTCCGAACTCAGAGAAAAGCAGCTGCAAATGGGGGAGTTGTCACAAGCTTCCTCTGGAGTCTGCAAGTGCTGTCTGGAGTGTCAGTGGCTCCAAGGCCCCTGGTTGGCTCATCGGACTCCCCCTGCCTCCCCTCAATATCCAAGGTGCCCTCTCTTCTTGCTAAAGGCAGAGGGTGAGAGTCTGGGACTAACACACAAATAATTAAGGTCCAAGATGACCTGAGCTCTCTCTGGATGTTCATCTCATTAAAAAGCTCACAATTCAGTAGGTGGAGTGCTTGCTCAGAATGTGCTAAGCCCTAGGTTCAATCCCTAGCAGTGCATAAACAAGGAGGTGTTAGGAGGTAGATGCAGAAGGATCAGAAGTTCAAGGTTACCCCCAGCTACACAGCATACTGGAGGCCAGCCTGGGCTACATGAGATCTTTTCTAAAAAGGAAAACAAAGCCATTTGGAAAGACATCGCCAAACACTACCTACAGATTCAGACTCCAGTGTGGCCTGTTGTCATCACTTAGGGACTTTGGAAAGTCACGAATTTCTGGGTGTGGGCTCTATTTAATCCTCAGTTCCACTATTCTGTGTTGTGTACCTAGTCCATGGCCAGGGCTCACCTGTGTGTCTTCTCTGCCCCCAAGCTGTAGAGCTGGCATCTGCCTGTTGAAAGCCACTGTCAGTCTAGTACACAGACAAAAAGACTGGCTCCCTGGCTAAGGGAGGAGAACTCGGAGGGGCAGCTTATTCTCCAGGGTCTCCCAGACCAGGTCCAAAACACCTTCTCAGACTCTCACATCGCAGCCTCTGTTCTCTGCCCTTCCCTATTCTTTCCCAGGCACACTCTAATAAACCACTGGCATGTGGCTCCCCATTTCAGCATCAGCGTTGGAGAAGCGCAACCTGAGACATCTATCCACTCAAGCAGTGTGGAGAGGGCCCCAAGCCTGAAAGACACAAGCAGACTGTCCAGCAAGGTCATAACAACCACGCGATTTGGCATAAAGACATGTTTTGTTTGGCTACTGAGGATTTAAAAAATATCACGGGCCTTGCCAACGCTTAGAAACTGGGAAGGCTCACACAAAATCCCAGCTCTCCCTCCAACTTGAAAAGTCTATTTTCTTTCCCCCAAGCCTGTGCTCCTATACAGAAACGAGGGCTGGGCCTGGAATGGCTCTGCCCTGTGCACTAGTCCTTACCAGCCATCTACAGGCCCTCTAAGTCTCTCAAGTTCTTTGAGTCTGAGAGAGCACTCGATCCAGTTTATAGACTCGGAATAAGGCATCATTTCTGTTTAAGAACCAATCCACCGGAGGGCTGCTGGAGAGCAGGGCAGAGGCATCATCTTCGAAGATGTATTGCTCTGCTCTGTACCTCTTCTACCCCGCCTGGCGAGGTATAGATATACATCTCCACAGATGCCTGGAAGAATATGAATCAATAGTAAGGGCGGCCTTGATAGCAAACTGTTTGACAAGGAACACAAAATGAGAGAAAATCTCTTGTGGTTTTAGCACGGAGACAAGCAAAACAGAAACAGGTCTCAGAGTGCTTGTTGTTTCGAGTTATTATAAACGAAAGGCTGGCTACCGCTCCAAACTGGCATCTGAAACAGTTCATGTTGCTGACGTTCTCAAACTGTGTATGTGGCAAAGCTTTGGCCGAAGCTCTTGAACCCACTGAACCTGACAGTCCCTGAAGGACGCAGCAGTTCCCAGGTCCGGCATGGACGGGTGGGGTCTGTCTTGATGGCATCTGTGCTTTATGCACAGGTGGAGCAGCAGAGGACCAACTCCTCTGTGCAGTGAAGCTCAGATAAATCAGCGTCTTTAGCAGAAGAGCCTCAGGGGTGTCCTCTCAGGTCCCAGTAACAGAACAGGCCTGACACGCACCATCCATCCCTTCATCTGCAATGGCCAAGCCTTCCCCAGGCCACCTCAACTCCAGTGACTAAGACCGACAGGAAGAAGATGGTGGAACCATCCTGGGAAAAAGGAACCCCCAACAGCCCTGGAGGTACTGCCTTAGTGAATGGCCACCTCACCTGGTATGCCTTTATCTCCTGCTTTGTAGGGCTTTCCCAGTTTGCAGTCTGGGCTGGCTGAAGGTTTCTTTGGCTTCCTCTTCTCCCTCAAGTCTCTCCTGATGCAAAGCTGAGCAGGTCTGACTGTATTTTACTGTCAGCCTCAAAAAAGACCTGTTTTTTTCCTTGAAAAATGCCCATTACCAGGCTAGGTGGAGTTATTCACACCTGTAATCCCAGCATGTCTGAGGGAGAGGCAGGTGGATTGCTGTGAGCTACAAGCCAGCCTGGGCCACAGAGTGAGACCACAAAGAAAAAAAAAAAAAGCAATAAATAAATACGAAATGCCTCCTGTGTGTGCTTGGTGAATCTGTCTGCTCCACCCATCATGGAGGTCACTGCTTCAATACGCTTACTAGGATCCAAAGAGATATCAAGAGACAACAAGTGGAGAGAGGACCCACAGAGCCGAGCTTGGGATGACGGGAAAGAGGAGGAAGAAGACAACAACCTCTCAGTTGTTCCTCCATTTGGGTAATTTTCAAGAGAATGGGACTAGAGGGATCCTGGTCATGCCCTTAAGAAAGCTCCCTGAGAGACTCTGTCTCCTGGATGGCACGTAGGAGGGTGTGGGTTGTCCTTGGAGGACTTCGGTCAGCAAGTCCTTTATGACCACAGCGAAGGCTGTAGAGTCGTTCTCACCTGTGTCTTAGCGCTCAGCGCTTCCAGCCTTTCCTTTTGTTGAGTGACACTAAAGGATAGTGGACCTCCTCCAAAGTATATGAAACGTGTCTCATGCCAAGACAAGTAAGAATACTGAGATCAAGCCTGCGGTGGTGGTGCACGCCTTTAATCCTAGCGCTCAAGAGGCAGAGGCAGGCAGATCTCTGTGAGTTCAAAGTCAGCCTGGTCTATAGAGTGAGTTCCAGGACAGCAGAGTTACAACAGAGAAACCCTGTCTTGAAAATCAAACAAATACAGAAATGTAGAAATCAGCCCTCCCCTCTCTCAAAAGGGTTAACATTAAAAGGAAGTCTTCAGTCTGGTTATTTCATAATCCACATCAAGATAGAAAGGGAGAGAAATCAGCAGCAGCATTTCTAAGCCCTGGGAATGGATGTCTCGGAGCTGCCATAAATAAGAACACGGGGATTTGCCAAGTCAAAGGTTTGCCAAATTTGAAATCCACCCAGTCCTTACATTTTGGAACCCAGAACAGAACACCAACCTTGTGGGATTTATAATAATTTCTTCTCAGTAAAACTTCTTGCTATTTATAAGAAAGTAAAAACAAAAAGTAAAAAAAAAAAAAGTACAACATGGGAAGGTTTTTATTTTTCAAACCATCTGGGAGCGTTATGGGTAGGGAGCACTGTGGAGATGATTAGGTAGAATGGTCTACGCGCTGTTACTAAATTCAATTCAGTCAAAGAAGACTGGAAGTGTGTGGGAGCTGTGTGTGTGTGTGTGTGTGTGTGTGTGTGTGTGTGTGTGTGTGTGTGTTTCTCTCTGTAGCCCTGGCTGTCCTGGGACTTGTTCTGTAGACCAGGCTGGCCTCTAACTTCAGAGATCCACCTGCCTCTGCCTCCTGAGTGGTGGGATTAGAGGTGTGCGCCACTACTAAGCTGCAAAGTACTTCTTAAGAAAGATAAAAGCGGGGAGGGGGATAAGGTAAAAGGGGGATAAGGTAAAAGGGAGGTGGTACTTCACACCAGTTTATACAGAGTTAAGATAAATTCTAGCCACCAAATGATGAACAGATGTCTAAGCCGCCTGAGAGTCAGGGCAGAGCAGGGCTTCGTGGGCAGACAGTCTAATTCCTGGGCCCTGAACAAGTTTCTTAGCTTTATGAGCTATTGTCTGCTCATGTGTAAACTATGGGAACAAAAGCAGCAGATTATAAACATCCCACCGACTGTCACCCACGAGACAAGGCTGGCACCTGCTCGGTGTATTCTGATCTCACCCAGAGCCTGGCTTAGTGTCTCCTGTGCATTGGACGCAGCAAAATACCCTACACATCTTGAACAAACCTAATGTAACAATCACACGAAGAACTCAGCACATGTTCCAGTAACAGTTTTGTCAGGGGTCGGGAGGGACAATCTCACTCCTGTAGCTTGCATGGAAAGATACAGGCATTGGGTGGGGAGGTACGGATGAGGTAAAGGGTCAGGGCGGGCGATGGGGCGCTGAGAATGAGACTGTGGGAAGCCTTCAAGGCCCCAGGGATGGCCGAGCAGGAGAGAATATAAGCAGAGAGGCCAGTGCAGTGAATCAGCCCCCAGGCTCTAGATCGCTCCTGGTAGAGCAGGCATTCCCCACACAGAATGCACCAGGCATGTCCAGCCACCCTCCTCCACCAAGACTGGCTGATGGAACCCACTGGGAGCGTGGCGCCCTGCTGGGGTGGAATTAAACAAGGTACCCCATCATGTGCTTGGAGACAGATACTGGTGAGTGATAGACCTTCCCCAAATCCAGGACCCTGACATCAGCACCAAGAAGGAAGCCTGCTTAGGCAGTCTTGAAAAGTCTGAAGCACCTTAGCAGTTTGTGTCCTGGTCTTCATCTGAAGGCAGAATGGTCTTGACCCCCTGGAACCAGGGTTTGGGCTGAAGCTGCATGAACTTACCTGAATTCTATTCTTCACAGCAAACAACGCAGCCTACATTTGTATTTAACGGTGTTTCAGAACGGATTGCGGTTTGATGAGGATTATTAAAAAGAGATAGAAGGGTGGAAAATAAACACGAGAGATGTTTCTTCTTCCCTCCTTGGAAACAGAATAAAAATATCAGAAGGAAGGAAAAAACTTACCGCTCCTTAGTTTGTGGTTGGGCAGAGATTTTAATTCTGTAAACACAGGCTCTGAGATCTTGTGGCATGTGGGATGGACTTGACCAAATGACTGGAAAATTAGCATGTGCCCTTAGCAGTCTCTCCCAATCCCAGGCTGCCAGAAAGGGGAGCGGGGGAGGGGGGGGCGCTTCATGTGACCACGCGCTGGGAGGCTGCTCTGCCTCGCCACGCAGCAGAGGCCAGGAGTAGCAGCTGAGTCCTTTTGTGCCACTCCGCTCTGCTGGCTGGATCCTGTCCACGGAGGTAGCTGGATATACCCTTTAACAGCCCTTCCCACCCACCCCAGGCCTGCTGAGGTGCTTTCCCTTGGGATTACTCATTAGAGTGAAAACTAGGGAGACAGAGGGCCTTGGAAGCAAGAACCATGAACAGATGTACTTGATGACAATCAAAAATGGCAAATCCACCATGGGTTTCAACGCACAATGCAAACACGTTCTGCATTTTCATGAGGTGATCAGCACTGAAGAGCTCCCGACACAACTGGCTCTTAAGGTCAAAGGTGAAGAGCAGGTGCCAGTCTTATCACCAGGCTACACAGTCAGATCCGACAGGGGTTCTGTGGTGGCGCAAACACCCGAGGGCTGAGACTGGGAACAGGTACCTTCTCCGTGACTGCTTCACCTGACATTCACCTGTCAAACGTCATCCCTGCTTAGTTGCCAGGGCCAGAAGGGGTGACCATTTTAAACCACAGAGACTGTGCATAAGAGCTGTCAGAGGACCTAGGAAGCAGGTGCAACAATGCTTGGCGCATATTTGCTAAATCAATACCCCTTACCAATCATCACCATCCTTTAAGTCCTGTGTAGATCCCCTCTAAGATTTAAGGTGAAATTACCCCAGTTAAACACTGCTCAGATGGCATAACAAAGCTTTCCAGGTGATCAGAACGTGATGCTTACTTAAGTCAAAGATGCAGTCCTGTAAATCTTATTTTGAACTATGGCCAAAGGGGACAGTGAGGAAGTGGGGGGGGGGGGCTCTGATGAGACTGAAGTGGAGTCGGAGGGACATGCAGTGTAGGCACACAGCCCCGCATCTGGCCACGCCTCTACGCGCACTGCCATCCTTGCTTTTTCCCCATGTCATACAAGCTGCTGTGTGTATCTGACCACAGTCACTTGCTGTACAGGTTGACAAGACACTGTGTGTATGCTCTTGTTGGGATAGAACCCCAAAAGTCTTTTCTGAAGAATATAAAAGTTTAGTTGGAACCTGCAAACCTTCCTTATGCACTCTGTATCAAATACCTTTTAACTGATGGAAATAATTCTAATACGAGAATCATGAACCACACCGCTTATATGTGTAATTCTTATCGATGGGAACTCTCAAAGCCCTTTCCTAGCAACAACTCGTTCCGGAGTCCACAGTAGGTGAGATTCCCCAAAACTCTAGGTGATATTTCTCACCTTCCCCCAAGCCCTGAAAACCACTAATGACTCAGGGGTGATGACATGTATTTGGGGTGGCGGGAAAGGATCCACAGAGAACACAGGACACATGGAGATGATTATAAAACTTTATTAGCTTGTTAAAGAAATGGATGGATTCAGCAAGTACATTTATAGTCTAGCCACATTGTTAAAACAGCACTTAAAAGTAAAATCTTTAAAATATGAGATGCATTGTTTACAGGAAATGTGGAAAAGGAGACTTGAAAACCCAGAATATTATGGGAAAAAAAAAAAGGAAAAAAAGAAAAAAAACAGGCATGAAAATGAGTCACAGAGAGCCTCTGGATTCCAGAAGACAGATCTGGACCCGATAGGGGTTCAACACAGGGATGGGTCTTTCTTGGGCATCTCTTGCTTCTTCATATTTGTTTCTAAGGCAGTTCATGAATGCATTGGCTAAAATTTAAATTGATGGGAAAAATTCTGGCTTTTTGCCTCTTATACATGTTTTTTTCTCAAGAAAACTAAGACTGCAAACACAGACAGTGGTTTGAAGGGTGGGGTCGGGAGTTATTTCAGAATCACTGGCTGCCCTGAAATGTGAGTCCCGATCAAATGCAGAGTGAGTGGCCTTGTGTCATGTTCAAACAGCGGGGCAGTTCCTTTGTGCCCGAAGAGAAGCGGTTATCCACTCTGGGAAGCTGCCTTTGCAGCAGGGATTGCCATGTGACTTTCTGGTCTGTGAGTTCTGTCAACCTAACTTAAGCCTGACAGCGCTCACCCCAAGCAATTTGAATTCGGGGGCGTCCTCAGCTGTCCCAGGTGCCCTTAGGTAAACTGGACCCGACTGCCAAGTGTTGAGGGCATGCAGATGGGGCAGAGCGTTCTTAATGGCAACTTTTGTACCAGATTCCTTGGAGTCAGATCTGCTGAGCTACAAGATCCTGGGAGCGTTGTCATTATAAACCAGAATGGCTGGCGCAGCCCACACCGCATGAGGCAGCCACCTCCCTTTCAACAGAGCCCTCCCCTTGAATCTAGAGTCTAGACCAAACAAGATGAAGTGAGTTTCAATTAGAGTGTGAAAGAATGAGATCAAAACAAAGGGAGGGATTCTAGACAGCATGTATCAAAGCAGGTGGAGGTGCGGATCACCCCCTCACAGAGGGAACAGTCAGCACAGGGTTGAGAATCTAGTTTGCAACAGGGAAGAAAAAGTTGAGTGTGTTAGAATTATGCAAAGCAGCCAATAAAACCAGAAAACACTCTCAGTTTACCAGGGAGTCAGTTGAGAAAGGCGGGGAGGGGCGGTGGAAGCAAGCAAGTGCCCTCTGTCCTGTTCTCTCTCCCAGCATGCCCTAAAACTGCATTCCAGCCATGCATGTACTCATTCTGCAACACCCTGCATGCCCCTAGTTATTCTGAGACTGGTGCAGGAGGACCAGTAGAGTGAGGAGCCCAAGAGAGGAGAGCTGCTGTTCATTGCTGTGGGGTGGGGTTGAGCCTGGGGAAGTAGGAGAGAGAACTTCTGAACTGGTTCTGTCTAACATGTACTGGGGTTCACATCTCCTCCGAGAGACAACCCTTCCTCAACCTAGTTTGTACGCTGGCTGTTGTCACACCTTAAGTTGGTATCTTGTGATACCAAGGCGTTCCTCACTCCATCTCTGCTCCCTAAAAGGGCCTCGGAGACCCCACCCGTGGTGGATCAACAAGCTATGTGTCCGTTTTCTAGTTACCAAGGGTCAAATCAGCCCACTAAGGATGCGGTGAAGGTGGGTGTATGCTCTCTCATCTCATTCTGCTCCCTTGAGAGGCCAGAAGACCTGGAGCCTGGAGAGACGGAATTTGTGTCGGGTAAAGAGGAAGAGAGGGCTTGCTACGGTGTCCAGCACATGGAGGGCGATGAGAAGCCACGGCTGGAAGAACAGCCCAGCAAGGTTGTCACTCAGCTGGGAGGGAGTCGCAGGATAACGGAGAGGTGTGCACCTCTGGGAACTCTGCTGGAGTTCTTGTCACAGCTTGCCTGATGCAGCTGTCAGTGGCAGGCAGGGAGAAGGTGAGTGTGTAGGGAAAGACGGACGGATGCAGCGAGGAAGGGTGAGTCTGTCGAAGACAGAACGAGCAAACCAGCAGCCCACAGACAGGCTTTGTTGGCCTACATAATGTTTTAAAAATAACTGAGCCAACCCTTTAAAAATAGGGATGCTTCACATAAAAATCCAGGTTTCACATCTCCCTTAAAGAATGAGAAGATTTGGAAACTTGGGTCCTTTTCCCTGGGGACACGGTTGGCTGGGCAGCAGCTGTCCTGGAGGCAGCAGGTGTGGGTTCACCTAGACCACTGTGAGCATGAAGGAGACTCGCCTGCCATGCCAATGGCCAATTCCTATCAGAGAGTCACATATCTATTTCCAGCAAAAATGTCCCTTCTCCCTTGCAAATGCTGTAAAAATAAAAGTCACGCCATTGTGAATCCCCCAAGAGCAAATTCCTTCTGGGGGAAAAAAAAAACAAAACAAAAAAAAAAAAAAAAAAAAAAAAAAAAACCAGCCAAAGACAAAAATAGAACAGAAGAGAAAAGCTCTGTCTTTGGGGGTTAAAGAACCAAGGAACACAGAAAACGTATGGAACAATTTTCCGATAGCCTGCTCTGCTCGCACTGTTCCCCGGGAGATGCCGAGTGGTCTTTGATATATTAAATTGCCTTCTCTGGACGCTGCTTTCCATCTTAAAATAAAAAATCACCCTGCTTTCCTCACAGCTGTTAACTAGAACTGTTGCCCTGCTTCCTTTCTGATCTGAGAAACTTAAAAAAATAATCTTTAGATAATCCATCACTCTTTTACGGTTCCATAGACTAACGTAACAGCTTAAGGTGTGTGTGTGTGTGTGTGTGTGTGCGCGTGCACCGAATGGGCGATATTTAAGACTCTTTGCCACACTGAGTCCCTGGCTGGCTGGCAGTTTGAATTTCATTTTCCTTTCAGGGGTCAAAGATTTCTGCCATTAGTTGGCCTCTTTGTAAGGCAACACCTTTGGGAAAGGAAGAAATCTCAGTAGTGACAGGAGCTGTCATTTAGCAGCCCCACGCTGAGCAGTGGGAACGCATAGGGAGCACAGGACACCGAGCTCTCCTCTAGCTGCTCTGCCACGCACCTGGAGACAAAGCCTCTGAGGAAGAGCAGTGCGAGCTTGTGGAAGCGACTGTCCCTCTTTGGGCACAGGGGCGGATGGCCAAAGGGAATATTGTAATCCACAGATTCGCAAAAGGCCCGAGTCCACCAATATCTCAGTGGCTCAGTATAGAACATCCGTGTTTGCCCCACACCTAGTGGGACCTAAAGGGGTTCTGGCTTATTAGGATTGATGCCGTGCTTCCATGGGATTCAAGAGAGTTTCCAAGCAGGCTGGTATTGTTAAAAGAAGGACCTTTAGATCCTTAAAGACAAGCTACCTTTTTTTAAAAGAGGGGAATGGTAATAAGGTTCCACTTTGGCTAGGCTCTATACGTGCATGTGTAATTGAGCTGAGTGTGGTTTTTAAATAAAATGTCCCAGCCTAGCTCTGAAGGAGACCTAAGAAGAAAGGGGTGCGGAGAGAGCAGCAAAGCTGCTGCCTGCCACAGACGGGACACAAAGGCCACCATGGTGACGAGGTGACAGGTCAGGATGAAGTGGGGCACAGCTGTGGGCAGCTGCAGTTGGCAGCTGGAAGGCTGGCCTCTCCGCAACGAGGAAGGATACTATAAAGCAGGGTTCAATAGGGACCTGCTGCTGCTTTGCTGCTGGGGTCAGGGCAAGCTCTCCTGGCTGTGGAAACCCAGCAGTAGGGCAGCTTGCTCTGGGGGACTTTCCTTAGACAGTGCTCTCCCGCTCACAGCTGGCCAGCTGTTCTGCTTGCAGGCCTCTTCACACCAGAACTGTGTGAAAAAAACTGCAGTTCTGTAATGCAAACAGCAGGAGACCCAAGGCCCTCTCACTAGGCAAACTTCTAAAAGGCAGGTGGTTCAAAGGGGCAATGAGAAGGGTCAAGGTTAAAATTCTCTATATGCATATATTCTACTGTTAGTTATTCTCAGACTGTATTTCATGTAAATTCACATCCCTGGCCACACAGCCGCCGCCACTGCTTCATACCAGCTGGTGGACACTAAAGCAACCATTAGCATTATGTACTCTGACACCTAAGCTAAAAGTCTGGATCTTTGCTGCCAGCAAAACAAAGAGTGTTTTAGCCACCATAAAGTCCCCAAAACAATGGTGTATGTACCTTTAACTCCTTTAGTCACCGAACTTGTAGGTGGAAATTATGGGAGTCAGTAAGGGTTAGACAACAGGAAATGTTGCTGAAATAGGTGTTACACATGGGTTAGATTTTAGTGGGCACTTAGACCTAAGCTATGACTTTAGACAGATAGATAGATAGATGCATAGTGTTTTAATTTGCAAATCATCTTTAATAAACAGAAGCAATTAATGTCAGCACATTTCCAGTATAGTCAAACAGCACACTTATCAGAAGAGAGGCATAATCCAATGAGATCTCACTTTGATTCTATATTTAAACTATTGTAAGAACAGAAGGTGAATCTAAGCGTGTTCTTCCGCTGCTTCTTAGCTGCCTGAGACCTGCCTCTGCCTGGGTGTTCCCCAATCACAGCTCACAACAAGCAGGCTGCAGACATCCTCCGGGGACAGCCCATTTCCACCAGACACCCTCAAATAAGCGGCACTTCGTGGGAAGCAACAGTAGTCCCAAGAGTCCGGCTTACAGGGCATCAAGCAACAAGCACCAGAGCCCCTTCCTTCCTTTGTCTTTTCCTTTATTTCAGCTACCCATCCAGTGGGATCTTATGAAACAAAACAAAACCTAAAAGAAACACAAAATGAAACATAAGTCATGCTCAAAAGAAAAATCAACAGACATTCACATGCAAACATAGTCACTTTAAAAAGAACATAATAAATCAAAATAAAACACAAAGAGAATATGCTTTTAAATGCAAGGCAATGCATAATAACAACACAAATTTGGGTAATATGGGCATCACATTATTGAATAACTTAGTTGTAAACTCAAAACCAATTTACATGATACATGAAATACGGGAAAACAATGTAACACACAGATCCACCCACAATTCTATCAGACGTGAACAGCTTAATGCCAGGAGGAGAGATCGGCACACAATACAAACAATCCCTGGGGAATTCCTAAGTATTTTCTTAGGGGGGGCAACTGGATTCAGCGACAAGTATCTATTCAAACCTCAATTCTCTTTACTTTCCTGATTTCACCAAACTATTTCAGAGTAACTGGCTCAATACTTAACAACTGAGCCAAAACCTGAATGGCTTTAACTCATAAAATGTGGGGCAGCACAAAAATCTAGCTGTTTTTCTCAGGAATTCTAACATCCCCTAAATTTAAGTATGCACCAGACTATATGCGTGACACACATACAAACGTGATGCCCGTTATATAAACATAGCACGGGCATGCAGAACACTGCATTTTACATATGAATGTATGACCCGGATGATTCATAGCTTCATGTGTATTTATATATGCCACACATTACTAGCTGATAGAGATCACAGATGGAAATGTCAACCCTATCATAGATAATACAAGATAAGGAACGTGGGGTTCCCTGACTTCAAACACCTCAATGCCCTACAGATAGAGGAAGAGCGTGTACAGTATTTAGCAGCTGGAGTTCCCCATGCCAGATTCTTCAAACCGCTGTGCTCCAATTAGACAGCTGAACTTCCCAATAAGGCAAACAAGGTTCTATTATCACGTCGTCTTTTCTGATGAGGAAAATGAGGCCTTAAGTGTTAAAAGTGATTTTCCCAAGGCCCACAGCACCCTGTGGCACAGCTCCAGTCCAGCCCATGGATTCTGAGTACACACCATCATAGAAGAAAGAGACCACAGAACGGGTTCTTTCTGAACATGTCTGTGGAAACTCAGCAGGAGCACTGAGTCCCAGTACATTCTCTACGTGGCTTATATGAATCTTCACCAGATTCATATAAGTGGCGAAGGAGATGGCACCTCACTAGGGGGCCTCAAAACATTTTCAAGCTCAACCCTGAAAGAATCCTCAAAACCCAACCCTCCAGACATTCAGTCTTCCTCTAGCAGGTGTCTGGTCTGCCAAATGTGGGTATCAGCTGCCTCCAGAACAGTAATTACCACCATGGGTGCCCGCACTATCTACAGTGGTGCTGGGGAGTCTACAGTGCTTACTTTCTGTGGTGTGCATGGCTCCTGCCCACTCAGTAGAGAAAGAACTAGGTACCTACACCACGTGCCATTCGTAGCTTTAATCAATAGCAACCTGGAGGAGTTGGGGCGTAGTCTGGGGCGACAGTTCTCCTTCCTAGCATCCACTGGTCTGTTTTCTACTGTTTTGCCTCCAGACAAACAGGGATGAAACTCAGCTAAGAGTAAACTATGACCCAGAGCATGAGCCAGCCAAATTGGAAAGCCAGACCCCTCAGTTACTCCCGAAGGTCTGAAGAGGGCAGGTCTTGAATTCCTTCCCACTGAAACAATAGGATTAATGTGAAGATGTCAGGCTTGCCAATAAAAACAGGAGAAAGTGGATAGTGGAAACAGAAGACTTTATCCCCAGATTAAAAAGAAAAAAGAAGAAGATTGTTGATTCAAGGTACTCGTTCTCCTGAACGCTCAATGCAGGAGGGAGGGCAGTCGATTTTTTAAAAAAGTAGCAGCACATATTCCAGAGTCGCCTTTTCTTTCTGGGGTTTATGACGTAGTAGCTCAGGAGTTTGCCAACACCAGAGGGCTTGCCACGGGAGCCAGGCCATGTCTCCTTTGCTCCTGTTCGTCGTCTTACTGACCCAAACCTCTTCAGGCTCCTGCTTGTCAGTACTAGAAATTACAAGTTACTCCTCTAGACACCAGTTCTACCGCTGCCGTTTGCTCAGACCTCAGCTACCTTTGCTCCTCCCTGTGCAACCGGAAGTACCCTCTGTAGTCTTCTGCCTCATTTTGGGGGACACACAAAGAACCCAACTCCCCTCTCCATGAAGTCAAAGTAAGCGATGTGAATACACCCAGGGCTCAGACACTGATTTCCATCACCCCACACCTCTAAGAAGGCAGGCCAGTGTCCCCTTTTCTCACGTCCTGATGACAGACTGGAGATCCTATCAAATATTGCAGACTTGGTTTCATCCAGAGAGCTGATTTTCATAAGAAACCATGCCTTCCTCTCTAAGGGTCGACAGTAAGTGAGAGGTTCAATGCACCTATCAGGCCCTCCTGACTTCTACCCTCTCACATTGAAAAAAAAAAAAAAAAATCAAGAAAGTAACCTGGAGACGCTACGGGACAACAGAGAATTATTTCCTTCCAGCGAGCGGGACAGTTTTTAGACCACAACAAATGGCTGAACATCTTGTGGGTTTAGCAGCCAGACGAGCTGTCTAGCTTACGAGCCCGAAATACAGATATTTTGACAATGTGACATTCTGAAGCATTTGCAGCATTCCCGTGGTGCAGGGTGGTTACCGTGAGATCAGCCCCGCCACCAAAAGCAACTCCGAGGAAACTTTGTCGGCGCTGCATAGACTAGCTGCGCTAAACCGGGCAAGAGGAAGGCCTTTCTATCTCAGAAGAGAGGGTGCAGCTGGAACAGGGAAAGGAAAAGGCAGACAGACCCTAGCGGCCAACCTCTGCTCCTGGCTGATCTAGAACCTGCCCCTTGGCCTCACCCGAAGGGAAGACTGTGGGGGGATCGGAAGGAAGGCCAGCGAAGCACCCCGTGTTTCCACCGCTGGCTCACGACCCACTTAGATATATTCACAGCCGAGCGTGTACACATGTTCCTCCTATTACTCAGAAGCAATCAGCCACAAAATGGCAAGGATCCGCAGTACATTTAAATCAACCGCAATTTATCCAGAGAGAAAAGGAAAAGTGCTGAGTCCAGAGGAATCAGAGGGGATAGAAGACAGCTGCCATCTCAAAAAGAAAATCTCCTCACAGCAGAAAACTGTCAACCCCGGGCGTCTGCGGATGTGGCGGCGCTTTGGGGACCGTGTGGGGTTTGGGACCCCCAGGGATCATGTACCTGCTCTGAAAGGTAAAAACCAGTGTTTCCCGCACATTCAGGAAAATATTTACCCAGTAAAGCCAAACAACAGACTCTTGGGTGCTTACAGTGCTCGTGCTTAGAGAATCAGGGCTCGAAAGTCGTCCATCACAGAGTCAGCTCTCAGGTGGATACCAATCTGCTCCATTATGGCTTCCGGCATTGGCGGAACACCGTATCTACGGGTCACAGCAGCAACGACTGCTGGTCTACCTGATCATTTGGCCCCATGTTGGGAATGAGTGTCTCACACTACCTAAGAGGAGAGAGCTGAAATTCACAGAGTCTCTACATCACTGAACCACCTTTTACAAAATACATTAGGGTTCTGGGGTCTTCTCTAAGCTTAGACATTACACTTTTGCTTCCTAAGAAAGCAGGCTGAGACTTCCACCATGTTCCTTCCAGACTCCTCAATGGTGCTTCGTGCTCTGCACAGAAGCTCCTCCCAGTTCACACAACACTTCCCTCTACGACCCATGCTCCCGCTCACACGGCCTTTCGCACCTCTTAAAGCGCATGTTGTTCTATCTCCCGTGTCCAGCGCTCCATCACACCAGTGCCCGTGGTGGACAACCCGTTCAGCACAGCGCTGTGTGAACTCTGGGCTGCACCCAACCACACGGCCAAGGAGTCCATGTGCTCAGCTGCACAGCCGAGCAGGAAGGGTAGCTTCGCTGTGACACACTCTACCGCTCCTCCTGGTGGCCTGGGTACTTTCTTTTATTCTCAAGCATCTGACACAAGATCCTTCTGTGGTCAGGAGGCAGGGAAACCTTGGAGCTGGGCACATGGACACTCAGTGGGCATCTCATTTTAGGCTCCCAAGGAAAACGTGTTGGGCGTGGTCTATTCTAACTGGCCGACGTGATATGTGTGGGAGTGGGACAGAGGAAAGAAGCTGCTGTCCTCTTCCCAGCTGGAGATAAAAACTAGCGATCCACGACTGAGGGGTCTCAGCAGGACGGAGTCTGGCTGGAGTATACAAAGCGAAGCTCAGTTACGAGCTGAAAATTAAGTAAGAAACAGAAAGTTCTTGGCAGAATGAGTCTGCATGAGGAAAGCCAAATTGGCTGCACAACTCAAGTCCAGTGGTTCTGAGGAGGCTGTGGCCTCATCAGCAGGGTCTCATGACAAGTGCCCACGCACACAGCAAGCTTTCCCATTGGATGGACAGCACACTGAAAGACCGTCACTGCATTCACCGAATCGCCCCAGATGCCCTAAGTAGGATAGGAAAGAATAAGAAAAGATAGGTTCTCAAAATGTTCCGCGATGGTCAAACAGAGATGCCCAAGTCAACCAGCCTTTTGTGGTGTGTGAATGGCCTTCTCAGTTTCAATAAGCACCTCTGTATATCCCAGGGGCACTGGTTCCTGGACAGTCACAGTTACAAACATCTTCTGACACTCCCTCCAGTCCTTTTTATAAAATAGTGTAATGCTTGGATGTAATCTATGGCTACCATGCCATACGCTTTAAGTCATCTTCAGACAGCTGACAATACCCACGCCACATAATAACACAGAAACAGCAGCTATGCTGCACCCATGAGGGAGCAATGACAAGGAAAACACATCCACATTCTGTACAAATTCACCCTTCTTCTCAAAGTATTATTGAGCCACACACGTAAACACAAGGATACAGGGATCGGCTCTCGGAGCTTGCTGCCGACACCAAGGCTGCCGTGCCTACACTGAATCTTACCAAAATACTCCAGCCAGTGGGTTCTTACAAACGCAAAGCTATACAGGAGGGGAATGATGTCAGTCCTCAACCCAATGAGACTGTGACCACACGAAATCTATCAAGATCCACACACACGTACAAGCAAGCTGTTCGGCTTTACCCACTTGTGTCCACAGCCGCAGAGACTGGGTTCGTAAGGATCTTACTCTATCCAAGTGGCAGTCAGGAGTCCTCTGTGTGCATCATCTCCCCAGCTATTGTTACCACCCAACAGTCACTTCCAGGTGGCTTCAGCTAACCTAGGAAAGTTCACACACACACATCTTCACTCGGATAAAGTAAGACAGCTTACTGACCCGATCTCCACTTAAATGAGCTAACCAGAAGAGATGAGGAAACCTTAGCCAGCATGCAAAAACAAACACAGGATTGATCTGCCCCGTATTGATCTGCCCCGTATTGATCTGCCCCGTATTGATCTGCCCCGTGGACTGACTACAAGTAGCACAAGTTACCCAAATATGCCACAGAGATCAAAGGAGAGCAAACCTTCTTCCTCCTGCTCAGAGACATCTTGGAAGCTAAGTTTAGTCATCCCATGACCTGGAACTGATAAAACAACATTAAGTCCTTACTCTGAGGACTGAGCTGTGGGTCATGTGAGCATTCCCAGGTCTGACAATGGTGTTAGTTTCCCTGTCTGTTGATGCTATATGGAAGTGCCTTACTTCCTGTGCTTAGTCCCACAAGTAAGGTCACCAGCCACACACTTCCCAGGGTCCCAGACCAAAGCAGCCCACTGATCTCCTTCCTTGGCCACTGGGCACTTGTTGGGAATGTGGAGAGACAAGAACTTCAAGGTTCTTCTTTGGCCATTGCCTTTATCCAGAGAAGTTGATCTGCCAAAGCCCAGAGATGGAAGATGTTGTAGAAAATGAGAGATCCTTAAGCCAAGCATACCCTTTGTCTCTGGTGCCTTCCCAGAGCAGATACACTTCCATTTCATCGGTCACCCAGCTAGAACAAGGGCTGAGGTGCTGCTACTCTACCAGGGGGGGTTGGCAGGGCTGTCCCTGGTTCATGTGACTCTCTGTGTGCTTCTGAAGAAAGTGAGGCTGAAATGATGGCCGTCTTGTGCTTTGCCAGACTCCTGGGACTTACTGGCTGTCTGTGAGGAGAAGCTAAAGTCCCAGGTGAGCCTGGGGAGCTGGGATAGGCAGCCTCAACCCCATGGCTGCCCTGAACCCAGCAAGGTTTGGAAGGACAGTTCCCCGCGCTCATTATCAGTCTGGACTATCAGCTCATTTGTACCAGTGAGAATCAGATTCATGCTCTGAAAGTGTTTCTGCCTCAGGAGGAACACTCGGAGCAAGTTCCATTTACATAGCAGGCAGCCATTTCCAAAGCCTCAGTAAACCACACCAGTGGGAAACTCAGAGAGCAATGTGAACCCAGGGCTGCAGCTCTGCATTCAGACTGAGGGAGCCATAGGGCTCTGGGCTTGCTTTAAATGAAGCTGCTGTTTCAGAAGTCTCTGCTGCTAGGGATGATTTCTCAAAGATCTCATTTGGAGGAGCCCATTGTTCCACGCCCACTTTGCCACACCCATTGTGCCACGTGCCACATCAGCACAGGCTTCTAGCACCCAGCAGCTGGACAGTGGTCAGCCTCGGCTTCACAGGGCAACAGCCCCTCCTGAAACACAGGGAGGGCTCTCCACTCCCCAACTGCTTTGACCTAGAACACAGGGTCTCTTCTTCAGCCTTTTTTGTTTTATTATTTTTGTGTGTAAGCATGCGTAGCACGCACGCACGCATGCATGCAAGCACCAGAGTCAATTGGTGGAGTCAGTGCTCTCCTCCCTTTCTGTGGGTTCTGGGAATTGAACTCAGGTCCTCAGGCTTGCATGGCAGCACTGTTCCTGCTGAGCCTCTCCAGGTTCCTGCATGTCTTAATAGCTGGAGCTAATATGCGAGTCACAACTGCGATGCCCCAAGGAGTAAGCTCCTGCGTGGGGAGTAGCTAGTGTTAGGACTGTTAACATTCAGAAAGAGACAAAGGCTTGTGGATTGTAAATTGCCCCATTGTTCCAGCTGTTGGGGGGAGGGTCAGTTTTCCTTCAGAGTGTGGCCCTGGCAAGTCCACCAGGATCCATACCTGTAAGGTGTGGGCATCACAATCCGGTTAGCTTGGTTAGAAGGAAGAAAACTGACATGAGGCTGGAAAGGGAGCAGGGGTGAAGGAAGGGAGGAGGGATGAAGGAAAGGGAGGAGGGGTGAAGGAAAGGGAGCAGGGGTGAAGGAAGGGAGGAGGGGTGAAGGAAGGGAGGAGAGATGAAGGAAGGGAGGAGGGGTGAAGGAAGGGAGGAGGGATGAAGGAAAGGGAGGAGGGGTGAAGGAAAGGGAGGAGGGGTGAAGGAAAGGGAGCAGGGGTGAAGGAAGGGAGGAGGGGTGAAGGAAGGGAGGAGGGATGAAGGAAAGGGAGGAGGGATGAAGGAAAGGGAGGAGGGGTGAAGGAAGGGAGGAGGGGTGAAGGAAGAGAGGAGGGGTGAAGGAAAGGGAGGACGGGTGAAGGAAAGGGAGGACAGGTGAAGGGAGGGAGAGGGGCGAGGGAAGGAAGGAGGGGTGAAGGAAAGGGAGGACAGGTGAAGGGAGGGAGAGGGGCGAGGGAAGGAAGGAGGGGTGAACGTGGCCATAGGAGTTGTGGGAGGAGGGGTGACAGTGATGGAAATGCACTGAATTCACTGAAATTCTCTAAGAACTGATAAAGATGCCAGTTAAACAATCAGAGTGGGGCATGGTGACCCGCAGCCCTTGGGAAATAGAGGCAGGCGGGTCTCTGTGAGTTCCCAGCCAGTCAAGGCCATGCAATGAGACCCCTGTCTCGAATGGGGTGGGGCCGGACAGATGGCCCAGCAGCAAAGAGCACTGGCTTCTCCTGCAGAGGAACCAGGTCCAGTTCCCGGTGCTGACATGGCATCGCACAACCATTTGCAACTCCGGTTCCAAGGACCCAACATCCTCTGCTAGTCCAAGGGAACCAGGCACACACAAGGTGCACAGACAAACACGCGGGCAAAACACCAGCACACAGATAAAAGTAAGTCTAAAGAGAGAAGATAGCCAAGGATAGGTCTGTGTTCCACTAACCGTGTACAACGCTGGAAAACAGTACTCAGAGACAACAGCCAGCCGTGAGCCACGGACGACCTTGGTCTCTGCTACTGAGACCTCTGCCGTCCACGTGGACATCACTTTGGGCCACTCCTGCTGTGTTCTTAAAGCTTGCACTGTTGGAATAAGCCTTCACAAACACTTGGCTCTTTCCTGGCCAGGGGACTCTGGGGCCTTCCTCCTTCGTTTTCCTTTCCTAGGTTTTACACACACACACACACACACACAGGCACACGCTCAGGCATGATTCTCTCTGTGTGCCTCTGTCTCAGGTCTCTGCACTGGCTTCTCTCATCTCCCCACCCCCCTCTATTCTCCTGTGGCTTGAAAGAACTGGGAGACATGACACCTGAGAGGAGTCGTGGCCTGTGTTTGGATTTCTTTTCCTTAAAGATCAGCTGCAATTTCTATTTAATTTGTTAAGGATTATTCCCCCTAACTCTCCTTGCTGTTTTGCTTTTACTCTATTATGAGAATTAGAGACAAAGAGTATCATACTCAAGCTTCAAGCAGACATGAAGGTACATTATTCCTGAAAAATAAGATAAACAATGCAAACCATAAAAGTATAATGACCTGTAAAATTCTGGCCTCTAGGCATCCTTGTATGTACCAGCCGCTTCACACACACTATCAGCGGGACCTCGCTGGCTTCCTGTGAAAGAAGGCCTGTGTGCCCACTTTACAGACGAAAATGTAAAGGTCTCTAGGGGATTGCGTTCATACTTTGCTGGATTTAAATCAATGTTCCTCATGAATCAACACAGCAATGAATCATACCCCAGGACGGTAGGTAGAAGACCCAAATGTCTGGAGATAATCATGTATATTCAGCTTATATTTTGAAGTAACAATTTTTTTTTCTTAAGATTCTTTCAGAAACAAATACCTCTGTTAACCCACCAAGAAAGCACTGCTCGGAGAGCCAAAGGGACCTGAACATGCAAGAGCCCATGTGTACTATGGAGGTATCTTGCTGAAAACCCTAGGAGTTGCCAGTGTGTTCCCAGGTTAGGTCAGGGAAAGAAAACTCCAGTCGTGCTCAAACACTACAAACGACCTTCCCAACCAGACTTTATATCACAGGTCTAAATGCGTGTATCCATGTGCAGGATGAAGGAAAATACCACAGAGGAGAAGTCTGCTGTAATTCCAAGCTCGCCCTGCAGGGAAATGCAAGTCCAAGCTGAGCGAGAATCCCTGGGGCCGCTCGGTGGGCTGTGAGAGCCACAGCTGGCTAGTCTAGGTTGCCGAGACCCTCTTGCCTGGATCAGCAGGATGGCAGCTGCTGGCGGCAATATCACTCTGCACTGAAATACTGGCAAGGACGACAGGTTTCACACCTACGGAGGAAAGTGCCTAGGACTTCTGTGGCTTTTGTTCCAATTCTAAGACCAGAGAGAAGCACTTATCCCCTAGTTAAAAGGCTGGACTATCCTACAACTGAGAAAAAGACACAGGTGAGAATCACAAAACCAAACCTCAGTAGATTTTCTCCTCCTGTTCTCTCTGGTCACCAAAATTAACAGGCTAAAGGCAAGGGGAGAGCCCAGATGTGGCCCCTCTCTCCACACTGTCCCTGGTGCACTTTCGACTACCAAACCCTCCAACCACAACTGCAGGAACCAAACCTTGACCAAGTTTACCAGCTAACTGCACCTAAATGGCAATCACGAAGCCCCTTCAGAAGCTTCAGTCAACTTCTCGAGGGAGAAGTTCTACTTTATAAACTCCATCAGCACAAAATTAATTAGAGACTTGTGTGGCCATGAATACAATGGTCTAGCTGTTGTTGCTGTATTTCATTGGTGGGGGGGAGCGGGGGATCTAAGACTTGAGAAGAAGCCCGCTTTGCTGTCTAAGCCTGGATCCATCTCGCCCCTTCCACCCCTGGGTAAATTGTGAGAAGTTCTGTTTTCATAACGCAGTGTGGAACGTCAGTTCTCCGAAAGGGCTCATTCTCACAGCCAAGAGGCCACAGAGTCTGAATGCCTAGCTCACACTGGACACCTAAAATTCACAAAATGCAAATCCAGAAGTCACCACTCTAACCCCTCCGTGCCGCAGTTCCGGGCTGGTAGTTCGCTCGATGACAGATGATTATCTAAATCCATTTCCAGAATGCAAACAAAAACTCACCTAGAGATGAAAGAGCCATCTGCCCTGCCGTTTGCATGTTTGTTTTTCTAGTTCTCGGAATTTAAAAATGGTATTGGCAGAGAAGGGAGACTTCACACAAATGACCCACTTTCCAGCGTGCAGAGACAGAACTATCATCCTGCAAAATGTTCCCATCTGACTTCCGAGCGCACCCTGAGACAATGAGATGTCTGCAATGATCTTCATGGCATCTAGTACAATTTTATTTTGTTTTTAAGATTTACTTATCTTACTGTATGCGTGTGAGTGTTCTATTTGCCTATGAGTATCGCTTTCGTATCTATGCAGTGCCCAGAAAGGTCAGGTGAGGTACCTAAACCCCTGAAGTTGAAGTTACAGGCAGCTGTGAGCTATGATGTAGATTCTGAGAACCAAACCAGGGTTCTCTGCAAGAGCAGCAAGCACTTCACTACTGAGCCGTCTCCCCAGCCCCCAAGACAGATCACGAGTGAAAAGATCACGGGATATGAGCACTTTCCTCTTGAGAGCACGGTCCATTCTCTCCAGACAGTTGCCGAGGATGACTTTCTAATGGCTTGAACAACTTCCTCAAGGGCACAGGGCCACTGAGGCTCAGACTTGTCCCTGTTGTGCTAGTTACAAACTCACGGCTGGCATAAAGGTCAGCGTGGTAAGAGGACATCTCTCACAGGGAGCTGAGCAGAAAACACGGCCAGCCAGTTGTTTTCATCGGAAAATCAGTGTCCTCGTCAGATTTTACAAGGTGCCACCTAATCCCCACTGGGACAGAATTTGGGAGTGGACCTTTGGGCTGTTGCTAGGCACGGTGGTTTGAATGAGAAACGTCCCCGATAGCCTCATGCACTCGAACGCGTGGACCTCACTGGGCAGTCCTGCTACAGGAGGTCATGGAACCTTCAGGAGGTTCCTTGCCGGAGGAAGTACATCACGCTGGGGTGGGCTTTGGGAATCTTAGCCTCTCATTCTGCTTAGTGTTTTCAGCTGAAGGTAATGATCTTTCAGGTTCCTGCTCTGGCTACCTGCTTCCATTCCCATGCACCTACGCCTCCTGCCATTATAGATGGTTGCTCTGGCTCCTTCAGCCATAATAAACTTACTCCCTTCCACAGCAGTGATCCTCAACCTTCCTCATACTGCGACCCTTTAACACAGCTCCTCATGCTGTGGTGACCCCCAACCATAAAATTATTTTTGTTGCTACTTCATAACTATAATTTTGCTACTCTTAGCAATTGTGAATATCTGATATGCAGAAGGTCTTAGGTGACCCCTGTGAAAGGGTAATTTGATCCCCAAAGGAGTCACGACCCACAGGTTGAGAACAGCTGTTATACAAGCTACTCTTGATCATGGCCTTTTGTCACAATGACAGAAAAGTAAGTAACACACTAGGTCATGAGGGCAGTGTCTTCATGAATGGGATTGACACCTCATCCAAGTGGCCTATGGGTGCTTGCTTGCCCCTCCGATCATCTGAGTATGCCTGTCAACCGGGATCAGATCTTCCATACCATCTAACCTATGGCCACCTTGATCTTACGTTTCCCAGCTTCTAGACCCACAAAAAGAAAATCTCTACTGTCAACGAGCCACGCGGCCTGGGGCCTTCATTGATAGCTGCTTGAATTGCCCAAGACCGTCCCTTCCGGTTCTAAACTCACCATGGATAAATTACCCACATACTTTACTTTTGTAAATGCTTACACGTTTTGTTAACGCATGTTACACAGAATACCTCGGCCATTCTTCACAGGATCACCCACCCTGGCTACGTAGGGCTTAGCACGCATTTCTGTAAAAGGATACATGGCAGTTGCGTCTCAACTCTCCAGGCCATTGCTCCCTGTCAAAGCGTGGAAGTGGACGCGGACAGCGTGTATGAAACTCACTGGTATGCTATCATAAAGCCTGTGTTTATGAAGAGTGGACAAGAAACTGGATTATGCCTGAGGGCCACAGTGTTTTGGCCTCTGGGGAACGCACTTATGCGCCTAGTATCTTTTTCCTACCCTAAGTGTCTTCCTTGTATAAGCATTCACAGTGTTTCAATGTACTGATAGGGCTGTGATCAATGTGCTGTAGGATCTAATTTATTCTGACTGGAAAGAAAACCCAAGGTGAACTTATAAGACAATGTTATGAAATGCATTTAAAGAAACACAGTTTTTATTACTTTCATGTACATAAAGGAATCAAAATTAAGTCAATAAAACATCTCTAATATGTTTTGGCGAGTAGGGGGTAATTCAGCCTTACCCAAAAGAAAAAGAACCTGAAATTACGTGATTCATCACTTGCGTTCGTGAAACTGTTCTCTAAAGTGATTAAAAAGTCTGTTCTCTTAGACGGTTGCCATTGCCGCGCCGTATTCCCTCCGTTCGTTGACTTGAAAATTCCTTTGTTCAGGGAGGATGCTTGCGTAGTCCACCATGCTAATCGCATGCTAAATTAATGACCTGGATCAGCAAGTTCCTAAACTTTCAGACAGATGGAAAGCATCGTAACCCCGCGACCCTGTGGATGAATGATGTCTTCTAGAGTAGCTACAGCCCTCCAGGGACCCTGAAGTAGGTTGGTTACTCAAAATTCACTCCAATCTCCTTTCCTTTGCCTTCCTCCACCTTCCAAGAAGGGAAAAACCATCCTGATTTCCCAGCATCCTTCGAAACTAGGCATTGACATATAGCTAGAAGTCTAGGGGTAAAGTCTCCATTTTCTCACATCGAAGGGGAAGCCGCCTTTACTACTGGAATGTAGTCTTTAGATGTGGGAGAAGGCAGCCTTCGTGGGGCCATGGGGTTGCCAACATGAGCAGGAGAAATATTTCAGCAATGCCAGGGAGATGATGCCAAGGTAGCTCCGCCCCACCCCTAGAAGAGGGCAGAGACCTGACCTCCCCTGCTCTTCCAAGCCTGGTATTGATGGAGTTTACCAAGATGTTTGCGCGTTGCCCGTTCTGCAGCGGTAAGCTCTTAAGAGAGCTTATTGTAAAGGGAGAGAATAAAGAATGAATGTTTCCAGACCCTGGACTGAGAGGAATATTTAAGTTTCCTCAGTTCCAGAGTGTGGGACTCTGTCCCCGACTGCACACATTCTATTACTGAGACTTTATCTGCTTATCAAATACTATGGGATGGAAGCAGGTGAGCTTCCAGCACCTTAGATCAAGAGGCAGATGGGTTCTAGCCTGCTGGTGTCAGATTTGCGCTTTTTCACGGGTCTTTAAAGTCTATTCATAATCAAGGAATTCCCTTCCTTTGACCAGATTCCCCTTTTACCATGATCATAAAGGTCTGGGGAGGTCGGGGTGGGTAGCGAAAGGAAACGTGAAATCTCTGTACACCCAGCCCCGGACAAGGCACTTTTAATACATGCTGTCCTGTAAAATCTGTTACCCCCACATTAGAGATGGAAAAGGAGCTGAGAAGATGAATAAATTCCCTAGTCTCAAGCAGACAAAGTCAAGTCGTCATATCTAACTCTGGGGACTATCTCATGACTTTGGGGGCTGCTCTGATCCTATGTTGCCCCTCGTGTCTTCTCCCCACACTCCTCCTCAATCTCCTGTCACGTGAAGTTTATATCTATTTCACAAAGACACTCTCAGACTCCCGACAGACATAATCACCAATATCCAAGGTGCCCCCAAGTCTCCCTGAAAATCTTGCAGCACGGAGCATATGAAGAAGATGCCCTGAGCAGGCACAGAGCCCGCTGCATTTTCAGAAAACTACAGGGGTCAACGTGGGCAGCTTTCCATCAATGCAGGCTCACCACAGCCAGTCAATTCTGCTGCTGTCATGGACAGCTTATAAGCAAACGGACATGGCTGTGCTTAAATAAAACTTTATTTGCTAAAGCAGATCTGGCCCCCGGGCCTCAGCATGCTGAGCCCTATACCATAGTCATTTCTGTGAGCCACACGCAATAGTTGTCATCCTTTCTTCCCTCTGATACGGACGCAACTGTGTATGACTCATCTTTATCATTAAAAGGTCTCATTCTGTGTAGGGTTAACTTCCATGCAGGATATCCTAAACTCTTTTCAAGAAAAAATTCAAAATTGTATTCCATAAAGTTGTCATGTGAGTTGATAGATGGCTCAGTGACTAAGACCAGGCACTGCTCTTGCGGAGGACTAGAGTTTGGCTCCCAGCACCCATGTTGGCGGCTCACAGTAACCTGATACTAGGCTTCAGAAGATTCAAGGCCTCTGACTTCAGTGGGCACCTGAACTCGCATCCATACGCCCACATATATACATAATTAAATAAGATAAATCTTTAAAACCTACTGTCTGAATTTTGAATTAGAGAGGCAAATGTCTAGGGAAGATAAACAGGGACGGGGGTTGGCTGGGTCGGTACACTCTCTCACGAACATATAGCCACACGCACACGCACATGTCCACACACTTGGGCGAACATTCCTGTTCGCCACACTCTCTATCCCAGCTTCACTACCTGAACAGCACGCACCCTCAGTTAGCAGGACTAACACATTAGAGCTCTCGTTGTGACTCACACTGCTATTCAGGTCATGCTTACAGTAATCAATAAAACCCTCTACTTACACATTCTGTGGATAGTTTGACACCTGCTTCCAATTCAGATGATTTGGGAGACACTGTTTTCAGTTAAATCAAACTGTCACAGACGCCTCGGCTCTCAACAGAGTCCTTTATACCAATTCCTTTTGTAGTTTAGAAAGCAGCTTAACGGGCAAAGTGACTGGAGGTGAGGCTCAAAAGCCTGTAGCTCGTGAAAGCAACCGGAAGTGGAAGAGGTCTCTCTGCTATCCAGTCCTATGCTCAGGCTCACTCGGACACACACACACAGACGTGGACTTAGACACTTAGACAACACACACACACACACACACAATTACATTCTCTGCCTGTCTCGTTGTGCACTGTCTGTACACAAAGTAGTTGACCAAGTGGAACCCTGAACGCCACTTCCGATGGTGGTGATGACAGAGCAGTCACACACAGTGGTCGCCATGGAAAACACTTCATAGCTGACATCTCAAACTCTCAAATCGTTTCAGAAGTCTGGGGGACTTGTGCTTTATTTTCTGGAGACATCTGGGTCACAAGAGAGATCAGGGTCTCCAGCTACGCCTTTCCAGCTGTGACACTGGACAAGTCTCTCAGCCTCGTGTAAGGCCTGCCGTTCTGATTTGTAAGTGGGGTAAGTATACTTTCCTTAGGACTGTGTTGAAAGGACCTTGTGAAACCGTTACCTGCAAAGCTCTCAGAAGGGTGTGTCACACACATGCTAGACTCACTCAGCCTTGGAGAATGGGAATTCCATACGGCCCGGGTCATAACTGCTCAGAAAGTGGTGTGTGCTCCCACCATGGTCTGTTGTCCTGTTGCCCAAGGACAGAAGTTGGTAGTAAGAAAAGAACTTGCATCTGACGACATTGAAGGATACTAAAGGCCAAGGCTGCTTCTACTAACTTAGGGACCGTTAGAGAAATTCTGGTACTTTTAAACTAAACTGTCTCTTTGTGAACTGAAACTGACACCGGGAAGTCAACAGCGCTGGTGCTTTCATTTTATCACGAGCTTTTCATGAACAAAGAAAAGTCCATTTTCTGACCAGGTCAGCAGTGAAGTTCTCAAAGTTGTACGGAGAATATTAAGCAAATGTGAGTAGAATACAAAATGTGATCTGTCTTTCTTTCTCTATGTCTTAAGGGTCATGACCCACTGAAAACTGGGATGTGCCTCGTTACACAGGTATAATTGTCTCTAGTCACCGCACGCCACAGTGGAATTGCTGTAGGAGGGTAATTCAGCAACACCGAATGAACAAGCAATCAGATTTCCTCTTTTGCATCCCATGGTGGGAACTGGGGGTAAAAATATGTTTTTTTCCCAGGCTAGGGATAAAGGGACTCCCCCTCAAAGCCTGTGTGCTCCCCAACAAGCTCGAAAGAAACGTATTCCCATCCGAAACTAAGCCCTTAGTTGTGCTGTCGTGTTCCCAGTGGCTACAGATGTTGACTGAGTCTAGACATTTTTCAAGCTTGAGTTGAATTTTAGACAATGTCTTTCATATTGGAACTCACTCTAAGAAAAGCCTTTCTCTCTACGTTGTGAAAGTCTAACCTCCACAGGGTAGTCTCTTAAGACTGTAAAATCCAATCAGAAGGAATGTCTCTACTTACTTTTTCTTTAAATACATAGCAAATATTCCATGCAATGTATATAAAGTAGATCCCAGAGTCAGGAAAACATTTGAGCCAGGCATGGCAGCGCATGTCTGTAATCCCAGCACTTGGTGTGTTGAGGCAGGGGGATTCTGAGTTCTGGGACAGGTTAGATTATGAAAGTATGTGCATTCTCTGGAACTTCTCAGAGCATCTGTCCTAGTATGGCTGCATCTAAGAGGGCTCTCTGGAGCTGCGTGTTACCAAACATCTGTTATCGATGTGAGGCTCCCTCAGCCTTTAACTCTGCGTGGAGCCAAGGCTTGCTTTACAGTGTTGCAGAGATAACAGTCAGTTATTTCAACGTGTCTTTCTCTTTTTAGTCTGATTGAGATGCAAGCAAATGTAAGGAAATGTGAGGGCACAGACAGTTAAAATACTCCCAAAGCTCATAAGGCTCTTCTGGTTAAAGTCGATCAAAACAAACACACCCTTCGGTGGGATGAGCAGGTCACAGACGAGGTCCCCTTTCATCTATTGGCCACCTCTGAATTTGTATAGTGCAATCATCAACACTCTTTTCAAAGGTGCCAAGAGAATCTGACATGAGCTTGGGTCCATGCAAAGGTGAAAGCTCACATCTCTGACATTAGTAACCAAAGTCTTCACTTTGGCCAATGGCTACAAAGGCAACTCACAGAACACCAGGACACTTAGACAAGTCCCAAGGGGTCAGTGCCACATTTGAAAAGAAAACCCAGTTAAAATAGGCCACAGCAGTCAGTGACAAGGGACACGTTGATTAATGTTCTTCAAAATCCACCTTACAGCCAGTGTTCATTTTAGTACTAACAATCCCCTTATCAGAACAGACTGGCAACCACAAGGCTGGCCTCTCTCCCCAGTTTCTCTCTTGAAGCAAACTCTGGCTTTGCTGTGGATTTCCTTTCAGAACCTCAGCTGTACCCCTCCTTCAACATCTCTACCACAGCGAGGCAACCCCTGATCTTCTACACTGGAACAAACCCCTCTAGTGCTAAGGCGGAGGATGGTTTCTGAAGCTCTGAAAAAGACTAGCTGACAGAGCGAATACCAAGAGTGACCTTGGGAGTATTGATCAAACTTCCTTTCTCTGTTTCAGAGGCAGGGAAATTAAATAGTCTTCTAAATCATTAATGGATTCCTTTTATGTTCCTCTCTCTGTGAAACAGTCCCCCCCCTATCCATCTCATCCAAGCTTGGAATATCTGTCCCTACAACTTGGTGGGAAAAAACAAAATATCTCTTGTCAAAAGTATACAAGAAAAGGCTCCATTTTCTTTCTCTTGCTACTACTTAGAACATCCAAAGAAAATTCACCCACAATCAACTCAACAATTGCTTTGGAGAGATATACACATTTTCCCACCTTGGGAGGGTTGACAAGCCTGTCTTAAAAATGTATTAAAGCGTAAATGACAAAGAAAAAGCTTCAGTGACAACTTCATTTTTTAAACTAAATGTTGGTTTGACTTTATCTTTCTCACAGAAATTTTCTGTGTTTTGGAAACTGTGTTTCTAGGCAGCATTAGAACCTAGAATCTGTCTACGCCTGAAGAGAGAAACCAGGACTGAAAAATGTCCTGTCCTAAGCTACCTCCCCTTATCAACAAAACCTTGGCACTCAGAAGGACACCAGAGGACCTGGGTCCCATTTAAATGCAAATGAAACAAGAAGACAACTTTGTACAGTGCACCAAGTATTGAGCCTGGGAAGACAGAGTGTCCCATCTAAACACCACCGCCACCCTGATCTTAAAACATTTTAGAGAGCTCTAGCTCACCAGTCAGTGAAGCCTGCAGAAGAGAGTGAGAAGATAGAACGGTATAAAATAGCTGAGAGCTAAGATGGATCATAGTCCCTGTGGCTGGATGACAAGAGAGGAGCCACGATTGGACAGAGAGAGGGACGCAGCGGCGAGTTCTGTGGAGCATCCTGTGTGGAGTGGGCAGTGTCAGACGCCCCAGCTCTCTAGGACTTAAATCAACACATAAGTTCAAACTGGCCTCAGTAAGTCTATGGGTTGCTCTGGGCCTCAGCTTCCCCAAAGAAGTTATAGTAGGTAGCACCTTCACTTTCCATCCAAGTGTAGCACCCAGACCTGTGCTCCTTCCCTGTCTCTAGCCCACGTCTGGTGAGTTAATATTTGCAGGTGCTGTATAAGCAGCAGATGCCTCTGAGGGGCAGGTCAGCAAGGTCCCTGGGCCTCACAGTCTTTAAAGCCGTGTTCAGGAGTCAGTCCAGGGTCACCAACATCTGTCACAAATATGATTCATTCAAGTGTACCCCATTGCTCCCCAACAGCTCAGCCATTTCACCATTTGCTTAACTGGAGTTATGCATCACAGGGAGTATTCCTTTGTGCCCAGCCTGCGCACACCTCTGGGTCTCTGCTAACTGTGAAGCGTCTTGTCTCTGCACACCACTGTACACTAGATGCTGAAACTCTCACCACATCCGAACCTGACCTGCAAGCAGCTTCCTTGGGTCATTTCTCTGCTCTTTCTCTAAAATTCTCTTCTAGGCTGCGACCCTTATAATCACCAAACACCTCAAAAGTGGCTTCTGAAAGATTACTTTCCCATCCTTCCCACGGCTGACTAAGCAGAAGCCTTCAGCCCTGGTAAACACACACTTCAAAACTCTGTAGTCTTGATCTCCCTGTCACCGCACTCAAACCCCCAAAATATCTTCAGTCTGACAATTTCTCCACCCCCACCATGTGAGAGTCACTGGACCTCACTCTCCAGTAGCTCATCTCCAGGTTCTCACTGCAAGGCCAGCATCTGCCTAATCCTCACCTCTGGCCTGGACGCTATTTCGGTTGTCCTTGCTGCCTGAGAGAAGCCACTTAGGTGGAGGGCTCAGAGAGCAGACTGCGTTGTCTCCTCTCTGATGCTGTTCCCCCTCCCCCTACTTTGTCCTCTGTGGATCCTCCTTGTGGTTGGCTGCTATATTTGAATGTTTAGTCCCCAGTTGGTGAACTGTTTAGGAAGGATTAGGAGCTGTCACCTTGTTGGAGGAGGTGTGTCACTGGGGGGGGGGTGGGCTTTGAGGTTTCAGAAACCCAAGACAGATCCAGTGCCATGGATCTGCTGTAGAAATGCTGCCATGGATCCAGATGTAGAAATCTCAGCGCAGGGTCTGCCTGAGTGCTGCCAGGCTTTCCCACCATGCTGATAATTGGCCAAACCTCTGAAACTATAAGCACACTCCAATCAAATGCTTTTTTTTATAAGAATTGCTGTGGTCATGGTGTCTCCTCACAGCGATAGAACAGCGACTAAGACAGGCCTCATTCATCCTGTGTTTCTGTCATACAAGACACGCCTCTGCAAAATGCTCCACCTGTCCAACCTTCTCCAGCCTCAAATGCGTGAACAGAAACTCCAGTCCCCTCCCGTCTTGAACAACTATGGACAAATGACCTTTTCCCATGGAGCCGACCATAGGGTACCCCTGAAGTCCTTGGAAGAGATAATGATGACAGACATGTCACCTCATTCCTTAATGTTTGCTTTCAGCAAATTCACGAGGGCTTCTGAAGGGTGGCCCTCTCCTCTACAACCCTAGTACTCAGAACCGACATTGAACCAGTGTCTGAAAAATGACACACCCCAACGAATCTGCTCTGCGTCTGTTAAATCTATAGTTTTAAATTTAATTTTCACTATCCTCCCACTTCTATTTTTGAAAATTACATTTTCATTTTACTACTAAATCTATTATTACCAGTCTCTAGAAGTTACTTATTTTAGAGCTTCCAGATACATGGTAATTATGATGTAATAATCATGATAATTAAAATACATTCCTTAAATGTTATTCTACAGGCATACATATAATAATAGCAACTACTAATACATGGTCCCCATCTGAGTATTCTATACTTGATAGCTCATTGACTCCTCAGTCCTGCGGGAAGGAAATGGAGGCAGAGAGAGAGCAACATGGCCAATGTTGCAAAGGGTAAATGTTCCACAGTGATCATTCAAACTCATGATGTCCACTTCACAGCTGATGTCTTTACAGGAAGCTAGACTACCCAGCCTCCCTGCCTGGTACATGGCTGTGCTGACTAGTGTATGTCAACTTGTCATACACTAGAGTCATTGAGGGGAGGGAGCCCCAATTGAGAAAACATTTGCATAAGATCAGGCTGCAGGCAAGCCTGGAGGACATTTTCTTAGTGATTGATGAGGGAAGGCCCAGCCCACTGTGAGTTGTGCCATCCTTGCACTGGTGGTCCCGGGGTTCCAAAAGAAAGATGAGCAAGCCATGAGGAGCAAGCCAGTAAGCAGCATCCCTCCATGGCTTCTGCATCAGCTGCTGCCTCCAGGTTCCTGCCCTGTTTGAGTCCCTGTCCTGGCTTCCTCCAGTGATGAACAGCCATGGGAAAGTGTGAGCCGGATAAGCCCTTTCTTCCCCATGCTGCTTTGGTCATGGTGCTTCGTCACAGCAGTCCTAGCCCTAACTAGGACAATGGCCTACATTCAAGGGAGATTTACAGAAATTGTTCTCCTTAATCCTCCAGACAGCTCTTCAAAGTAGGACCCTGATCATCACCATTTACCAAAGGTCTCACAACCCATAAGGGAGTTGTGAGGACTGCAAACCCAGTGCTTACCCCACCTATTCACATGTGACAAGAGGGACTCATGCAGAGCTGATGGAGACACGTCCGTCTACACAGTGAACAGTCACCGTGAGAACACTTCGCTGTCACCCCGCTCCCCAGCGCTTCAGGGGTCGATCATATCCTCCATGTTTCACAAATAAACAAAGAGCCAGTGACTAACTCAATCCACGACCCTCACATCCTGGGTCCAGAGCCTCTGAAGCTGGCCCTGTTCCATTACACCTGCATATTCAACGTGCGGTCTTTGGCAGTATCGCTAGAAAGTTCCAGAAACCTAACCAGTGTGAAAATGCTTATGCTTCCAGGACAACGAAAAGTCAATTAAAGAGATACGCTGATGGTGGCTTCCCATGTGATTTTAAAGAGCACTAGCTCATAAGAGATAGAGCTGCCTCTCTGGCTTTACACATCCAGTTGCTAAAAGCAAGCCACAGTGTTTGTGACCAATCACAGCTGTGCGGACCCTGAGAGACGGACACCCATAATTTGGATGTGTGCACATAACAAGACTTCCCCGCACAGTCTCCCTTTGCAAGGTGGGACAGTATCTCTTTTGTTTCCGTGACGTTTTTCCTTCTTCTGTTAGGTGTTATTAAGCTAAGATTAAAGGATTCAGTTACGCAGACTTGTCTTTTAAGCCTATCTTGGAACAAAAACAGTAAAAAACAAACAACAACAACAACAACAAAAACCACAAGTGGAGACAAATGAATTAAAATAAGAAAAACAGTTAAGAAGGGACATAAAAATTCTGAACACGCATGGCAGTGTCAGCCTCAAGTCAGCGTGGCAGCGTCTCTCGTCACCTATTCAGAGTGACCCAAGGCATGGTGGCTCTTGCGGAAAACCTCATCCACAAAGTCACATGCTACTGGTGTGGAGAGGTGGTCCTTTAGGGGGTGAGCAGGTGAGGTCATGAGGAAGACACCCCAGTTGACACGTACCCTCCTTGATGCGGTGACAAGGCCTTCACCTTATGTGGCCCCTCCTTCTCAGACTTCCAGCCTCAGACACCACGAGCCAAACACAACAAGCTGCTGCTGCTCGGGGTTTACCAGCCCGAGGAACCGCGTCCAGCAGCAGGACGGCCCGAGCTATCACCCAACTCGTCAGGCTGTTGAGGGTGTTCGGTAAACTAAGTCACGCAACATATTTATAAAACTGATTGGAGCAAAACAAACACCCCTGAATAATTGATGTCCCTTTTGTGCTAAGTAATTAAAGGAAATAATAAATTTTTAACAACTTGGTGACTGGGAATGTGAGCCCTAGAAGAGGCAGTTGTCGGTCAGAACCAAGGTGAGGGGCTGGTAGCCCACATGGTGGTTTCCTCGAATCCAAACAGAGGCATGTGTGCCCTTCAAGACTTCCAGGTGAGTCTCTAAAAGCCTTCTAAGCCCTGTTCACAGCAGTGTTGTGTAACTTGCGGTGCACGCTGCCAGGAGAGGAACCACGCTAGTGTGGTACCCGTGTGTGAGTCACCAGCTCGACCGCGAAATGAATGGCGCCCCAAGTCATCCTTTGCAGTGACTGGCTCCTCCGACTCTACAAACGGATGTTCTGAGAACAGCTCATCCAAGGAGCTAAGCCGCCAAGAGCATGCTTTGAATGTGTCTTAAGTAATTAAAGAATGAATAAGGAAAAAAAAAAAAACTCACAGGAAGAATGAAGGCACAACACTGTTAAAATATATGTAGCATAAACAGTAATGTATGCCAGGACTTCTTGAACTAGAAGATTCTACAGGCTAGGATTATGGATGCGTAACTTGAAAGCAGTTCCAAGGTGGATTGTTTAGTGAGCCACAGTCACCCCCCCCCCTAGTTTTTTAGAACCGCCGTCTTCTGAAAAGTGGGCTGTGTTGTCCCATTAGCCAAACAAGAGCCACTGAGTGACAAGGGCCCCTGGTGCCACAGCTTCAAAGCTACACCTCTCTCCCTGTGATCCCATAAAACAGCCCTGAACAACACTGAGGGAATCTTTAACCGGCTCACTAGAGTCAGAAACAGGTCTGTTTTTAGCCAGTGTGGACGAGAAAGAAACCTGGTCCAGCACGGCAGTGGCTTGCCCCGGACATAAATGCTGCTTTCGGACATCTGCCCCTGTTGTGCAGGTTGGGGAGGACGGCAGAAGGGGACAGCCCTTTACAGAACTTCTGTGATGTGATTTGCATTTTTAAATTGCCACTAACATCATCCTTTTATAGGTCTCAGGGGAAATACAATGAGAGGGTAAAGCAGGGGCCTTCTTTCGTGAAATGCATGAACTTGAATTAAGATGTATGGCTCTCTGTATTTCTCTACTCTCCTGAATAAAATGGGCTCTATTTGCATAAATGAGCTCACCAAAATCATTTTATAAAAGTTCAGTTACCAAGGAAGTTAAACGGTGAAGGAAAACACAGACACCACAGGTACAAATATACCCACAGGGGCTTACTTTCCTTATAGATCTAAATTGCGATGTGAATAACTCAGGTACATCGTTCTTTAGTCGTCTGGTTTTTATGAGATAGCAGATGCTTTATCTTATGTTGACAGCAATTAGTTGATGAACATTAAGTTATTAAATATATCCCGCCCTTGTCCCTCGAGGAAACGACAAGGAAAGGAATGGAATCCTTCCTGGCACCTTGCATATGGACAGTGCTCAAGGAATGTCTGTTGAGTGTGGAGGGGACAAGGAACAGTTGCAGGTAAGCATGCAGAATATGCACACGGGGGACTCTTTCTTCCCCTCTCCACCCCCATGCGTAAAACCAAATACGCACACATCTTCAAAGAATAATTATCAAACTTAAGCACACCGCAGGCATTCTCACGCACCACTCCTACAAACCCTATGTAGAAGGGACACTTTTAGTGGAAAAGAGGTGGAAAGCCCATGAAAGAGAGGCATAATCCGCTGGGTACCACATGGCCGGTAACCAGGGCAAAGGTCTGAGCCCAGGTCTGCCTGCCTCGGCCTGAGACTTCCCATCAGACTATAGCACGGCACTTCCTTGGGCAACGATGTATTCGCTCATAATGATTTATTGATTCGTTTGTTTTACATTTGGAACACAGTTTTAAATCTCACCTTTCGGGCTTGGCTAACATTTAGTTTGGGTTGTTTGGACTCAGTCAGGTCTCTGTGATTCTCGCCCAGTTGCTCATCCAGCCCTCCAGTGCACCTTCCTGTCTGCGATCATGAGTTACTTCTGTGAATACACTAATTGCGGATGCCTCCTCCTCCACACCCACAGCCCCCCAGTGCAGAAGTTTGGGGGAATCAATTCAATAAGCACAGGTCCACCAGGGCCTCTGCTTGCCTCCAGATCTTCTTCCAATCTCTATCTTCATTCTCTGTTCTAGTCAAAGCAAATTCTTCACTAATGTGTGAATGTCATGAGCTTACTCATGTCTTCATGACTTGCTACATGAAATTCCTACTTGAAACCTTTCCTCCTTCTTCCTCCTCCCCTTCCCCCAACTTCCAAAAGCCACCAGCTCCAAATCCCTCTTCATGTCCATCTCCTAGGATAATTTGCAAACTATATCTAAAGTGTTTACCGCCTCTGCGTCTCCCCACTAGAGTATAGCCCCCTGGGGGATGAGATGGTCTAAGTCAATGTCTAATACGGGTATGTGTTTTGCAAATGAAGAGATATATACAGAAAAGATGATAGTAAATACTCAATATATGATCGTGAAGCTGGGATTTACTCAGGGCTGAGCCGAGTAAATAATGTGATCATCTCAACAAAGCACATGACATCAAAGAACACTACAAAGAAGAAGCCAGTCTCTAGTCACCCAGTGTCGTGGTCCTAACTAAGCATCTAAGCAAAGGAATGCCACCAAAAGCCTCTCCTACCTTAGGAGGCTTAGGAGTCTACCTCCCGTCGATGAGAAGCATCAAGAAGATCTCTGAGTCAGAGAAAACCGTGTATTTCTCATCCTCTGGACCTACACTGGGCAAGCTTCAGCGGTCTCCGCTGCTCTCTCCAATATCAACTACATTCTCACACAATGTCGGTCCACAGCCTACACACTCCAGACTTTGTCTTACAGACGTGCACCTAAGTGCTACTGTTGGAGCAAGCTCAGACATTCCCATCCAGGGGAAGTCAACCCCGACAGTTTAAACTCCAGAGGTTGACCCTTTGGAAGGGTTGAGGTAAACAGACATCGTTGCCTTGGACACTGTCATTCCGTGATGTCACAAGCACAACAGTGACCCCCACCACTGCTTAACACGCCCAAAGACAGAAAGGCGGTATGGCTCTTGGAGTATGCAGAACGCCATCTTTCAGGATGGGATGGCCGGGATTAGGTTCCCATATCCAAAGGATCCATCCAAGTAGAAAAATGTAGCAGCAGAAAAAGCCACCACTTCCTGTCAGACCTGCAGCCACAGCAGGGCCAGGGCTGACGGCACAGAGGGGCGTCCCAGAGCCCTCAGCTTGCCTCTGTCCACCCCTGGTGCAGCAGCCACAGCCACATGCAGAATTCTTGTTTTGCCTTTTCTCTGCTTCTTTGTAAATGGCTTTATAAGAAATCTAGATTTCACTGTGTTCAGAGATTTCCCGCTTTACGCTTCCTACAGGACTAAAAGCCTGGCCGGCCCACACCTCGGCTTCAGCAGCATTCCCTGCTGAATGGAAGATGAACTGCCTGGCGGTTACTGAGACAAATGACCTGACATTGTCATTTGGTGAAGCTTAAATCCTGGACTCTGTTCCTCCCTCCCAAGGACTTTTTTTTCCCCTCTGGGAGGCCATCTTCATAAGCCTTTAAACATTCTCTCCAATTCAACTATTCAGTTTTAAAACATCCTCCAAGGTATTATCCTGAAAGCCCTCCATTAAAGAATCATTACAATAGCCCTGCTACAAATGACTTTACCAGATAAGAAACCCCCAGGTTCACGGGAGCCATGCTGGGAGGATTGTCACTGGATCTCTTACCACTGGATGTCATCTTGCATTTACCACGTTAGATGAAGGATGTGCGACACAACAGACTCTAAGCTTCATCAAGGACACATCCACATAGTTCTATCAGCACCTGACCTGTTTATTCTGGGTTTCCTTGTCTGCCCCCCCCGCCCCACCCCCCAAAAAAATGCTCTGCTGCCATTTCCAACAAAGTGCATTGATTTCATTGAACACAAATCTTTTTAATGTTTGGCTAAATTCAAGAAATAATTTTATACTTAAATTACTAAAAAACATATTTTATTTATTTATTTAAATTTTTTTATTTTGCCTGCTTTTATTTATGCTCAGAAAGGTATGATACGCTAGGTAGTGTGAGTAGAACCCACACCTTTCAGAAGCATCAATGAGATGAACATTAAGACGAACCCCCTCTGATCAGAGATAAATTTTAGGAGTGGGAGGCCATGAGTTATGGCTGCTTGCTCTCTCAAAGGTCTTCCCCACCTCCAAAGTTTACAACACCCACCAAAGCAGAAATTTTCCAGACTTCACTGTTGTACTAACTGTCATGTCCGACCTGTGGAGTCAGCTGCCGGTGTCCATCAGTCAATGACTGGATACAGATTGGATGCACGCAATGGAGTTTTATCCAGTCACAAAGAATAAAATTGTGACACTTGTAAGAAAGGTCATGTCATGCAAAATAAGCCTGAGTCATAAAGACAAACAACACATTACACGTTTTCTCCTGCTTGTGGGCCCTGATTTTTGTATCGATATAACACACATGCACACATACACACGTTTGTGACAGGATGGCAGAAGGGAGCCCTGGAGGAAGCAGGAGGCAGGAAGGGAGATGAGCAGAAGGGAAAGGCATGTGAGGAACATGGTCAAAGGGCTAGGTATGGTTGAAAGAGATTATCCTTAGGAAGCCCAAGGTGATGTACAGCAAATACACAGGAGTAGAAAGAAAGAAATACAATTTAAACTCAGAGATTGCCCTATACGGAGAGGCCTGCTGCTTGGAGATGTGCCTAGTTTCCTACAAGTGCCTCACGGCTTCTCAACATGTGTAAGGCTAAATCAAGGCTGGGCTTCTCTGAAACACGCAGTGAGAGGAGATGAAAAGTCAATGTCGTGGACAAAGGCGGTGTTTCCATCATCACACCATGACTCCAGAGAGCCTCTTGTTAAAACGGAAAGCTGAGCCTGGCAATGGTGGTGATGCACATCTTTAATCCCAGGACTCCCGAGGCAGAGGCAGACAGATCTCTGTGAGTTCAAGCCCAGCCTGGTCTACAGAGTGAGTTCCAGGGCAGCCAGAGTTACAACAGAGAAACCCTGTCTCAAAAAACAAACACACACACACACACACACACACACCATAAAGCTAACAACAAAGTATTTAATTAAAAATAATACTGGCAAAAAAGAAACAACTGCAAAGTTACAGAAGGCCCCAGATTAGGACCACACTTTTGTTATTTACTTTCCAAAAATGTATCACACAGTCTGCCATGGTCCTGATATTACCACTAACCCTGTTGAGCCAAAACTCTCATAGTCTTGGTTTTTCCCTCACAAAATAATAGAAAATAAACCCAAGGGAGACTGTGTCAGTTTCTGTGTACAGCCACCCCTATACTATCTCTTAAACAGGAACCAACAGATCAGCGAGGACTGTTGTCCCACCCGAGCTCCAGTGGCAGCTGGGAAGCCATCTTCTCTTTCTAAATGGTTCACACTTTAGTATGAAAAATAGAAGCGGCCCATGGACACCCAGAGCAAAGTTGCAACAGAGAGCTGGAGTCTTCCCTCCCTGGCCTGCCTGTTCCCATCTCACCGAGCACCCAAGTCATCTCGGACTCAGCTGAAAGAGAAAGAGGCTCAAGCAGCCAAGACTCCCACCTCTGCAGTCTGTTGCAAAACACTCAGGGGCCTTCAGGTGGCTTGCTGCGCCATTATGTATTTTGATTATTTATTCTTTTAATGCAGTGTCAGCAAGTTGGTTTTTTTTTCTATAAAGGATCAAGGAATAAATAAGTCTGGTTTTGCCAGCCGTGCGGTCTCTATCATGGTATCAACTCTCCCATGGTATCGTGAAAGCTACCAGGGATCCCTGAAGGAATGTACAAGATGAATTCCAATAAAGCTTTATTCATACACAGACAGGGGGCCAGATGTAATCTGAAGGTTACAACTTAGCAACTATTGTAAGGGATGAACACAAGTCACATTCCCCCCATACTGCAGGCACTCTGACAAATGATTCAGCCCAGAGGTCCCATAACGGAAGCATGATCATCATAACTAGGTTTTTAAAGTTAAAAAAAAGGTTGTGTTTCTATCTGTGATGCCTGATATTCTAACCCCCAAATTAGCTAAGGATGCCCCCTCACCCACGGCGTTGTTCATGCCAGAGCTGGCTGTGGTCAGAAGCAGCCTGGCCTCGACTCTGCTCGCTCAGTGTCTTTTATCAGAGGGAGGTGCAAACGCAGGAGGCTGCTCCACAGAGGAAGAGGGACGTGGCAGCTTCCTCTCAGACCCAAAGCAAGTGAGAAAGGTCTTCAAGGGTACACACTCTCTCCAACGTAGCAAAGCATCCACTTCCTAGCTCGTGGATAATGAGAAGACAGTACGAGAAGAAATGATCTCATGGGAAGCCTGAAGGGCACTGCCCACGACGATGGACTCCAACAGTGGGGTGCAGGGGTGCAGAGACCACCAGGCAAAGCACGGCACACCCTCCCCAGAATGCTGCTTCTTGGACCGAATCTGAAAACTCTTTTGAAGCTCGTTAGTGAACTTAGACCAAATCTGGGGACAGACACTGCAACCCCCCCTTTAAAGCTGGACTTCTATTTTTGCCTTCACAATGAAAGTGAACACAGGGACCAAAGAGCTGGGGGCATCTGACCTCTACAACACAGCAGCGAACTGTCTCTTCAATTCAGCCTTGGCCTCCCTCAATAGCAAATCTATGTGCACTGTCTCTCTGATGTTAATGCGTTTGCTTCATGCAGAAGAACAGGTCCCCTTGGAAATGAGTGTGTTATAAAAAGGGAAAAAAAATACACGTTATAATGGAAATTCCAAATCAATATGCTGAGCTCCTAAAAGAGTCAGCGTGCAACCTTCTAAATGTGTGTCTATGTTGGGCACATTTTATTATTACTATTACTTGTTAATATTTTCAATTCTTGTCCATGTGCCCAGAGACCTTGGCAAGATGAACATTTTATAAATCTGATAAATAAGTAATTGAAGCCTCCCAGCCAATGCTACTCAGGGGAGAGAGAAGGAGGCGCTTGGCTCTGCATTAAAGTTGTCTGTCCTTGGTAACAGCTCAGGGAGGGGCGGCTCCAAGGGCAGGAAAAGGGCACCTCTCCCTGGGGTGGGCCAAACACAGTCAACTTACCCTTTAAAGGAGGAGAAAGTGAGGAGTGAGTGAGTCCCCTCGCTGCCCTGGACTCCACATGATGAGCACAGAAACCAGAAGACAGACATTTCTGGGATGCCCGAGGAGGCCTCCAACAAGAGCTGTGTAGTTGGAGCAGGGTGGTACCTTACTCCCGGTGACCATCACCACACTGTAGTAGCAGGCCTCAGGGCTCACTCTAATTCTGCCCAGCAGTGTTTCTGCCAACCACAGTAGAACTCAGATCAAGACATCACATTCTTTTGTAGCCAAATTGGCTCAAGAGAACTCCAGGGTGTCTCCCAAGGCATGCAGAGAAGCTTCACCCCCTCCCCCAGCCCAAACCCTCCTGCACACACCTCACACCTGAACCTCAGAGCGTTCAACCACGTACCGTTCACCAACAGTGTTCCATAGAAGAGCTGATCATCAAGCGTTTATTTAAGGAGAAAAAGAGAACCAAGTTTCTAATGCCTAACAATACAAACAAATTATTTTCCAAAGAAACCAAATCACAGTGTTGACCTGGAAAGGTCAGGCAGAACCCTGACTTCATGCACATCTAGTTATATGTTGCCAAGGACAATAATACACATATTGCTTTAAACGTCTTTGGAAAACAGATTTCTATAAGCAGACCTTTGGCACAATCTAACTTACACCTTGCTAGGGTTACCACATGCCAGTTTGTTAAACTTTCAGGGCATTTTAGATCTGGCTGTCTTTATTGCTGATAGCTCAAAACTGTCTGTGATGGAAACGGAGACAACACAGAAGTCAGAAAATGTTACAGAGTTGGACCAGAGCTGCATCACCCTGGGCTCTGCTGTAACCATCAACATGCCACCGTCATACGCTGCCCCAGTTTCCTTCTTGTCGAGCAATCTTGTTGTCTAAGGGTTAAAGACACTATAGACGTCAAAGCAGACTCATTCTACAGTGTCTCTGGAAGGCTTGGTTTCTATTTGGACAGATAGAGAAAGGAGGGTTACCTGCTTGACATAGCGATCCCTTTGCAGGCAAGTCCTGTATTAGAAAATCCATGTCAGCCTCAGCCTCCCCTGTGCATCTTCCTATTGCTACTTGTCAATCATACATGCCTCTTCAGAGGTCTTTTTGTTCTTTTTTTCATTTTATGTATATGGGTGTTTTGCCTGTGTGTATGTCTGTGTACCACATGCATGCAGTACCCATGGAGGCCTGAAGAGGGCATCAGATTCCCTGGTACTGGTTACAGATTATTGTGAGCCACCTTGTGGGTGCTGGGGATTGATTCTGGGACCTCTGGAAGAGCAGCTAGTGCTCTTATCCACTGAGCCATCTCCCCAGTTTTCTTTAGAGATCTCTCATTGTCTCATGTCTCTCAAAACACTGGGATAAGAACAGGTTTGGCACTTGAATGGCCAACAAACCCCAAGAAGAGCCCCAGAATAGCTACATGCTTTGTGATCTACGGTCCTACTCACTCTTACAGAGCTTCTCCCTCCGTTAGGTTCAGGCTAGGAGCTGTTTTTCTCCTTGAGTCTCTCTGAGAAAGCTCATCTCCAGTGCAACCCAAAGATTAGGAAATAAACTATCTCATGGATTCCAAAGTAAATTCATTTGTCCTAAAAGCTAAATAAAGACAAAGATGTGTTAATATCCGTCACTGGGAGACAGCTCTGCGTGGGTCCCTAGCATGCAGGCACTTTTGCGAGGAGAGACAGCATTTGCCCTTCATCATGTGTTCTTTTCAGGGGTGTTTGCAGAGTGGACGGTTCCAGAGGGCAAAACATCTCTGAGAAAAGGGTACTTATCATCCATTTGAGAAGACTGGGAGTCTCGTACCTCCATGTCTTCTGTAGCACACCCCAGAGCATGGCAGCTGTCATCTGGGCCCATCCGCCCCACTCTTCCGTGATCTTTAGCAGAGGGGACAGACACCAGAATGCTGGTCCCACTGTGTGCTGTGGAGCATTTGCCAACTTTACCAGGAAGCTCTGTCTGTGGAATCCTGTCAGCTGCCTTTCTAGACTGCGAGCAGGGCAAGCTCTCAGACCGTTCATGCTTCTTGGCTCCTATTACCTATCAAGCTTTTTGAAAAACAAATCTACATCCTATTATATTGATATCTACCCATAGTACACCTGTCCATCATGTATTTGTACTTATCCACCTGACCAAATATCCAATAAGGACCATTCATAAGCTTCAGAGATGCTCTGGAGCTCTGTTGGGTGGTGGCTTATAAGACATTCCATAGACGCTCCGCTGTGATTACGATGAAGACTAAGACACGAATAGACATGAACGAAACGGTGTCCGGCTTCAACGACTCTTGTATATTCCAGAACAAGGGCTTTCAAATGTTAAGGTGCGTGAAGTCCCTCTAATACCAGTAAAGACAGACCGGCATTCAGGAGGTCTGGGACGGATGAGCCTGCATCTGCACCCTTGACAGGCTCTCAAGTGATGACAATGACACAGGGCCTAGGACCTCACATGGAGAGCAAGGTTCTAACGACTAAATGCAAATGCTGTGCATTATTAACACCATAGTATCTGTATGAACTCAAAAATTATAAATAGAAAATGTCTATGACCACCTGGAAATGCCAATAAATCAGAGGATATCTTTATTGATTTAAAAAAAAAAAGCCCAAACTTTCCCAAAATGTGTGATTGTTATATAATTATACAGATGCTTATGAACTTACAACAGGGTTATATCTCATTAAACTGACCTGTCGCAAACTGAAAATACAGTAAAGGTAAAGTGCGGACTCTGCCTAGCCTGCAGAGCGCCGACCCTGACCAGCACGGAAGGCCGAGAAGAGGCTGCTCGCCTCGTCTGTGTGGTTGACTAGGGCCTCTCACTCTGCCTCTGCCCGAGACTGAGACAGAGATTCAGGATCAGAATTCTAGTTCTTCTCTCCCCTCCCCCTCTATGTATAACTATATATATGTATATACATATACAAACATACATAAGCAAAACATCGCAAGTTGACTGAACAGAGACTTTCCATATAAAGAAAACAACAGTGTTTGCCATGACTTTCCTTTTCCTCTGGTTTATACATCCCTTCCATTCAAAGAGCCAGGATCAAAACAAATGGGCAGAATGGTCAAGTTACACTGAGACGTTATGAACTGTACTGAGTAACAGACAAGGCTGAGCAAGTGCTCATGGGTAATCACAGACGTGGAAGAAAAATTTTAAGAGATCAATTCCTGAAAAACAAATTCTTCTAGTGGGGACACACTGGGCAGACAGTCAGAGGGCTGAAACCGTCACCCCCACTTTGTGAGAGCCGCAGGACCCCTGAGCCTTTCTCCACTCTCACCTCTGGCTGCCAGAGCACGGCTACCTACACAGGTGGCCTGGCAGCCTCGTGAGCCATTTCCAAGCCAGTCATCAGTCCAAAGAACTCAATCTTCCGTCTTCCCTCCTGCTTTTGGGTAACTCTTGTGTGCCAATTTGAAAAGCACTGGAGAAAGAAAGCATGGGAACAAACAGTGGGAAATGCACACTGGGGTTTTGGGGACTCAGCAGCACCCCACTGGTCTCTGAAATACACACTGGGGTCTTAGGGGACTCAGCAGCCCCCACTGCTCTCCTTTGCATTATGCTTTTCCATTCTTTTTTGCTTTTCTGTGGTGTTTTCTGCTTTGTCTGTTTTTGAGACAAGATTTCACTCTGTAGCCTTGGTTGGCCTGGAACTTGCTATATAGACCAGGCTGGGCTCAGATGCTCAGAGATCTGCCTGCCTCTGCCTCCAAAGTGTTGGGGTTAAAGGAGTGCGCCACCATGCCCGGCTTTATATTGACTGGTTCCCTTCTCTATTCATTTCTCTGCAGCTAAAAGATGATCAGGAAGACAAACCAGCCTCAGCCCCCCACACACACACACACACACACACACTTTCTCATTATGTTAGCGGCTGTTTATTTTGATAAGATTTCTCTGTTCAAGTTCAAAGGCTTCATTCTCAGACCTTTAACATCCATCACAGTTTTTACTTTTTGAACCGTATCTAGCCACCTTATCTCTCCGACGGAATCTGCCTACCAGTCTCCACACCGCCAACCATAACCTCCTTTTCTCTCTTATAGATTTCTCTTGTCCTAATGTCTGGTGGATTATTCCCACTGCCCCTCTGATTCATCAGTATTTTTCTGCCCAAGTTACTTGAATGGCTTTGAAACCACTTACGGGGGCGGGGGGGATCTCATTAATCCCTCCTCCCCCCAAAAAAAACCCACATTCTTTTTCCAACTCATAGCTGTCCTGTTCAGAGTACATTTACTGAAGGTTAGCGCTGTGCTTTGCCTAATGCCAGGCACCGGGGACTGAGAGATAACAGAACCTCAGACCTCAGCAGCTTTTAAGCTCCTGGTAGGATTCACAGTCTTCTCTGCTCCTGATAGGCTGAGCATTTTTTCCGGGTGATCATTCACAGCAGTGCAAATCTTTTATAAGGGAACTCTCTCCTTCCTGTGGGGATCAGAAAGGATTCCGGGAGACGGCGACGCCTGAGCATCACTCTGAGAAGATGAGTAGGAAATGATGAGAAGTGGGGGTGGGGGAAGAAAGGCTAAGCGCTATCCAGTGCCAGGGAGACAGGATAGCTTACGGTCTACAAGAAGTGTCCACATCCTACCACGCAGAAACCACAGAGGGCTCTCGAAGGATTTATGAATTCCTGATTGTATCCACCATGAGTCATCCAAACCAGAGCCAATAAAGAGGCCAGTAGAAGTCTATCTAGAGGTCAGCAGCCCTGATATTCTCTAAAGGTCTGTCTGTGGAACACACTGCTAACTTCTGTGGAGACCAGAATCAGCATTAAAAGGACACTGTGGTCCGCGTAGATAGAGATATTTTCTAAATAGTGCCACGGTGGGCTACAGGCACAGGACAGAGCATAGCTACCCTAAGAAAGCAGACAAGAAAGGCTTTTCCTCCATTGCATGGCCAGGAAGCACACTGCCCCGTAGACCAGATAAATCAGGAGCCCCATCGCCTGTCCTGGAAGCACTCTGCCAGCACCCTGACCTGCTGAATTCTTCCCAACAATTTTGTTTCTACAAAATTCCCAAATTCTGTAAAAAATTAGGCAAAGATCTCTCTGTATACCACTTGATATTACTGAATCAAATACTTAGAAACAATTTTCAACTACTCTCCCTGTGAGAAATTAAGTTTCCTATTTTATCCCTTAGAGATACATTCCTCTGATTTTAGCGAGTCATGGACTTTGATGTTGGGATTCCTTTTTGATAATTTTAAAATAGACACTTTTAAACCCTAAGAAGTTTGAAAGATCTGAAACATTAAATCCAGGAAGACAAAGACCTCAACTGTGGTTCTGCCAACTGCTAGCTCTGTGACTCCGGCGAGGTGATAAGCTCCAAGCTTCATTTAATTTGTCATTAAAACAGAAAATGATTCTGAAAAGCAGAAGAAGAACTTAGACAAGCCTCTGGAGTGAAGCCCTATCACTGGGTAACTCTAACCTAGACCCAAGTCTTAAACTAACTCGTGTGTGGGTGTGTGGCCATGCATGCCGTAGGACTCGTGTGGAGGTCAGAGGACAATCTGTTTGAGAACAGGGTTCTGCCCACCGCTGTGTGCCAGGCTGCCTAGCCTGGGAACTTCTGGGCTTTTCCTGCCTCTGTCTTTCACCTTATCATGGGGGAGGTGCAGCCCTACACTATGGCTTTTGCATGGGTTCTGGGACCAAGGCCAGGTTATCAGACATGGGCGGTAAGCACTCACTTTGGAGATCCCCTATTAACACACATACAGCCCCAAATTACCAAATGGGAAGAAAAAGTTTCAAAGCAGTAGATAAACAGTGTAAGACAATGCATTTTGTGGCACTCCAACACTTTCTGAGGTAGTCAGTGCCTCTGCAGTAGACCCAGAAGAATATTCGTGGAGTGATTTGCTCAAGTGTGGCTCCCAGGACAAGGGGAAATTAGGAAAAGGGAAACTAAGCAAGGCTGAAATTTGAAGGGAAAACCTCAGCCTTGGCCAGATTCTGTAGAACGCTCTGGGAATAAATTCTCCCGTGCACCATGCTGAAGACATACAGACTATAGAAAAGTCTGATCAGCCTCAAGAAAGGAGTGCGACACACACTCCTGTCAGTGTTGCTAAGGACTAGTGGGGGGCAGAAGGAAGAGTCGGGCAGCTGAAGTCCACCACAAGCATCTCTCTGTGTCGGGGAGGGGTATGGAGAAGAAGTTCCTTTAGCCTTTTAAAGAAGGAGGGACCATGCTGGCCCTTGAGAGAAAATGTATACAGAAGGCAGGGTGAGCATGCAAGACCAGTGAAGGGAATTTGGGGGTATCCACGCAGCAAACTGACATCTGCAGCATGAATCAGGAAAATGTCACACAAACTGTACCCATCTAGGTCCTTGCTCTGGGTCCTTGGAGCTTGTTTGTCACTGAACTGCATGTACTTAACTATAAATCAACTCTTTCCTTTCTTCGGTGGTTTGTAAAGGAGTAAGTTTGAGGTTAATGCCTTCTAGGAACATAAAATTCAATTGTGAAAGTTTGCCTTCGGGCATCAAAGAGTGAGGTCTTCGCCCTGTTATGGTTGTGGTTTACCGCCGAAGAGAGTTGTGCCTTTCAGTCACAGAGGGCACGGGCTCTGCTCAGATTGCAGATACTAAGCAAGAGCTTGCCGACTCCTCCATGAAAGAAGTACGGCAACGGTGACTCCGTGGTTGCTGTTACATGTGCATACTCACACAGCTCACCACGCTCGGGGATTCCGGCAGGCTTCCGTTGTAGCATCGATGCATCTGTCTGTCACAGGTCTGCAGAACAGGCACCTAAGAGTCTGCTGTACTCAAACTCTTATCGTGGAAAATATACCGTTAAATATACATATGCAAGTGTACATACATGCTTACACATATGTATCTCGTATAGAGCTACACTGTTGGCTGGAGAGGGAAACATGCTATCACTCAGAACCTTCATGGAGACAGTGAATTGAGTGGTGGACTCAGCCGTGAAATCAGCTGAGGACTAATGTAATACCCATTGTAAGTGGCAAACGGGATATGAAATATAAGCCTATTTCTAAGTGATATTTGCATGGATTTATTAGGGTCATGGATATTTCTGTATATGGCTCTTAAACTTCCCTGATAATATTTATAAATTTGACAATTTATAACTTAAAGCAATTGTGTCAACATGTCTGGAAGACAAGAAATGGACAGAACATGATACAAGGTTCTCTTGTTGATCAAACTCTAACTGGACTCCCTTCAACTCTTCCCATGAGGACCTACTTTTAGACGTCTAAGTGTAATTGACATGTGTTGCCCATGCTTATTGAGAACCCTGCTAAGCTGGTTTTCCCCAAAGCCCTGTTTTCCATATATCACCCCCCCCCCCCCGTATCTAGTCAGGTTCCTTTGCCTCCCTGTTCACCCAGGTGATTTCTGCTCACCCTGGCCTGTCTACAGCAAGAATCCTGTCAGGTCGGTGTACCTGGGATTCCTCCTAGCTTGGTGCTCCCCCTTAGCAATGGTATACCCTCTGACTCCATCCTGTTCCTGCCAATACTGTTTAGAATTTTTTACAATCATATACTGAGGACTCTTTCCTCTGTCACAGCTGCCCTGAATACAATAAATATTGTTTTAATTACGGCTCAGATCTTGTTTTCTTAGATATTTAAAATATGGTGTAATTAGATCCGTTCCAATGAGCATAATACAGAATTTGTGAGGGGCCCAGTAAAGAGAGCACAGATGGTTAATGAGCACCTACATTTCTGTACATTACTAATGTATAAGACTCACAGTGTCACCACCAGCTTTGCTTCAGGAATATGACCCATGCTCCCCCCGACCCCTGTACATCCCTCTCCCAGAGGATGGCTGCGAAGCTTTACCTGACATTACTCTGTAAATGTACGGTGAGAACCATGGTCCCCTGCCGCAGGGTCAGGGATTGTTCCATTTCAGGATCCCTGAGAACTCTGTGGGAGCTTGGGCGGTGAAGGAAATTACTACATGGGTAGATGAAGAAAGAGGCTTTAGCTTAAAAAATGACTGAATCTCTTCCTCAAGCAAACTCTCAAGACTCACTAACGCTACAAAACACCTATAATCAGCTGCTGTTATAAACAGAAACACTAGTCAGCACTGTGCTAAATTAACCCGACAGCACAGACTTATTCAGACTTGGTCAATTCTACACTTAACACACTTGAATTCTGAAAATTTGGACTATCGTTATAATTCCTTGGTGTTTTCCCACGGATTGTTTGTAATTGAAAACCTTTGAGATCCATAAGAATTTCTTACGTTAGATAAGAAATAAGATAGAGGACACAGAAATCAAGCCAAACTGACATCGCTGGTCTTCAAGCTCATCGAAGGGGTTATCTAAAATCACGGCTATTGCTTCCCGCATTTTGGTTTTGTTATGCAAATCTGTAACATATCGAATGTGTTGGGGTTGCTGACATTCTGCTGGCGCTATGTCGGTACCTTTACATTTGCTTATCCCATAGACACAGTAGACAGGAGGTAAAAGAACAGAATATATATATATATATATATATATATATATATGCAGTTTATAAAGAGGAAAGTGCATGCAACAGCAAGGAAGACTTAGGAAGCTTTAGCTTTCTGGGTTTGTGAGGGAAGGGTGCAGAAGAAACCACTGTTCCCATGACCTGGAGCCAGAGGAGGGCAACAGGCGGTACAGGAACTGGAGAGCGGATGATAGAAGTTGCCTGAGACAGCCAATCAAATATCTTCTCACACTAAGAGAAAATGAGAAGGGTGTAAGAAGCAAGATAAAAGCAGATGCCAAGGGAGATAGGCCAAGGATGGGATGTCTCCCCGTCCCCACTATCAACAGTGATTCTAGGGAGATGAATTTAGACTGGTCAGGAGAACAAGTGAGCAAATCAAAGGGCATTTTCTTCTTTCGAAGGGGTGGCCTCAAAACCTGGCAACCTTAGAGTTGTAGTTTTAACCCTGCTGTTTATCCAAAAGTAACGTCGTGGGAAGTGCTGCGGCGCTACCTGATGTTTGACCGTCACGGTAAGGAAATAGAATTCCTACTATGTCTTGGCCTGGACTGAAAAGACATCATTTGGAATAGTGATTTTTTTTTCCCAGCAGCAACTGGGGTCTGCAAAAGAGAATTTGACTAAAACTGTATCAGCCATAAAATCCACAATATATTTGGGATGAACAGGGCTGTGTGGAAGGAGTCAGACCGTGGGTGAGGATTGTAAGGTCTAGTCAAGACATAATTCAGGGCCCGGGTCTCAGTCTTCTCTGCTGCCAACTGCATGGTCATGTGGTGTACACACAGTCTTAGCATGTTACATGTGTGCAACGCTAGGGCAACGCAGATGACTAAAACGTCCCAAGCCATCCTTAGTAAGAGCTGTATGGGGGACGCGAGGGATCTGAGCCATACTCCTAAAGCAAAGCCAGAGTCGACACTGGGCTGTAATTTTCCCCATAGTCTTGCATCTCCTTCCCGGCCCTCCATGATGCATTGCCCCTACTTAGCTATCATTCGTATTAGAATCCACTTCATATATTAACACATCCCAAGTGCCCACGTGTGAGTCCTCGCCACATGACTTCACAATGTCTGACTCACCCCGGTGCCTTGTGCCATAGAAAATGCCTCTGTGAAGGAGCCTCAGAAAGATACAAGTAGATCCACCATGTGACCCACTACGCCACTCTCAGGCATCGCGTGACCCAGTACGCCACTCTCAGGCACCGCGTGACCCAGTACGCCACTTTGAGGCATCTTTCTCAAAGGGCTCCATTTCCTCCTAAGAGATACCTGCTCATCCCTGTTCACTGCGACTCTGTTCACAATAGCCGGAGAATGGAAAGAGCCTGGATATCCAACAGCTAATGAATGGATAATGAAAATGCAGTACATTTACACAATGGAATTTTACTCAACTGTTAAGAAAAAATGAAATTATGAAACTCGCAGATAAATGGATAGGTCTGGAAACAATTACTCTGAGTGAGTTAACCCAGACCCAGAAAGGCAAACATGGCCTGTTTTCTTTCTTTTGTGGATGGTGGCTTTGTCTTTGGATTCATTTCTTCCATGCCCACAGAGGTCGGGAAAGGAGTGAGGAGCCACAGACGGGAGCACATTTGAGGGAGGGGAAATAGAACACAGGGGTAAATGGGGATAATGGAATAGGAAGAAGTAAATGGGGCTGGGGACGGGGCAGTAGGGTTATAGAGGAGTGACCCTGGGGAGAGTTAACTAACAACAAGCCCTTTTGAAGAGACACGGAAACCTACCTACTTCTGTAGACGCCTCCTAAAATATACGCATAGGTGAAAGGTTTAAATAGAGAAGCCCTATAACAAAGCAACAGTGCCCCTGCTAGACACCATAGGTTAATAAATATAAAGTCCACTGCCAGGAATACATTTCTGCTTCAGAGCTGTTGGCCAGTGGGTCCTATAGACCCCACACATTATAGGCTATTGACAATGCCACTGGTTTCCCTTTAACACTTGGTACTAAGATGCTGTTGTTGAAGACACATTTTTGAGTTATGGGACAAGGAAGAATCAAGCTGGTATTGACCTGGAAATCTTCAGCCCTGCCAGGTAGCGTTCATGGTGCTAGAAAGAGCTATGCATGCTACAAAGGGAGAAAAGTAATCATCCATCTTACCCAGTGCTGAGAGCCCTGTGAGCACAATAATGACTGGTCTGGAAAGACTTGTTCACCATACAGTAGTGGCATGAATATTATGGGAGTAACCAACCAAGGCCCCTTCTCAGATGAAACTCATACCTGGGACCACTATCACGACCAAGAACCTGTGTTTAGATAAGTCACAGGCCGAAAGGGAGAACCTACTACTGTTATTCTGCTGGCGGGAAACATGAAAATCTATTTCTTAAACCTCCTCACTCACACGCAAGGAGATAATGGTCACGCATGTCACAGGAAAACTATTCTCAGCTCTGTAATGAATCTAAAGTGCCAAGGACTTTCTTTAGACAAAACAACAAAATCATGCGAGGAGTAACTAGGAAACAGCCCAGATATTGAGCTGGACCCCAAAGTCCGTAGTATTCCAGGAAGAGACGGTTAAGGTCGAGCTATCCTACTTTGCTCTCAGACTGGGATGGCAAAGGAGCACTGTCAAGAGACCTGCCACCTATACAAATCAACAGTGAACCAAGTCATTGGCCAAGTCTTACTAAATGAGAAGTAACTTGTGCTGCTGAGTTAGACTCGGCGTATCCCCGCGATGACCTCAGGCTGGAAGCAATATCCATGAGTGGTATTTTATATGAGAATAATAAAGAGACTGTGGCTCCACTGCAGAGGGAAAAAAATTCAAAGCGTATCTCACAGCAAAAAGCGTATCAGCAGAAGGCCCTGGCAGACTTTTGAGGAAGTGTGTGATTGCACTGAATGATTTTGTAATAGGGTAACACTAATTCATACTAGAGGGGTCCCTTAGATGATTTCCTTTAAGTCTTGTGCTGCTATTTTTGGGCCTTTATTTTTTAAACAAATAACTGGGAAGCAAGGGCAAGGCAAGCTCAGTTGGGTGGTTGACTCTCTTCAGGTCTGCCAGGATCACAAGAGCTGGCAAATCTTGGTAGGCGCTCCTCCTGAGTCTCCACATTCCTTCCCTTCGTCTGCTTCACCAGGGACGCTCAGAGGCTCAGATGACTCTTCTGTCTCCAGTTCAGGATATTAATAGCTTACTAAAGACTTAAGAGTTTAAGTCTTCCTTTCTTTTTTCCTTCCTTCCGTCTCCCTCCTTCCCTCCCACCCTCCTTCCTTCCTTCACTTCTTCTCCTTTCTCAGACCACAAATGCTAGCAGACAATACAAAGGAATCCAATGTGTTTCACCAATGCCTTGGTCAGAGCAGAGGTTTCCTTCTGTCCTGTGGTTATCAAATGTGTGGCAATCTGTTACATGAGGAACTTAATTTCCCCAGAATACCCCTTTTCCTCTCTAGCAGGCTGTAAATACATCCAATTTAAAGTCTGTTTTTATATAAAAGTACTCATTGTAGCAATTGTGATTCTCCTCCACACAAAGGGAATCTCATTAGCTTGTGTTTGTAGATCTAAGCTAGTGAGCACTGGGGCCTCCCACACTGGAATCCTTGCCCCGCAGTAAATACTCCTCCCAGAAGAAGCTGTTAAAACTCATGCACCAAGCCCACCACTACAACAGGTTCCTTGTAAAACCCAGAACAATTCAAACACATGAGTTGTTTAAAGGGCAATAAAATTAGGAATTGAAATAGTTTGTACATAACATCTTTTAAAAGCAAAGGGCTCAAAATAAACACGGTTCCAGCAAGTCCTGATTAGCAACACACTGGGATTACCGTCTTTTCTATAAACCCTACAAACAAGCTTTAAGACAGTCATACACACCGCACATACAGTACGTTTCTGCAGCGCAGGCTCAGTATTAATTCAGACTGTAATCTCCATGGTTTTTCTTTTTTTTTCATCAAAACGTAACGCATAAATCATAGTTGCCTCTTACTGAATCACCTTAAAGAGCTAGGCACTAAAGCTAAGAACTGATTTTGTTTTTGTGACCACCACATGACGGGCTCTCCTTTATTTCATCAAAGTAGAAAAATAATTCAGAGTCGAAAACATTGGCTAAAACAATGGCTGAAAGCGGGAAACACAACGCTATCCGATAAAGGGTCCCTACTCACCAGGGTTCAAGGCTTACAGGGTAACAACTCACAAATTCAAGGGAGGTGCATTATTTAACCAGGCTGGGCTTCCCGAGTGCCAGGGGACGGTCCTGCTGACTCACAGCTAAATTTACTCCCACAGTCATTCAGCATCCTTGCCCAAAGTACAGATAAAACTGAAGCATATGTTAGAATTCTAGCCAAGTTACTATCTTTCTTCACAGATTCTCAGAAGCCTGTCCACCAGAATTCCATGCGGGAGTGAGGAGGGGAAGAAAGGGAGATTAGGAAGCTCAGAGGAGCAGAGCAGAACAGCAGGATAAACAAGGAAAGATAAACGTGACAGGAGGGGGAGGAGAGGAAAGCCAGAGGACTTCCAGATTTTCAAAGTTCCCTTCCAAGCATGGCCTGGCCTGTGCAAAGAGGTGACAACACCACCAAGTTTTAAAAAGCCGGTGGGAGTTGTCTTTGACTCTTAAGTACATCTAACTCCTTCTAGAGAAACCGGCTACCTTGAAACAAAAGTAGCAGCGAGTTGCTCAATGACGTCACGTGAACTTGCTATGTTACAAGCGAACAGAGCCTTGCTCTGGGGTCCAGGCCCGTGGAACGCAACGGCTCAGGCAAGGTGGCGACGGAAGCCAGAGCTGAGGTTCTTCCTGGTAACATGGGTGAGCCTGGAGGATGAGCTCAAGAAGGCAGGTCTGGCCAGACAGACACCACAGTTCTAACTGAGGAGGAAGCTCAGTGAGTTGATTTCCTAGCAGTAGGAAGTGTGGGTACCAGAGGCCAAGGAGATGAGGGAGAGGGAGGTTGGAGGGGATACGGAGAGTGCAGAGTGCAGCTGCTCAGGAGGAATGGCCCTGACTTCTTGTAGTGCAATAGGCTACCTGGCTGGACTTCACTATTTCCAGCACGGAGACCAGAGATGCCAGCTCACCTGCGCCCCTCAGAGTCCTGAGAATGGGTTCCAGAACAGAGAAATAAGTGCCTGGGGTGGGGGTTGGGCTGGCGACACTGACCCCATCACAGCACATTATACTCATGGCTTTTTATTATTCTTCTTAATTCTTTGAGAACTTCATAAAATACATTTTGATCAAACTGACACCCAACTTCCCCAAGGTCTGCTTCCCATGTCTCTCCCCCTACCTTCTTCTTTCCTAACTCCAGTTTGTAGTTGTCTCTGGGTGTGGGACGGCCACTAGAGCAAGGTGAGCCCACAAGGAGACACCTCCTTAGAGAAAACTGACTCTTCCTCACCAACAAGCCATCAACTGTCCATCAAACCATTCTAACAAGCCCATTGGTCGAAATTCTACCACGGAGCAGGAAAGGGTTCAGGAGCCCCCTCACCTCTAACTAAGAAGCTACGAACAGTGTATTCCTGTATTTAAATGTCACGCCACACTCCATAAGTTTTTATAACTAAATTTTAAAATTAAAATAAAGAGGCAATTTTTTGTATGTGGCTAATGGCAGGAAAGCTGCTTGTTCTGCTTTCTGTAGGGAGTGCCACATGCCACTGCAATGTGGTGCACGGTAAGCACCCTTTGCCTCATGGAGACGCACACAGTGTTGACAGGAAAGTAAGAATGAGGGCTGGAGAGACGGCTCGGTGGACAAGCGCACTGGCTACTCTTATGGAGGACCCAGGTTCGGTTCTCAGCACCTCCATGTCGGCTTACAACCATCCATAACTCCGTGTCAGAGGATCCAGAGCTCTCTTCATGCCTCCACAGGCTCTGCACACACGTGGGATACATACATGCATGCAGACAACCACTCATACGCAAACATAAAAATAAACACTCTTTTAAATATGAAAAGATTTGGGAAGGAAGTCAGCTCAACAGAATAGAGACAAGTCAGTTCTTCGGAAGCGTATTTTAGCTGTCAGTCAACTCTTTCAACTAATAGGTTTTTTTTTTTTTCTGAAATTTTCAAGGACTTGATGACTAGTGACAAATTATTTTCTCCATCAGAAGATTCTTGGGGTAACAACAAGCCCGGTTTGTGGCTGTAGGGAAGAGAGTCAAAGTTTTCATGGAAACCTGATTTCTCTGCTCCCCTGTGGGAGGCTTCCAATTCCTGTCACGTGACAAAGAATCAACAAAGCACTGAACTTGGCCCCACAGAGAGTTAATCACCAAGCTCTTCAAATGTCTTTTTGTTTTGTCAGTGACTTTCTGGTTCTATAAAGTTAAAATAATATTCTGAAAATGTCATACCAAAATGCTCTCAACTGTCTTTATTCTGTGTGTCTCTGAATAAGACAAGAGTATTTCACACAAAATAAAAAGAGAGGGAAGGGACTGAGCAAGCCTAAAGGGTTCAGATTGGAAGCATACAGAGGAGAGAAAGCTGTCCAAGTGTATTAGGAAGGCCTTCCTAAGACACGCAGCTTAGACGGGAAAGACGGCAGATTTGTCTCTATCGGAAGGTAAACAGTTTTCCTTACCAAAAATACTATCGAAAAGTTGAAAGACGCTGATATGGGGGTTTCCCTGTAACCCCAGCACTGAGGAGACTAAAGAGGGTTAGAGGCCACTCCGGGCTACAAAGTGAGACTTTGTATCAAAGAAACTAACAAAAATTTATAAATAATTGTTTAGAAAGCAAAAGGTTAGAAAAAGCATGAAAAATATGCATAATCAATAAAAATTAAGACATAAAATACTATACGCATGTACACCAATAATAAGTGGATCAGTTCTTCTCATTCTGTATATGGTAGAGATTCTAATTATTAATCAAAGTATCAGCTGAATATAAATCGATATACAGAAGACCGGTAACGTTCACTAGGGCCGGGAGACCGGGTAAGTAAAGGGCTCGTCGGCCATCTGCTCGCATCTGAACTGTGTACCTTTCCCTCTAAACCCATCTGCTCGCATCTGAACTGTGTTTATGAATAAAATAATTTTCTGAAATTTTGGTTAAAATTTAAATGTTCAAATAAATCCCAATTCATTAACAATAAATAGCAATTGTTAAAAGCTAGAAATGCTTGTGCTTCACAAATTAAACTCAGTTTGTCATTACAACAGTTCTGTGAAGTGGGTGTTCGCGTTGCCTGCCGTAGCCGGCATCTGGAATGCTCCCCAAGGGCTTAGGTGTAAGTGGAGCTGTCTTGTTCCATGCAGTCGGGAGATGATGAGAGCCTTGTAAGAGAAACTGTGTCACCCAGGGTCCTCACAGGGGACACTGGATCCCAGCACCTTCCTGGCTCCTCCTTGGCCTTATTCTTTCTGTCATCAGGCGCACAGTTTTGCCCTTGTGTTCCCACTAGAATGAACCGCCACAGTCCTAAAGCTACGGGACCAATGATCATAGTCTCAAAGCTCCAACACTGTGAACCAGAACAAACCTCATCTTTTTAGAAGCTGATTGTCTTGAGTATTTCATTACAGTTATAGAACCCTACTGTGGTGCTTTGAATAAGAATGACCCCCACAGACTCCTGTATTTGAATGCTTAGTCATGGCAGTACTTGAGAAGGCGTGGCCTTGTTGGAAGAAGTGTCATTGGAAGTGGGCTTTGAGGTTTCAAAAGCCCAAATCAGGCGTAGCCTGCCTCTCTCTTGCACCTTCTTCTCTTCTCTTCTCTTCTCTTCTCTTCTCTTCTCTTCTCTTCTCTTCTCTTCTTTCTCTCTCTCTCCCTCTCCCCCCCCCGCCCCCCCTCTTGGACCAAGATACAGCTCTCAGCTATTTCTCCCACACCACGCCTGCCTGCCACAATGCTCCCTCTGTGATGATACTGGGAAAATCTGTGAAACCATAAGCAAGCCTCCAGTGAAATGCTTTCTTTTGTAAATGTTTTCCTGGTCATAGTATCTTGGTCATAGTATCTTGGCCATAGTATCCTGGCCATCGTATCTTGGCCATGATAAAGACTGACTAAGACAGCCACCAACACGTGTGACACTACAAACATGAAGCAAGAGAAGACGAGATTCTTGCTTAAAGCCACAAAACTTGGAAGAGACAGAGGTAGGTTTCAGATTGGAGTAGCCTAATGGCGGGTGCTGGGAAGTACTATTCCAGAAGGCACAGTGACTGCCCAACACTGGGAGAAGGTGCTGCAAGGAAAACTGTGAGCTCAGGGAATGTGAGAACAGGAGTGGCTTTCCCTGTGGAATAAAGGAAGAAGCCGGGTTCTGATTATCTCCATCAAAGTACAGCTATGCATTTTATCATTTACATAATGTATGCACACAAGGATGAAGACAGCGGTGTCTAGGAGAGGAAGCGGCAGTTTGAGAAAGAGGGTGGCAGGGAACGTCTACGTTTGACCTTCATGTTCCTAAGCTGTATGGAAGTTTGGAAAACAAGCTGTTGTTGGTGCTCTAATTTTCTACACTGTAATTTTTTCTTAAGTGAGAGATGCATGTGGAAAAAATTCGCCTTTCAGATGTTTCTATGACCATGTTTCTGGCTTTGGCCACATGTTTTCCTCTCTTAAAAGTTGATCCAAATATGTGTCGAACTCAAGCTCTTCGACCTTCTGGACTGTTCTGGGCTCGTAGAAAAGGCAGAACCTGCCAGTGGTGTTAGCCTTAGCCCTACTGTGTTTATGAATGTTTTTAAATAAGTGGAATTCTTAGTGTTGGAAGACATTCTAGATCATTTACAGAGCAGTAATTAGAGCGTGAGGTAGAGAAATGTGGACTGTACATTTTGTGTCTGTCTTAACTGGAAATCTGGGAGGCTGGGGTGGATGAAATCTCTGGACTGCTGAGGGCTTGAGAAAAAAACCCACCTTGTTCTCGTTCCTTCTTCTGAGATCTCTTAGGACCACAGGCCAAAGGATGCATTGGTCCTGAGCGGGAAACACTACCTCTGCGTTTCCATCAGGAGGTGCAAGCAGCACACACTAGTAGCCACACCCTTTCCTCACCAGTGTGGTGAATGCCACGCCTGCTGGCTCCTTGTGATTTTTCTAACCCTTTCACAGGCGGGGCTCCCAGAGTGGAGTTCCCTTTGAAGAACTGGCAACTGTGCACCATGGATTCTTCCAGTCCCTTCATGTGGGCTCTACATCCTGGAGCAGGGAGGCTGAAAAGCCATGCGAGACCCCAGAAGGACTTGGTCAGAGCACGAGATCATGCATCTGCACTGTGCGTTCATAGTCCTGCTGCTGTTCCTTAGCAACAAGCCGCTCTGAAAACTCTTTGAAACCTGTATCACTGGAAACTAAATCAAAATAAACTGGAGACAGCCTTAGAAGAGAAGGAATCAAATTATGCTTACAGAAATATCAATGCGATCACAGATATAGATAGGTTTACGATGTGTTCTGTGCGTCCGTATTACATATACATAGGAGTGACCTGGTGCGCACGGCCAAACACTAATAGAGTAACTTTTTTGGAACTCTCATGCTAATAATAACTAGATATCCAACAAAAATAGCAACTAGACAGAAATAAACACGAGAAGACGGAGAGGGGAAAACTCTGCCACTTGACATTTTTCTGTCCCGAGTCCAATAGCCTGTCTGACGTTAGCAACGAGATGCTTAGCCCACGGTGAGCAAGCAACAGCGAGAAATAAATTCCAGGTTAAGAGCAAGGTATAAGCCGCCAGCCGACGCCTCTGAGTGAAGACGCAAGCTTCAAAGCCATACACACAGAGGCAGAGAGGGAGAAACCGGAGACGTCCGTGTGAAAAGGTGGAAAGCAAGTGTACCCCCCAAACTTAGAAACCACCGTTCAAAAAAGAGGACTGGAAAAGCCAAGTGCCCGAGACAGGGCCTGTCCAGATGACCTCTTGTCAGCCGTCTTCAATTATCTCAAGTCAGAGGAAATTAGAAAGAGTGGCATTTGTCCCTCTCGGAAACTAGGTAAAAAGAAAACCCAGAGTCTCTGTCTAGCCATTCACCTGTGAGCTATCTCTCAAACAGTAAGAGCTTACAGCGGACGGAGCTGACGGCTCTCATCGTTCAGGCAATTCGTATTTACTGAGGACCAATGGACCAGGCACTGACGGTGAGCACTGCCTGCGCTGGGCCGCACTGTCAGCAGTCGGCTCGCGCTGACTAGACAGCAGACAGCCAGGGAAGCTCAGCCCTCCATCTATGTCCAGAGGCCACGGCTCGCTGGCTGGACTTCTGCGTGCCCATTTAACTCCCTGGTTTGCAATGCAGAACTCATCTTCTACGGAAGCAACACGATACTGTCTGGGTTCTCATAAGGCTTGTCCCTCTTCCTCTGCACTCAGCTACACTGCAGCGATGGGGGGCGGGGGTTCTGGTCTGTATTACCCCTGGCTCTTCAAATCAATGATATTAAACTGTTAGTTCATAATTTGAAAGCTTGTGCCACAAATTGGAATGGTTGACATGCAAAGTGAACCAGCCGCCACCCCGTTCATATATGAGAACAGTCACCAGTGTGGTGGTGGCGAAGGGTGGCGTGGAATGTTCAAGAGAGAGGGCCCAGGTCACTGAGGCGCTGCCTCTGGAAGGAGCTAATTCACGTGAGGGCAGGAGGTGATAAAATGCTGGGATTGGTCTTCCCTGCCTTCTGGCTTCTTGATAACCATGTGATTTGATTCTCCATTGTTCAGCCTTCCTCGGTGTATGGCAGGGCAGGGGAAGCCGCACCTCGGGAGAGGCGGCAGTGTACTGCTCTGTTCAGACATCTGAACTGTGCCGGACAGACCGCATGCTTATATACAGCCCCAGCTCCAGGTATGTAGCTATTTCTTGATAGTCATGAAAAATGAATACAGCTCGGATAGGCACAGAGCCTTGAATGCCTAAATGGGGACTGGCAGCTGGCCTCTGTCTTGACCTGTTCCTAAGACAAGGGAAAACACTGGGGTTCAAACCTCGCCAAAGGAGCTTGTAAGGGTATGGATTTCATTTGGAATACCCACCTGCATATTAACCAAGGCTGCGCAGTTTCTTCTATTGCTCCTAAGGAGCCATGACTGACATATTGTCTGATTATTTCAGGAGTGTAATGTTTGCATCGACTTCCCATTTTAGGACGTGTGTTTTGAGCATAACCCTCACTCTAATAGCATTGAGAGTGCATTAACTCACATTAATTTTTAAACACCACTTTTTGTTCAGTTTTGTTTGTGCTTGATACGTGAGCCCCATCTTAACTTCTAGATCCCCAAAGATGATCAACACAGCATCTGATTTGTTAAGCAATAACCTGAGATCAGGGTCAATCCGTACATACCATACCTCAGATTGACACGTCGTTAAAAACAGAAACAAACTAAAAACCCAGCTACTCCAAACAAGAACATAAGTCTTTGAGGCAACGTTGTAAAGGCACTTTTTTATTTACGTTCAGGGGTAAGAGAGAAAACACACCTATAGCGGTTACTGCCTGGAGGAAGCTGTTGACTACCCTGGTCAAGGCTCAGCAAGCTCTTCCTCTCATTCATAGGATACCCTTGGGTTGTACTTAGAAAATACAGGTATTTGGTGGTAATCATCCACATTATTCATTTAAAATACTGTTTGTTCTCAGTTCTGGGCTTTCAGTATGAAGTTCAACCTTCCTGGAAACAAACACCTACCTTTTTTTCCTTCCGTTGTTGCACGACTGAGAACAATAGACTTGCCATTTACAAGCATTTCCTCTGTCAGTGTGTCATTCCTGGACACCAGAAAGACTTCCTAGAGTACACGCCCAGAACGCCCACGACTTTTAATGAGCTCCCAGAAGGGCCCTGGCAGATCCTTTTTCAGAAGAATCCACAGACAAAAACCCTCAAGTCAAACCCTTCAAGAAAGGAGACTGCCTCTAGAACCTGCTACTCTTTAGTGCAAGCTGTGCTTGGGGACATGCCCCCAGGAAAAAAAGCACTTGGCAGAGGTGGGAAACATAAGTGCTCAAGTGCTGGTACCCAGCACGCGGAAAGCAAGCCACTAGTCCAGCCTGGTGGCTTGGGGACAAACGGCTGAGTTTGGTTTGCATGCCAATCCCACAGTGCCACACTAGGAGAGAGATGCCCACACTCATGACAAGGGATCGGTGATTCTCAAAGCCTGGACAATGGCGGCATGAGCAGCCCCTGTAAACTGTGCAGACACCAATTTTCTGATCCACACAGACCCGACTACATCTGAACTCTGCGGGAAGCCCTGAGATTTTTGCTTCCCTGTGAGCTCCTGGCGCCCACTCTTACGACGACTCCAGTCACTCGGTGTACTCCTCCCAAGTTGGATTGATTACTAAACCAGAGGAGCTTTTCTCCGAAGGATGCGTCAAGGATCCACAGGCGGAGAGACATCAGATAGGAAGGGTTTTGTGTTTTGTGTCTGGATTGCTGGCGACTGAGAATCTCCATCATGGTCACCAAAAGAACGAGGGGGGAAACGTCAGAAAACGTCATCACATCCTCCCAGGCCCGCCTGTGCTGGCCAAGGTGCTGCTACCTAAGCATTCCTTCCCAAGTGACAAGCAAAGTGGATGTCACCCCGACAGACCACACAGGTAGACGCCCTGCAGACCTCGTCCTCCACAAAGGACACCATCAAGCCTTCTTTACAGCTTTCTCTCCTGGGCACTTACAGCACGGACGGAGACCACGTGAAATACAGTAACCTCCTAAAGGCCAATGCACAGGGCTAAACACCACAGCAAAGGCTTCAGAGTCTCCAGAACTCTTCGCTTTTATGCAAAAGCATCTATTCAAGCGTCTCCTCATCCCTGCCCCCAAACACAATCTATCAGCTTCTAACGAGTATCAGTTGTCTGCTCAGGGCACTGCAGTCTCTAGTTCTCAGCTGTGAGAATTTCGTCATTTAAATAAAAACCCATCCATGCCCAAAGCCTCTATGTACCACGGTGGCTTTCCTTAATTTGCTTCTGGCAGTGCTGCTTGATCTTCCAAAAATGGGAATACAGAAGAGCAACAGCAGAAGAGCCAGGTGGGAGAAGACTGAGGACCGCAGCGTACAACAGAAAGGAGCCCACGTGCCCACGGCCATAGCATCCCTTGCCCCTGAGCTCCACCTGCCTGTAACCACAACAGGAGTGTTCACAATGTCTCACGTCCACACCCCGAGCTAGTCCGCACTCCAGAAACCAGCTATGCTTCCTGGGAAAACTGCGTTCACGGGAAAGTGGGCAGCGTTGAGCAATCGTGAGTTTGTTCTGTCTTGACTTGTGCTATCATCTCCTGGTTGTTATTTTTCAGCCTTAAAACCCAGTCATCATAAATCCAGCCATTTCTTCCTTTAGCGAGAATTAGTGTTAGCCCTGAGCCAAAAATGAGTCCACATTAGGACTGAAATAAGCACAGCTCCTCTTACCTTTCATGCCAAACTTGGAATGCCTCGCCAACTTGAGCAGAAGCAGCATCACCAGCAGACAGAAGCCCACCACAGACGCAATCACCACCACGGCATAGACCTGCAGAGAGAGAACGAGGCCGTGAACAACCTCCCTGCATGAATACGATCGTGAAGACCGTGGCGGTTAACACTTCCTGAACACTTACTAGTCACGCAACACCTCAGACACATCAGGTCACTCTAACCTCAACAGCCCTGTGGTGAAAGAGGAAGCCTTACTATGATACCTACTTTACAAAGGAGGATGTATGTTAAATTATAAATGAACCTCTAACGGATATCACATAAATACGCATATCTATATAAATATATATAAATATAATACATATAAATGTATAAATAATCACATCATATCTGCCTGTTGACCCATCTAGAGACACAGGAACAGAGGAAGCAGGGAGGAGGGGGGGTGAATGGGAAAATATTATTTTGATGCTGCTGAAAAGAAGTGGGTTGATTTTATTACTCTCATAACCCTTGTGCATGCTTAAGACTTGCTCATGGTGAACGCCCTGTCTACATCAGTGTCGCAGCTTGTAGAAGCCAGGGCATGCTGGCAGCAGGGCAGCGTTTTGCAGTACATCCCAGTCCTGAACCCAGCTGGAGAGCGACACCCCTGACCTGTACCCTTTCCTGTGTGGATGATATAGACCAGAACGGGAATTTCTATGTTTTAAAAAAAATGGAATTATAAATTGTGGGTTAAGCAAGTAGGAGGAGTAACTGTGCAAACTCTGCCACAACCCCAAGAAGGAGACTACAACAGAAACTTGGTATTCACAGCCAGCACTGTTCCTACGGATACGTTCTACTCAGCCCAAGCATCCCAGTTTGCTTTCTGTTGCTGTAATAAACCCCATGACTAAAAGCAACCCAGGAAGAAAGGGTTTGTTTCATCTTACAGTTTACAGTCAGTCCATCATCAAGAGAAGCCAGGGCAGGAGTCTGGGGCGGAGCCTGGAGGCAGAGACGGCAGCAGTGTAGAGGAACACAGCTTACTGCCTTGCTCTGTTGCAGAAGTTTACTTTCAGCTACATATAAAATAATTGTTTTATGCAATGTTGGGGTGAGGGGCTGACTACGGTGTTCTGTATCGTCTGCAGGTGCTGGATTTCCGTGGGGGAGGTTTGATTGCTAATGATCTGCATGTGCTGTCAGTAGAACACCTGAGGAGTTCTGAAAGAATAAAAACACCTGAGCTGAGACCCTTGGGGTTCCACTGTCGATTGAGTCTGGTGCTGGCCCGGAGAGTGGTTCCCTCTGCTGAGGTCTGGCAGGGTTTGGACTTATGAAATATGCCTCCTTGCCTTCCTTGCTGAGCCACAGCAGCGTATGCTACATTGCTCGTCTTGCTTTCCTATATATCCCAGAACCGCCCACCAAGGTGGCTCCTCCCACGATTAATCCATGTCAATCATCAATCAAGAAGATGGCCGACAGACAAGCTCCCGGGCCAATCTGATGGAGGCGATCCTTCAGCTGAGGTTCTCTCTTACCAGGTAATTCTAGTTTGTGTCAGGTGGACAAAATTAACCAGCATATCAAGGTTCCAAGGGATTGGGAGATGTCTGTTATAATCTATCAGACAGAACATGCTTAGACTCTACCAGGCACATAGCCTCTCTTGCAAGAACTCAGCTCTGCCAGTGTAAGTTGAAAACAGCCATAGATGTGAAAGCAACTGGACAAGGCCATGTTCCAATAAAGCTTTATTCATAAAAATGGATGCTGCCGTTTGACAGTGCTTACTGACTCCAGTCTTAATTGCCACTAAGAAATGGAAACTTCTTGTGTCATTCGTTCTGTATAATATCCTTTAAAGCAGTTTTATTGTTCCCTCTAAGGTAAGCGTTAACACTCTTTACCAAGTTGATCCTGGCTCCTGCTTCTCTGGAAAATGCACTTCCTGCCTTGCTTGTGGTCCGGTAGATTCGGGACACTGGTTGAGACCACTGTCAGCGAAGGGCGGAGAACGTCATTGCCAATCTGAGATCTTAGTCTGAAGCCAGGTTCTCAAGCTGTCACCAGAAGACTCTTGGGAAACTCTAGGCTTTGGTGGGGGCTGGGAGTTGGGGGGAGTCCTATGAACACTTAGTGGACAAAAGCCACTAACCATCTGCCACGGCCAGGAAAGAGCCCCAGAGTTACTCACCCCCAAAGTCAACAGTGTTAAGGTTGGGAAGCCCTGCCCCTCCCTCCTCTGGAGCTTTCTCCCTGCTGTGATGAACATCACTCTCCAGAAAGCAGGTGCTGGTCAGCCATGTCCTACAGACAGGGCAAAGCTGAAGAGGCTTCCAGCTAACACGTGTGATGCCGGGTGGATGAAATCTTGGTGGTGTTTAGCCACTACGATGGGGGATGTCTGCTACTGTAGCAGAACGTTCCCCGACACTGCGGAGTACAGATATTTCAGACCGACTTCCGAGTGAGGAATTCAGATGAGCCTCTCTGCTTCTCACAGCCCTCATGTTTAACAGTTCTCTGCCGTGCGGATTGTTGTAAATCCTCAGGGAGTTCATGGAGACAGTGAACGTAAGACAGTGGCCAGGACAGCAAACGACATCATAATCAAGACGACGGTGGCAAAAATGATGACGTTGTCAAAACTAAAACTCAGAAACAAAAAGTAAACGCACATCCCAAGGTCCCGGGGCTTGGGATCTGAACCGGTCACAGCAAGATGTGTGGTGCACAAAGAAGGCAGGAAAACAAAAACTCGTGCAGCTTCACCGTCTGGCGTCAGATAAGAACAGCCTCAAGTCGGTCACAAGGCGCACACAGGCGCCGGCGATGGCCACGTGTGCGCGAGTCTCATGACTCTTCTGCTGCCGGTGCAACTTCTGCAAAACTCTGGGCAGTCTTGGCAGGCTGTGCGTACTCAAGGGTAACGGCGGCTCCCTCAGGGCGGACGGTGGGTCACCATGTTCTAATCAAATCCATCTCCTCCAAACTTGTCCAGCATACCCACACTGGAAAGGCCACCCCGTGTCGGTTAACCGGTCGTCTCCATGCTCGTAAGAAACACTGTCACGGTGTCACAGAGCTTCCGTTCAGGTAGCAGTGACTACAAGGAAAACCCTGATGCTACATTGTTACAACTGTTAGATCTTTATGAGTGCTTTTAACCTCTTACCATGCCTAATTTATAAAGCAAACTCTAATATGGGTACGCACAGGGAAAACCACAGGCCCCCCGAACCCTAGCCAGGCGTCAAGACTACCTGAGATCTCAAGCATCTGCTGGAGGTCTTAAAATGCATGAAAAGAAGACTCTACTGGGCTAGCAAGATGTCTCAGTGGGCAACAGTACTTGCCTCGCAGAAGCTTGATGACCTCTGTTTGATCTTTGGGTATCATGGTGGGAAGCAGTCCTCTGACCCAGACTCACACACTGAGACATGTGCAAGCCCAAAGATATACACATCCATCATACAGATGTGCACACATACACAAGTGTGCACACACACACACACAAAGAGTAAGTGACCAAATGCATTACCCCAGCACAGAAGGAACAACCGTGGGGCAGATCAGCTGGAGAGCCTGTACTTGCCTGCCCTGCTAAATTGTTTCAGTTTTTGTTCTTTGCCAAACAAGTGCCGATTTCTTCCTTTGGTGAACTTATTCGTGACCTAGCCTGATTGACTCGTCTACACAAAATGAACAAAAATAAATAAATTTTAAAAATTGAATTCCATAAAAGTTTTGTGTCATGAAGCATTATTTCTATGGATATTTTTCAAAGTCTAATTAAAAATTGGCATTACCTGCAAACTATAATGGGAAAATATGGGTTGGCAAGGAGCCTGACAGTCAGGTCCCATTTCGCTAGACCTGGGTCAGCCTGAAGCTGGCAGCAGCGAGGAGATGGACGGATGCAGGGCTCTAAGGAATTAGAGCTCACAGGACTTGTGTGTGAGGAAAATTCAGCAGGAAGCTGGGTTTGGGCTAGAGCAGTTGCCTGACTGACCCTACCATGAAGCCCTAGAAACACCAGCCTTCAACAGCAGTTCGCTACCGGATAAGGCCAATCACGGGGGACTGCTTCCAGACCGGCATCACCAACTGGAGCCCTCTGGTGAAGCCTCTGTATTGTGTTTCCCAGTCTGCAAGATCTTGTTTACACCCCCAAAGCTCTTCCCCTCATTTCTTCATGTCTAAGCCAATCACCTCACACAGGCCTGGTCGAATACCTCTTCACCCCAAGGATCCGTGTCTGACAACTGGATTTCTATGTTTGGCAGGTATCTAAATTTTTATTTAAAAATGAAGGAGATAACTTGGAAAGTGTGGTCCCTGAATGTAAGTGTTGATTTTCTGATTCCCCAGTAGTCTACTGTGAAGGTCGGATATGTAAACCAGTAATAACTATTAAGTGGCTCCACACTTAAGAGCCCTTGCTGTTCCTCCAGAAGACCCTCATTCAGTTCCCAGCACCCACATCAGGTGACTTAGCTCCACATGATCTGACACTCTCTTCTGGCTTCTTCTTTCTCCTGGCTTTTGCAGGAGAAATAAAATAAGAAATAAAATAAAGTAAAATAAAATAAGCATATGACTCAGAGGCTGGAGGAAGAAGGCTTGAGCTCCCAGCACCCAGATGGCCACTAACAACCTCCTGTAACTCCAGTTCCAGGGGAAATCTGAGGATCTGACTCCCTCTTCTGGCCTCCTTGGGCACTGCACACACACACACACACACACACACACACACACACACACAGTGCACAGCTACACATCCAGACAAAACACCCATGCACATAAAATATAAATAAATGAAGTATCAGAAAAATTAAATATGTGGTGCACTAGCAGAAAAGCACATAAGCCAGAGGCTGCGTGCTCTCTGTATCATCGTTTCTGAATCTTTCTGGTGGGCCCTCCGGTCTTTGACAGCCTGCTCGCATCTGAACAATCAATGTCTCATGAAAGCAGTGACAGTTTCTCTGGCATATGAGCATCCAGAGAGGTCAGGACCAACGCAGGAAGCACCTGTTTCCCACTCACCGAGAGATGCTCCCGATTGCTCTGGTCAGCAACGTCTGTGGAAGGGATCTCACTGCTTCTGTTCGTAGTATCCCCCATGTCAGTTGCCGCGGTCCAGTCTTCAGTTGGAGACGAGAGAAAGAGAAGGAACAGGAAGTCATCGAAGGGCTGCTGACACATACAGGCCACAGTGAGAACCAGAGAGGCCTAAGCACTGTCGGGACAGCCTGGCTGCAGGGATGCTCCTGGCCGCTGGGCTCAGGGCATGGCAGGGATGGTACACCACGAAACCAGCATGGTATTGGGTGTCCATCTCTACATCACTCCTTTGCTAGTCTTGCTAAACCCAGCGAGGGATTTCCCCTTTACTCTAAAAGAAGCATCCCTCCATTAATGCCGCCTTTAAAACAAACGAGAATGGGAGCTGTGGATACTAACATGAAAAAAGTCTTTGGGGTGTGAGAGCAATGACTTCTGGGTAGCAGCACCTTACTGGGGACAAGGGCTTAACTTGATATGGGCATCAATGTTGAACTCGCATCCACAAAGGAACCTTCAAGAGAGCGCAGACATGCTGATACCCCACAGTAAATAGGCCAACGTTGTAATTCCTGTCATTCAGATGTGCCCTCATTGTGACATATCTGAACCTCTGTTGTCACGCCCTAGATCGGTTTTAGCCCATGGATTCAGATGGAAACAGCTGGCTGATTTTGACAGGTAATCAAAGTATTTATTCGTAATGTTATGTATCACAGAAAGCTCTTAGTGTGCTGGCTGCAGACGACACTGCTTATAAAGATCTGTCTGAGTTCTAACTAGGAACAGAGATGCTCATTTTCATCCCTGGTAGGATCATCCTGCTGGCTTTGGGGCAAACAATTCAAATTACATTTTTATTAGCAGCATGTTTCTTTGAATGCGAGTGAAAAAATAACAGAAAAGCACTTATTTTCTGTGTTTGCTGTTGTGTTCTTAATGCCAAAACTCGCATTTTAACTATGTTTATTTGGAATATCTTAAAACTCACTGATTTCAAACATAAGCAGACATCATTTATTTACTATTTTTTTCTTTGTAGTACAGCCAAGTAGCCATGCAAAATTTAGACCACTTTAAATGTCTCTAGTTGAAAACCATGGCATTTTAGCCAAAGGGCCCAAAGTGGTATTCGAGGCCACTGGGAAGATGACATTTTTAAAGTTTTAAAGTTACTGAAAGGGAATTCAAACTGTAATTTTGAAATGCAAAAGTATCACTGTTCAGATCTCGTGCCATGTGGGATAATCTGAGAGATGTTTTTCTTAAGTTCCTAGCAGGTCAAGTAAAAAAAAAAAAAATATATATATATATACATACATATATATATATATATATATATATATATATGTATATATATATATTCAAATCACCTGCACAAACTCAACCAAGCCACAACTTAGACGAACTATGAACTAGCATGCACACACAGGTAAAGGCAACATAATCCCCGATTAAAATTAGCTGAGATAAATACACATCTAATAAGTGCAGGATGCTCTGCAGGAAAAGCTTGTCCAATGGAGGCCTTCCTTACAAAGTGCACACTGAGTCTGACCATTGTTGGTGAGGGGAATGTTACAGCCAAGAAGACAGGAAGGCCAGACAACACGCACATGTAAATGAAAAGTTAAAGAAAAGGGGACTTTTAAATATATAACATTCCAACTAATCTAATTTGAATCGTTTTCAATTTTAGTCCCAATCTCGAAACAAAGCCTGTCACTCCTCTAAATACGGTGGCTTTAAGATCACAGCGACAGTCTGGAAATCTGCTAATGGGTTTTTACAGCCATCAGTGCGTCCTTGGAATTTAGTCAGAAAGTAAAGCTAAACCCATCCTTAACGTAGCTTCCCTTCTTCACCGTCCTACTTTTGGGTTTTAAATCCTTCCACCTCCAGGGAAATCAGCCTGCCCTCCAGGGATGGGTCTGGTAAGTCAAGCTACGCAGCTCCTCTTCTCAGTAAGGTGGACGATGTCTGGGCCGGCCTCTCCAGCCTCAGCTCACACCACAGAGGGAACCAGCATCACCCTCTGAGCACCCCCCCTCCATACACACACAAAGCTTTGCCAGTGGATAGTAAAACATGGAGCAAAGACAGAGGGTCTTGAAGACACACCCAGGGGCTGGCTGAACTGCTCCAAGCAAGCCCACCCTTTCAAGCCCCTGTCCGAGCCCCCTTCTGCATTAAACGAGAAACAATTTCGTATGTGTTTCCTGTCGTGGCCTGGAGGTGATCCACCCACCCCCTTCCCTTGGTTGTCATGGCTTTTAAACAGGTAATTAGTTCCCAATTACGGAAACAAAATGTCTGGAAGAGCAGAATGGATTTACTACTTCCAAGAAGAGAGCCCGAGAGAGAAAGTGCTTTTTACAGGACTGTAAATACCAAGGGAAAAAAGGCCATCGATACTGGGTGATACTTGAGATGTTATTTTGGCCTGTGTAGCACTTAAAAATGTGTATTTAACTCAGCTTCCAGGTCTTCTTTTAGCTGATTTATTTCATTAAGCACAAACATTTTGAAAAAAATAGAGAGTGAAGAACGTGATAGCTACCTTCATAGAGGTCCTCGGGGTAATTCGGGTTTGTCTCTAGAAAGCAAAACACATTAAAGAGTTGTAAGTACACATTTTGGAGTTAAAAACTGCTTAGCTCTACCAAGTAAATATGTTCAATACACTCTGAAGTTTTTACATCCAGATCGGCTGTCTCACAGGATAAGTGCATAAGGCCTGGAATTCCGATTTCCCTACATATAAAGCCGTCTCCCTCTCCTTCCTCCAATTACACCCCTCAGAAAAGAGAAAAACAACACGCAAGGAAAAACTGATCCATTCTGGCCATTTCCCCTTGTACTATTTCCATATACAGCTGGCTATGCTAACCATAGTTGGTGTATTTTTATACCAAAGACAGGGATTTTCATAGCACTATTGTTATTCTCAGGTGTTGGGGGTTGCTGTCAGGCCATGTTCAGCAGAAACATTTATACCCACGCCCATGTTCTCGGGGTTGCTGGCGGGCTATGCTCAGCAGAAACACAACATCCATGGCCATGTTGTCAGCCTCCGGCAAAACACATTTGTTTTTCTACCCTCCTCTCCGAGGAACAAAGAAGAGTCCTCAGGATCCTCTGTCCGAACATCACTTGCCCACTGAAGTCACTGACGTTAAGACGTTATAAACAGATCGGCTATCAGAGATAAGTAAAAGCGTATAACAGGCTTGCTAGTTGATCAGAATACCCCACTGTAACGTATTTCTATGAAATTTGAAAAAAAAAATTAAAATGTTCAAATTTGGTGTGAACAAGAACGGTGAATGAAAGATCTACTTCCAATTCTCTGAGCAGAGCCACCTGGGTCTATAGGAAAGTACACTTGAACATACACTGTCCTAAGCTTTAAATGATCGCAAAATCAATTCCCACGGTACCTCCTGATACTTTCGGTCTTTGCTCGTCAGCAGCAAAACTTGGAGCCATAAAGCTCATGCTGTTTGCCTCTCACTTCTGAGCCCCTAGCAGAAAAACAGCAAAGCGCCGTAAGGCAGTTTTGGGCTCATGAGTTCCCCAGTGAATAATGACCAAGGTCAGTCTAAATGAGTAAAGAAAGAAAAGTGGCCTTCGTGCTGAAATCGGAATCGTAACAAACTTCAGTGAAAGGCTTTCTATTTTGCAGAGGAAAATGAAATGGTGTGCTTCCATTCAGGGATTCTGCCTGTGGCTGGACAATCCACCCTTGCCATGCGCTTCCTGTTGGACTCTATTCAAGCAGCACCACCAGATAATGCACATTATACAAGTCACGTAGCCACCTATGACCAGACTGTGTTCATTCATATAAAAATCAACCATTCAAGAAAATTTCTATTGTATCTTGACTATTTTTATCACTGCCGATATCATTGTGAAGTAGTTTTGAAATATACTTTCAAAGTATCTTAGCATCCCTAGAATTATAAACAACGTGTAAAGGGGCTGACTTGTGGGCGCCCTGCACACCGTCTGGGGTCCTTCAGTGAATTAAGCAGTGAGGAGCCCCAGAGCTGCATCTCCTGAGGTCATTTGTAAGGCACCCACTGATCTCACCCACACCAAGACTCCCTGGTGTTGGACAGTTTACAGCCCCAAAGGAGCAAGTTCTTCTCTGAGCTGCCCAGCTGTCCATCATCTCTGATCTTACACCTTCCTTGATGTCTCTTCACACAACCTGAGTATGCCACAGTTCTGCCCTCCAGACTTCAACTCAGGTGTCCATGCTTTCTCTTTCAATCTGCCTCTATACCATCTGCCAGACTCTGCTTACCCTACATCTGGCCCTACATCTGCCAACCCAGTGTGGCTACAACACCACCCAGAGCATCCAATCCAAGTCTCCAAAGTAAGATAAGAAGAGAACAAGGACTAGACCGTCCAGACTCTTGCAGGAGAATAGGGTCCCAGGTCAGAGGTCACATCCCAGGTCAGAGGTCACAGCCTGAGACCAGACAGACCAAAACCATTCTATTCTGGTATGAATGCAAGAGTCTGAGAATTCAAACTTCAAACCCATATTAATGGGTCAAAGAACGTAAGATATCTTGTTTCACAATCATCAATTTGGTTTATAACTCTATAGTATCAAGTCGTAAGTATGGGAAACTCAGTTTGCAATGGTGGTGTGAACCGCCCCAGAGAACCAGGGACAAAGGACTTTCCTAAGATAATGGACTTTCAGTTTCAAAGCTGGAGAGGTCCCAGACAAGTTTACTCAGAGAAGCCAAGGTTCCTCTCTGGATATGGGACTTGTTTTGGGAATGACGGAAGCATTCCTTGTGCTAGCACGTTTTCAGATCCTCATAGATGCCACGAATGGCAGAGGTGTGTCTGTGGTACCATTTGATTTCACATCTAAAGTTCCATCTTTTAAAAGGTAGAATTCTGGGTCATGGTTACTTGGACCACAAGTGTCAACAGCCTCAATGACTGTGCGCGACATCTGGGCTTGGGAAAGCTCCTGACAGAATGGGAACCGCCGATCACTCCTGGCGCAAGTCACCTAGGAAGGTCCACGAACACGAGATCAGCTCAACGCAGCAAATTTGGGGTACAGGAAAAGTAGGGTTTCGCGTAGGATCATTAATGAACAGGTTAGACCACAACCTAGAAGGCAACTCCTTTTTCCAGACTCACAATCCATGCACCATGCCTTTGCCACCAATATCAACCACAAAGCAATCCGGCCACGTTCACACTTGCTGAGAAAAGGTATATTTTCCACCTTTTCCCGGATACGTGAGAACGCCATTGCTCTACCACTGCCAGCCGTAAACAAGCTCCGGGTAAGACAATGAACTTGGCAACGAGACGGTGCAGGCGGAGTGAGCACCACTTCTCTTGCTGTTTCCTCACAAGCACACTGGCCCAGACTCAGTGAGTCACAGACCACAGATCACAGGGCTCCTAGCCTCCAGGGTACCAGGCTGGGCACGTGGGGCACACACGGACTCAAGTCCATGAAGCACAAGGGCAGACAATAAGATAAGCATTCTTCTTTACATTTCTGGAAATGGCCAAATTTGCAAATATTGCACTTTTCATTTTCTTATGAGATAGAGTCTCAATGTATACCTCTGGGTGACCTGGAACTTGCTAGGTAGGACAGGCTAGTCTTGAACACACAGAGATCTACCTGCCTCTGCCTCCTGAGTGCTGGGATTAAAGGCGTGCACCACCATCACGCCTAGGTATCCCACTATTTTTTAGTCTATTTTCTAACTGGCTCCTTTTGCTGAAATCTGAATGATTCATTACACACTCTTATATACAGTGCAACCGTATGTAAGGTTAGGCGAGATAAACACTGCCAGAGGAATGAACGAAAGATGACGGAGGAGCGTCCAACACAAATCACGCCCTTGCGGTGGGGTGGGATCCGCATCTTGCAGCCTCTTTGAACACACCCTGGTCCAGCCCACCGAGTGGGAAATACTCTGACACAGGCAGATGTGCTTCAAGATCCAACACGGAAACATGGAAACCTAGGACCCTATCCCACCCACCGGAGCCCTGTGTCCGCAGCAGCCGTTCATCGCCCCACGGTCGCTCCAGTGACACCATGCTCAGATGCCCGTATCACAGCCAAGTGCTGTTTCCTAAAGAGAATCCTCGGGGGATGTGGGCATGTTTGCCTTGTTCCTGACTTGAGGGATTGCTTTCAGGAGTTAGGGAAGAGGTCATAGGTTCAGAGTGGCCTGATCCTTCCAAAGGGAAAAGAACTTGACTGTTTCGGGGCCACAGACATACCATGGCGGAGCTCCACATACGGTAGAAGTGCTGTATCTATAATGCTGGGGGCACAGGGCTGGCAAACAGCAAAGGGCAAATCATCGTTTGTCTTTCCTGACAGTATCACGCTAAAACACCAACACCTTCATTCCATGTTAAATAACCTCAGTTCTCTCTCTCTCTTCCTCAATTTGTGTATCGTGTGTGTGTGTGTGTGTGTGTGTGTGTCTGTGGTGTTGTTGTTGTTGTTGTTGGGGGAGGGGGTTGTTTTGTTCTCTTTTTGAGTCAGTGTTTCACCCGGGCTGGCCTCAGATTTGCAGTGATGCTCCAGCCTCAGTTTCTCAGCACTAGCGTTACAGGTGTGCACACCAGCACTTCTCGGCTTTCAGAACGGACCACACCTCATGAGTGAATCTTTGGGCTTCTGGAAATCTGCCTGAATACATTATTATGACTTGCTAAACTGCAAGATTCTACAGTTCGGTAGAGACACAGTCAGATAGACGAGAAGAGAATGAACAAGGGAGGCAGAGTAGCATTCCAACAGTCATTTGTCACCAAGACAAAGCAACGGTGGGGCCGGGAAGACACGTCTGTTTCCGTCTTCTAAGCTGCTTGTCCCTCCAGTGCCCATAATTTAAAACATTCATTTATTTTCTGTGTCTTAATGTTTTGCCTACATGTATGACCGTGTACCACATCCATGCCTGGTGCCCATGGAGGTCAGAAGAGGGCATCGAATCCCCTGGGACTGGAGTTACATAGGGTTGTGAGCCACATCGTGAGTGCTGGGAACTGAACCCAGGTCCTCTGCAAGAGCATCCAGAGGTTTTGCCACTGAGCCTTCTCCCCAGCCCTTCAAATACTCTTCACACAAGTCTTCTCTTTCAATTTCATTTTGCAGACTCTCTGATCTTTAAAAGTGTTCCAAAGAATCCCTCATGATAGGAAGAGCAAAATGCATATTCTTTTCTAGGGAGCAGCGCTTGTTTTGGCTCAGCAGTGCTCTCTGGCCTGTGGCCAGCAGCCTCGGATGGCCACGCTGTCCTCTCCACAGAGGAGGCTGAGCCCAGAGTCTGGCAGCATGGGGGTTTACTCCTTCCTCAGCCACCAGCTTGCTGAGAGCTCGCATTGAATCTCCTCTTTCCTGTAAGAATGGAGTCTTCCATAGGATGAGGAAGAGTAACCTCACAGCTGAGGAAAGCCCTCCTCCGGAGCTTCCGAAGGTGTAATCAATTAGCCTTGGCACTCCTGAGATGTGGAGCTGTACGGGTGAATCTTAATTACCACGGTTATCACATGCTTGTGGCTAAGCCGAGTTCTCCTCAGCAACTTCAGGACGGGAAGCACGTGTGTGAGGCTCTGTGCTCTCAGCCAAGGGACAAGAAATGAGCCCTGGTGAACGGTCCGAGGAAAGGGTGGGGGCTCTGTATTCTGGAACTTCGGGAGAAACTTAACTTCAGCGTGTCCCTTGGCCTAAACACGCCAAACCCAGATCTGCTACTTTGGGGTCTTCTAAGTGCTAAGGAGAGACTACCGGTTCACCCCACATCGTGAATCTTCTGGCAAAACAGCACTGCAAGGAACTGTGGGGAAAGGCTTCCAATATTTATAGTTTGTCCCTGACACGCGTCTTGCAGAGGAGACAACTGCTTCTGAATTAGGAAGCATAAGTCGCTGACTCCCACTGGCTGTGTGAATGAGCATTCTGGAGCCCTGACGTTCTTCCTGAATGAGTGGGCCAGAGAGACTCTCTTTATGCACTGCCTGAAGAATTTCAGGCTCTGAAATGAGAGCGCCGTCATCTAGTGCTCCGGCAGCGTCTGTTCCAAGACGGACTCACTGAACCGCTTGTGTAAGATGTGGAGGCCGAGGCGGCTCGCCCGCAGTCAGGGTGCTCACGTTAGGAGACACCTGACCTTCAGGGTTCTTGGAAGTTGCGAGGTTTGATCAGAAGCTACTCACAACAGGCCCATTCCCTTCCTGTAGCAAAAGTAAGTTCTTTTTCTGTTACTGGTTTTGTTTCAAGGTCTCCCTAGAGAGGAACCCATGTCACTTCCAATCTCCGTCCTGTCGCCATGCGCGTTCGCCTCTCATGAGGAGGTTTTTCTGTATGTAGGATTGAATTCAACAGCCACACAGGGGGTCGAGGGCGTCGGATGTCTTGGTTTCTAGTCTGATACACCACTGTCACAGGGCACCCCTCAGTCCTGTGCTGCAGACATGTGTGCCTGTAAGCACTGTCTCCACTCCACTCCCTTTCTAAAGCCTTCAAAACCATCCATTGAATTTGTTGCCAAACCCAACTGGAGGACATCTCTGAATACCTTTTGTCTCTTTCTCTTTTTATTGCATTTAAATCGTTATGATTTGCTATCCTTGATTAATCAGTGGGCTTTTCTAGAAGGATCTCCAGAGATCTATATGAAGTATCCTCACTGCCCAAGGAGAGGTCAATGGACCAACAATGTCAGGAGTTCAGCAATGCAGAATCATGGCCCCCTTTCTGTGGCCTTTAACTCACCCTGGCAGTTTAGCAGGGTCTCTAAGAATCCAGTGCACACGGTAAAGTTTGGGAGATCCTGGATTAAACCTTGCAAAGCTTTACTGGAGTCTAAAGGTCCCAGTGGCCATCATACACCATGATACACAACAATTTTTCAATAAAACAAAGCACTAGCTAAGACCAAAGTATCTCTGGCCACAGCTGCAGAAGGTATTCTAGAAACGTGAAGTTGGTTCGCTTACGGTGCCATATATCTACATCCCACTCCGAAAGGTAATAAAGAAAGGGAACAACCTCAGACATTAGAAGTCCATCCTCACCCTCCCTTTCTAAGAAATAAATGCTGGCCGTATGTTCTCCTCAAAGAGTGAAATCTAGAAAGCTTATACAGGGAAGTGGCAGAGTCTCCTTCAGCCCAAGCTTCTGGATAAGGAGGGCAGAAAAGTCCAGTGTGTAATAAAAGCATTTGAGAGCAGGAAGTTTCCCCTAACTGTGCTGACAGAGGTGAGACACACGAAGCTCTGCTTTCTAGCTCAGGGCCCAGCTGCAAGGGTGACCAGTGCTTGCCTGTTGACTACTTAGTACAGCACCCAACCTCTCAGACATGCCTGACACCACAACTCCCTTCCAAGTACCTACTAAAACCTTTCCCTTTAGGCAGAGAGAAAGCCACACTTGGGTGTAAAACAAAATCACTCTAAGTTACACAGGTGGTCAACTCTGGCTCAGATGTGAGATTAGAAACAGATGAGAAACCCAAATTTGAGTCATCCTCCGTGCCAAAACACCCATTTTGCAGAGCACAAACTGAGCTTAAGATCCCAAAGTCAGATATCAGGTCTGAAGAAATTCTCAAGGGTAATGGGGGTATCAGGAACAAGAGTTTGTCGATGTTAAAGTAAAATCTCACGGGTGCCACTTTCCCCACTTAACATCCTCGGTTCAGTGGCTTTCCTTAAAGAGAAAATAGTAGAGAAATTCCCTTGTTCTCATTACCTGTGCTTTCTACACATCTTCAGCCAGGTCCTGCCTAACACTGGGTAGAGATACTCATGGGATGTTGAAGCTGATCCGTTAGAGCCAGGATTAAGGCAACCATGGAGAGAAACTGGGCCAGAACCAAAGTCAAGTGCTTCTGCCTCTTCTCATTGACTAGTAGTTGGAGCGCTTTCCTTTCTTGAGAAGAGTGACGGAATCCTGCCCTGCAGCTGCCACTGCGTCCCAGAGAAGTCAGATCTGCATTGCTTCTCACACCTCCAGAAAGAGCGGACGTGTAGCTGTACGCCCGCTACAGCGACTCAGCATGGAAGACTCGGAGACATTTTTACACACGCAAACTCTGCCAGACCTCAGCAGAGGGAACAGCCGTCTGGGCCAGCGCCTAACTGGCAGTGGAGCCCCGAGCGTCTCAGCTCAGGTGTTTTTTTTTTTTTTCAGAACTCCTTAGGTGTGCTACTGGATAGCGCATGCAGATCATTAGCAATTAAACATCGCCCACAGAAATCCAACACCTGCAAACAATACAGACTTGAAGACCTAGGGGCCCCCTCACCCACCAGTGCAAAAAAACATTTTAAACATAACTAAAAATAAACTTACCCAACATTTCCCATTTTCCATATAAAAAAATTGTTTTACCTCTACAACACTACACCAGCAAAATAGTTTACAAGAGGAACACTCATGAGGGTTTCACAGGACCAAATGAAACCAAACGTCTATCAAGCTTTTCACAATGTCCTTGGACAGCAGAAAAACATTACCAATGTCCCATTATCTGGAATTCACTCACGATCTTCCAGGCTCCTCCAAAGGGCTTAGGTCATTTCTCTGGCTCTGCCCTCTGTAGCACACACAGCTTGTCCTCCAGGCTCTGGCTAGCTTCACTCCACTGTTGCTGCTGTTCTTGATGGTCATCCCATGGTACTGACATCTTCAGAACTGCTGGGGTCCCTTGCTGCAAATGAGCTGCACTTGTGCCTCTCCTGGGCTCTCTTCATGGTACCAAGCCTCAACTTCTCAGTATAACTCCTTCATTCTGGGCCTTCAACTGCTACTGAGACTGGACATTTACCAGTCACCAATTGCCTCTCCTGGCCTCTCATAGTAGCAAGCCTCAGCTGCCCTCCATGACCCCTTCATGCTTTCAAAACCAATCCACCTGGGTGACTCTTACAGCACCAAGTTCGTCTACCAGCACAAGATACAAACTTGGCCAGTTCCGGAAGACAGCTTCTGTGTGCTGACCCTGGGGAAACACTTTCCAGATTTTAAGACAGAATCTGGTTTGCAAGAAAAGCAACTAGTAAGCTTGTCTGCAGGAACAATTCCCTCATGGGATGGAGTTCTCATCACCATCACCAGTGCCTGGACTGCTTGTGATCAGGTTTGCAGAAAAAATAAAAAAACTGTTCAGTTTAACCAAGTGGCTTTTTTACTCCAAGTTGTGGCTTCCACAACAGCAGGGGCTCCTGGGCCAGTGGGAAGAATCTCTTGTTGAAACATTCTGGTGGTTTAGCGTTCTTTTTCACCACCGCTATGGGCAAACATACACCTTTCTTCATAGATATCAAACACAAGATCTTGAGCTTCATGCACACACAGAAAAGCTATCAGAAAACTCCATTTGTAAAACAGTATGCTACCACCAGTGGCAGGAGGGAGCATCGGCTCCATGATCAGGAACAGCAATCAAAATCTTGCTTCTTTTCTGCTCCCAGGAGAATTCTGTTTTCACCATAAAAATGTCTTTCTCTAAAGGCCTCTCTTCTGTGGCTCTCATTTTTGAGCACTCTTTCTCATTTAATTTTCAGAATTTCTCTTCTTAGAAGCTTATTTCCCTTTCTTGCTCTCCTCTTCCTTCAGGTGCCTTCAATTAGTGCCTTAATATCTATCCTCTGACAGCCTCCCTGAGTGTACTTTACTGGACTCTCTGAGGTCTGGGTTTCCTTTTTCTTCCTTGTCTCCACACTGGATTAACTGGTATGATGTCCTGCCCCACATTGCAGGTGCCATTTGTAGTAGTACACCTGCAGGGGTGGCTCACCAAGGAAGACAAGGAGGCATATTTCATAAGTCCAAACTCTGCCAGACCTCAGCAGAGGGAACCACCATCCTGGCCAGTACCATACTGAATCGATAGTGTAACCTCGAGTGTCTCAACTCAGGTGCTTTTATTCTTTCAGAACTCCTTAGGCATTCTACTGATAGTGCATGTGGATCATTACCAATTGAGTATCAATTGAGGAAGGAAATACTGTGAGCTGTTATCACCCAGAAGTTCCTCCAGAACCACCCCCAGAGTTACCACTGTGCTCCTGGAGGTGGCAGGCTCAGAGGACCAGCCCCAACTATGGCCACCAGGTAGGGATAGCATTTGTTTCAACCTGGATTCCTTAAAGAATCATGTCAAGGGATCTCGAGTATTCCCATTGGGCCATATGGCATCAGCAAGGGATCAAGTGTCTGTGGCACTCTCATGTCCTAGGCTACCTGAAAATACAAAAGGACCCAGATACTCTGAAACTCCCTGTGAAGAAGGGGGTTAGTCTTGCTAGCTAAAGTAGAGATGTGCTTGTTCCCATCATGAGGAACACAGAAAAAGAACACTACAAAAACACACAAAGGCTTCCAGGGAACAGAGTCCAGTGATACCATGGAACAGTGCCAACTCTGAAGGCACCAGCCAGCATCCAGCAGATCCCCTATACCACCCCCATCTGCCTAGGGAACAGATGGGGTAAAGCCTCAGCAAATCCCAGGTCTCATCTCCAGCTGACTTGGGCAAGAAACAAGGGGAAACTGGCCATGAGAGCAAACCCAGTCTTAATTTCTACCTCTTATGTGATTAAACTATTATTTCATTTGTGTTTATTTTGAGTGTATGGTGTTTGTCCTGCATGTATGTCTGCCATGTGTATGCTTGGTATTTGTAAAGGCCAGAAGAGGGCATTAGATCCCCTGGAACTGGAGTTACTTAACAGTTGTGAGCCACCATATGGGTGCTGGTAATAGAACCCATGTCCTCTGGTATAGCAGCCAATGCTCCAAACTGCTAAGCCATTTCTCCAGACCATGACAAACTATTTCTTAATAGAAAGTCTTTCTGTGGCCCAGAATAACTGAAAGATTGTCTATCACTCATGAACAGAAAATTCTTCCATACTTAAGAGTTCTCCTGCAGAGCAGACACTCACCCTTGAGTACTCTGAATATCTTAAGGAGGAAAATACCAAAGGCTAACTTGAGAAGCACTAAATCAGAACTGCTAAGGTCAAGCCTCAGGAGCACACACTAAACTGAAGTAAGACAAAAGTACAGCTTGAAAGTCCCCATTTGACTCTAATGACAGCAAGACCACCATGCTGGGAGTCAAGGGCAATTGCTCCTAGAAGCTGATTTTACAGGGAAAATGAAAACCAAAGATAAAATAAAATTAGCACAATTTCCACAGGCTGTGCTCCTCGGTGTGCTAGACAGACAAGCACTCTCTCGACTTCATTCAGCAGCTGGAAGTTGTATCTTCCACTTTGAACACAGGCTAAACCAGCCAGAGCTGGGTGTGGTTCCTAGGGGCAGGATCCAGAATGGCCCACTACAATACCTGGAACCTGGGACAAGCTCTTCCTCTCTTTCATGAACTATCCAGTTTTCAGTAGCTAACAGATGTGGAAGGCACTGGGTCATGTGGACACACAATATCAGATGGTACCTGTCCCTCCACATATAGCCCTGGGTGGGTCCCTGGGGTCAAGGGCCATGGTCCAAAACATTTTATGGAGACCTTGCTTTGTTGGATCTCTCTAGTGCCAACCTCAGGCCCCCAGAACTTACACATGGCATCCAGGGCCTGACCAAACCTGCTGCTCCTCTAGCCACTCCCCTCGCCTCCAAGTCCACAGCAGAGTATCTGACACCAAGCAACGTCTTCACCTACTCAGAAATACTGACAAGAACTCAGCCTGTGCCCAGGCTCTCTGTCTATTCAGACTTTGCAAGGTTTTATTTATTTATATTTTGATTTTTCCACAGTATTCTTCATTCTCTGTCTCCTGAAATACATCCCTAAGAATGAGCAGCCATCCCTAGAGAGCTAAGCTAAGGAGGGGCACACCCCGAAGGGACTAGGCCGGCCATGCTCACTCTGCCGGCTGTGTACAGAGAGGCAGCAGATATCACAAAGAGCCGGGCTGCTCATTCTTGCCAGCACTTGGACTTCCTCTACCCCTCCCTTCCCAATCATCTAGCCACCATCAGGGAAATTGGATTATTCCTCTCCACAAAGACCTGTGAGAGCTAACTTCACCAATCACTACGTGAAATGTCTCGGGATTAAAAAGTCCAACTTGACCTTCTTCTGTCACCCTCAACGTAAAATGCACTACCAGGGATGCGATCGTTACCTTTCTTCTCTTTCTCTACTTCTTTTACTTTAATTTTAAGGAGGTTAAAAGAGAATGGAGCCAATTCTAAGGACAGCTGTTACCTGGACGCTATGACTGTGACTCTCACAAACGCTCAGCAGTCTCCATCCCATAGCCAAATGAGGTCCATCTTTAATTGGCCACATTGGTTTTATGACCCACTAGGGTCATCTACATCTACTGTCACCCACGACCAAGTTTCCATAATTCTCTCTTTCATTTGTTACTTCTTGATAGCTGGCCTTTGAATAAACAGTTAAAGACCAAAAATAAACCAGTCTTTTCTCAATGCAGACATTAATTGTCTTTTCTTTTCTACTGCATGTGTGTGAGCCCATCCGTGTGCACACACATGCCTTTGTGGTCTGCGCTCCTGCGTACGGGGAAGACGCCAGGACTCCGGGCCTCCTCCTCTATCACCTCCCACTCTAGTTTTTGAAACAGGGTTCTTCGCTGAAGCGGAAGCTCACTCCCTTAGGCAGCTTGGCCACCAAGCTTTGGGGCCCACCTCTGCTCACCAGCACTGGGGTAAAGCAGGGAAGCCATGTCAGCTCCTTCACGCTGGGCATTTGAACCCAGCTCCTCTCGCTTTCACCAGTACGCTTACCTTCCTGAACCACCTTTGCTGCCCCGTGTTTTTATTTTAAATATGTGATAAAAATGAGTAAGCGAGCAAGAAGAACAAGGGGGAGAGAGAACTTTACAAAAGTTAGCTTGTGTTAGGGCCCAGGCACCTGCTGTCAAGCCTGATGACCCAAGTTCCATCCCCAGGAAATGTGGGAGAGAGAACTGACTCCTCAGAGTTACCCTCCAACTTCCACACTCATGCACACACATACACACACATACATACATACACACACACACATACATACATACACACATACATACATACACACACATGCACATACCTACACACACACATACATACATACATATACACACACACATACATACATACATACACACACATGCACATACCTACACACACACACATACATACATATACACACATACATACATACATATACACACACATACATACACACACACATACATACATACACACACACACATACATACATACACACACATGCACATACCTATACACACATACATACATACATACACACACATACACGCATACACAAACACATACATGTACACATACATATGCATACTCACACATACATACATACATATATTCACATACATACACACACATACACATACATGTATATACACATACACTCATACACGTGTATATGTACATACACAAATATACACAAACACATACACGTACACACACACACACATATGCACACACACACAAATAAATAAATAAATTTAATAAAAATTTAGTTGAATTTTTACTTTTTATAAATAAATGTTTTTTAAAGAATATTTGAGAGCTCCCCTCCAAGTTATGATCAAGTCAGGAAACAAAACTAACAACTGGATTAAAAATGAGGTCACTCAGATGAAAGACTCTTAACACCATAGACGAATGTTCAAAGGAACACATCAAAATTCCATCTGAAAGGGGCTCTTTGGTGTGTGGATTTCAAAGTACACAGACCTGCTCGCTTCTCGGGGCTTTCATACTCTGGGCCTTCACCTGAATCAAGTTTCTCCCCTAGGAGCTTCAAAAGGCTGTTGATGGTAATAAAGCTTAAAGTTTGGGGAACTGTCGCGTGCCAACGCCCCATTCACGGGGCAGCTGGACCAGTCACAGAATATGTCGGCAATGAGAAGCCTGGGCAGAGGTCTCCAGAATCTCTCTGCTGTCTACAACTTTTCTATAAATCTAAAATTACTCACAAATAAAAATTTTACCGAAGAACAAACAAAAGACTGCTGTACCAGTTTGGAGTCTCTGGCTTCCCTCTAAAGCTGTTGAGCCCACAAACACACAGGAAGAAGCACAGCCATCTAGAGATTTACTGCGTCAAACATAGCCAAGCAGCTAAACTCCCAATTAAGAGGAAGATTTAATGGGAATGACTACAACGACCGGGGGTGTCTGGGTGCTGCTTCCAAACATTGCTTGTTTTATCTACTCCGGTAGGGCCTTCGGTAAATCAAACCGACATCATTTGAATCGTATTTTGAACATGCTCAGGACGCCTGTGTGTTTAGAAGATGCTCTGTTTCCCTTTTGCTCTGCCACATTGAGTGTGTGGCTCACACTAACTCACAGTGGAGCGTTCTAATCACACACAGGCTTCAGCAAAGCGGGCTCAGCCATGCAATGGGGCGACCACCTGAGCAGCAGGACTGAGCGGGCGAGACCCTCCTGAAGGACAGTAGCTGAAGCAGCAAGGGCGTGACAACTGTCCCTCCATTGTTGGAGCCCCCGAAGCAGCTTTCCTGTGGTCAGGCAGGGGTTTCTCTTCCTTCACGGAGACAGGATGTCTCACCATAACCAGATAAGCAAGATCCACAGTGTTGGTTTCTAACCCGTGAATAAGAAGATGGGATTTGCTCCCAAATGGAGAAGAGGGTAGAAAGCAATCAAAAGTTTTGAGTCAGCCAGTTACTCTGCTCTTGATCTTTATGGAGCTCAGCACTGTGGGCGTGAGATCTCATAAATGTTGAGATGGTGATAAGACTAATCTCATGAGCTACCAAAGCTCCCATCAGTAACCCTGCGAGTACTGGATTACTTTTCAAACGTGTCATGCTCCATCATCTGTGGGTAACACTAATCACTACCATGACACAACACCGTCCCATGAATCACCTAGGCCGAAGGCACCCCAACAAGGCATTACCTCCCCAGCTTCTCCACCCCACACTTGCCGTGAGAAGCAGATCTTTGCGTCACCAAGGCTCTACATTACAGGCGGGCCAGAGGCTTGTATGTCCAGTAGCTTGCTGTACCATTTTCCCCTCTCCCCAAGTGCAAAACCTCCAGGTACTCACCATCGTCAACTCCAGGTCGGCCCATGAAGTGGGCCGAGATCTGTCTCTCATCCTTTCCATATTCGTTCTTGGCCATTAGAGTGTAGTCTCCATTATTCATATGGGTGGGGTTATCCAGCTGGAGGCAGCCATGGTACTCCGTGTGATTGGTGACATGTATTTTAGTACAGATGTATTTGGACTCGTTCAATATTGCCCCGTTATAGAACCACTGGAGCGCTGGCTTGGGGTTGCCTCTCACAGTGAACGGAATGCACCAGTGGTGGTCTGAGGTTGGAGACTCGAGAAATGTGATAGTTGGCGCAACTAAATCAAAAGAGAGAAAGTTAATAGCATCGGAAAGCTCAGAATCATCCCCATTGAGACCCGAGTAGTCAAGAAGAGCCTGTATTTAGCCATCACTTAGTTTAAGAAAACCCACAACCAGTAACTCCAGTTAATCATTCTGTGTCATCGGATTTAACTCCCTAGCAGGAGCTTCAGAAAGCATCTTACGCCGCTCTGCTCCAGACTCAACAGCACAGTTGCCTTCTAAGGCCATCAGCACGCCTGAAACTCTGGGGCATGGAGTGTTCATTTGATCTACTTTGGCTTTGTACACACACACACACTCACATGCACACACATATGTACATATACACACATACACGCACATACACGTATGTACACACCACATGCACATGAACACACATGCACACATATTCACAAACATATGCACATATACACACATGCACATACATACACATATATACATGCACATGTACATACATGTACACACACATACACACGAACACACATACACACATATGCACATACATACACACGCATATGCACACACACATATGCACATATACACATACAAAAATAAGCACATACACACACGTATACATATGCACACACACATACATACATGCACATAGATACAATCACACACATACACACATGCACATACATCTTAATATTATGTGGATTCATCATAAGAAATAATGAGAAGTGCTTTTTTCATTAGCACACACATATATACACGTAAGACACATGAACACACATGCACACACACACATGCACATACATACACATGCACATACACACCCCCAAAACACATACACACAGGCACACACACCGTAGTATTATGTGGGTTCATCATAAGAAATAATGAGAGGCACTTTTTTTATTAGCAATTCTTCTTTAAATAATTAAAATAACTATTAAAAAAACGCTAAGTTTGAAAATGACTTTGGAAATGTTCCCGAGCTCTGATCCCATGGGACATTACTAAAATGTACCCGACTAATCAACACAGTGAATGTCACTGCTGCTGCTGATACCTTAGCATGAAGTATGAGGAGCTGATAGCTTCTGTCACTGGTGAGCTGCAAACACATTTTTAGATGTGCTGAATTCCTGTGTGGTTTGATTTTACTGGATTCTAAACATCCATGTTTTAATCCTTGAAATATCTGAAATCTGATTTAAGCTTGGAAAGATAGCCTGGCGATTATCTGACTTTAAATGTGTATAGCACCTGTTGGTTTGGGGAGTGAAGCATGGGAGAGTGGTCTCTTTCAACAGACCATCCAGATCGAGAACCAGGGATTGGCAACATTTCTTAATTGAGCACACACAAAGGCCTGAAATATACTCTCGTGTCACAAACTTAAGCAGCCCACAGACTACCCCAGAGACAAAGGTGGGAGCACCCAGTCACTGCCTGTGAAAACACACGGGTCTCATTACGTACAATGCACAGTGAGGTTCACAGAATCTTGATCTTCTCCTACGAGGTTTTCTGCCACACAAGAGATCTGCTTTCCACTGTCGTCAGATGAGATGTTCGTTATCCTTAAGGAGCCCTGTGTGTGGCTCGTTTCATTCTACAAATGAATTAACAGACCAAAAAAAAAAAAATCCATGATTAGAATTGATCCCAAAGTATCAGGGTTTCTTCCTGACATGGAGTGTTCACACACACACACACACACTCCCGGGAAGTTGTTCTCTTGTCCTAGGTTTCGATTGCTCAATGTCTGAATTCCTACCCACCATCCTCCACGGGCAAAGATTACAAGGACCATCACTTCCTTGCTCAGAAAGACAGAGTGCATTATTAATCTAAAAACACTCCTCCAACCTGGTGTGCACATAACTAAACTGCAATCTTGTATTATCCTAACTAAAGATAAATAAAAAGTAAATGACGTCAACATTCACTACAAATTCCTGCGTGTAGGTCCATAAAGTATTGGGTGGTTTTGATGGTTAACGATGCGGGATCACTTGGGGAAAGGGAACGGGTTGATGCACGCATCAATTCACTGTCCCTTTGCTCTTGACTGCGGACTTAACATGACCAGCTCCTTCAAGCTCCTGAGGCTGTGACTTCCCAGCCAGAGACACCCAACGAACCCTTCTCTTCTAAATGGCCTTTTCATCACAGCAACAAGAAGGAATCTAAGAGAGTGGTCGTCAGAGTGTGTAACACGGTCTCTCCACTGTCACACTATGAGGAAGAACTAAGCAGAAGCCTTACCATGTGTTTGGAAACCAGATTCCCAATGTCCCAGTACAGTGTGGGGAGCGGGTCACCTGCCACGCTGCAGGAGAGCGTGACAGACTTTCCTTCCTCCACGGTGAGGTTAGGGGCAGCCAGACGTGCGGATGGCAGACCTACGAAAGAGGGAAGCACACGAACAGCTACAGTCAGAGACAGAACGGTGAGACGCGTCTGCATTTGCACAGAAGCCCAGTTCCGAAGTCCCTCGCTTATCTAGAAACCTCCTATCAGACTGTCAAGGAAAACCAGTTTGAAAGCAATTTCTCAAGGATGAAATGCAAACTATGACCATGTTAGAATTCTCCAAAGCCAAGTCAGAGTTAATTATTATGAATTATTTGACCATCCTGTTCATACTAATGAGAAGCTATTTGAATCCTTATCACAGTGAAAAGTTCTTTGTTGTTAGGGGAAATTATGAACATTACACACACTTTCTAGCATTTCAGTGGTGTGGGTTTGGTACCTTATATTTCAAGAGCTAGACAGCTTTTATTTTAATTTGCGCAGATTCCACTTCTTCGGGATCTCTCCTCCCAGATGAACACAACTGCCTCAAACTGCCAGGAATCACAGCACCCTTTACGGAGGCAGGACTTGGAGGACTAAAGATATGCTGGTCCTGCCAATCAAAGCAACCACTGCCCCGTGAGGGGACTGTGTTCATCCCAATAACTAAGTCTCTCAGGGCTGTGACAGATCATTGTCTAAGAAGCAACCTGGAGGCCAGAAAGGCAATCGCTATTAAATTGCAGTTACCCACCTATCGTCCAGACACCAAATCTGATACACAGCCCCTCGTTACTAAGCAGTCCTCACTGGGTAAGTCACTGTTCTTTAGAACTGAAGTCAGACTAGAACCCTATTTGTACGCGGTGTGTCTCATAGTGTTTGGACCACTGGGAGAGGACACCCCAATAAAATCTGGCCTTGGAGGACTTGTTGGACCTCCTTGAAATGCATCCTTCCTACAAGGATCCAACAGAGAGGAATGTTATATCTTTTGTGGGGTCTCAGAGAGGTCCTGGCTCTCCTGAGTTTCTTGAGGCAACGAAGCACATAGTGATGGTTAAGAGAGCACACTGAACAAAAACAGTCATACAAACCGTGAATTAGGAAGCAGGTAAAGGAACAGCATTACAGTTAATGGAATGGTCTGAGTCATTTCTTCTTAAAAACACATGGTTTATTATTAGTATCATTATTAGTATCGCTATTGTTATTATTATTATTATTAGCCCAACATGTAGTCACATCATTCAAAAGAGTCAATAATCATATAAAACTTGTTCCTAAAAATAGTCAAGCTGCTGTGTGAAGAACAGTCTGGCCTCACCTGATGGCATTGCTTCCTGTTCCCAGAAGCACGCATTCCATCTATTTGAATTCCTTCTTTACTATTGATCTCTCCCTCACTAAACATTAGGCTTGCTCTTCTACCTGTTGGTTTTCCGGTTGTAGAATTACCAACTGCTCTCCCATCAGGAGAGAACTAGAGACTTCTCCCATCTGCCCGCCAGCTTCTCCGGGAGCCCTCTCCTGGCTCAGCACAGCGCCAGCCGTCATTACGGTCTCCGCAGGCCGGGAAGCCCTCATTATCTAGTGAGGACATAAATTTTATCATGATACATAAACCTTACTGAGAGCTGAACCAGCTCCATCTACCCAGTGATCTTCAAATCATTTTGAAGAGGAGACCATTCTAATTAGCAAGCCCAGTGGAAGAATCCGTGGACATCCTCCCAGTATCCTGCTTCGGTGGGGGGAAAACAAGAAATCTAAAAATCATCAATATGTAAATCCACCATGTTTTCTACGAATGCCATGGGCTAAGGCTACCTGGAACTTCTCAGAATCTTTGTTTTTTATCCTCTTTATAAAATAAACCTCCAGTTTTCTCCTGAGGAAGGAGGGTCACATGACCCGGACTGTATAGAAGAAAAAGTGTGTTGGATGTCTCCGTGCAGCAGCTTCCTGTCACCGTCACGGTGCCGCCTGCACACGCATGCGAGTCGCATCTCCCCTTGGTTTCCCGTGAACTATGCAGTAACCAACTAAAGCAGTCCCTGCTTATCCCTGGTCAGCAGCTAGCAGCTTTCGGTGTTTGTCCCGTCCCGTTTCCTTGTATGTACAGACTTATTTATTGATTTATTTATTTTTATTTATTTATTCATTTTTATTTTTATTATTTACTTATTTACTTATCTAGGGTGATCTTGGCAGCCAAACTTACTCTAAAGCCGTGACCCCCTCCGACAACCCCATCCTAATCAGAGAGCTGAAGGGCATCCCTTCGGGTACATCAGCCACGGTGATTCCGGGTGCGTGCTCCCTTCATAAGTGTATCTGTTGTTTTAGACATTTCCGAGCAGAGAAATGCTAAAGTGGGCTTCAGTAGGAAATGTACATCATAATCCTAACTAGTCCCATAAAGTCTGGTTTAGTCTTTCTTGTTTAGACGTTGATTTACATTAGGAGCAATGGTAACATCTGCTGGGTGCTCATTAGCGTAGACGCCCTCAGCCCGTGTGTTATCTTACCGAATCCACAGCCTTGGAGACAAACACTTTGCATTTGCCTCATTAGTGAAGTCTAGGTGTCTAGTACATCTTTCAAAGTTGTCCAAGTCAATGTAGACCTGGGATTTGAACCCAAATTAAAGGGCCTTCACTGCTACAGAACATTGCCCACCAGAGTTGCTCACATTTGTCTTTGTATGGACCATAAATACGACATCATATCCATGACCTGAGAATTTGGTTCATTTGAAGAATTTTGTGCCTACTTTGTGAAGGAAGAATGAGTCTCATTATTATGAAGTAATCGTTTTGCCCTGTCACAGGAGCTTCCAAAGGAATCTGGGCAAAATTGGCCATGCTCAGATCTTTTAAATGTAAGTCTCCCACAAATGAGTAAGCACCTGTCTCACGTTAAGTCTACAGCGTCGATGCGCTGGCCAAGACCCAATAATGGAAAAAACAATCTGTACTTGAAATATCACTCGAGGCTTAATTAGCACAATAAAAGTGAATTGTGAAGCATGGATCGCCAAGGCTGGATAAACCACTTGCCAGGCACTACTTCCTGGCTTAATAAGATTTGAAATCAGCAAAGCCCAGCTACGCCTCCAAAAGCTGCCAGCACTGCTGTGATAGACCCGACTGCAAACATCAGGCCATCTTCCTTCTGAGGAAAACCTCACTGGAGGGGAGAAATAGCTGGCATCCCAGCAGACCAATGCCTCCCCGCCATGCTCTTGACCGAGTTTGTTCAGGAAAGAGGTGTTCACCTGTGGGTCTTACCAGCCGTAAGTAGCGGTGGACTCTCCCAGCACCGCAGCTCCCCGATTTTTAATGCACACATGACTCACAAGGGAGGGACTTTGTCAAAAACGCAGCTTCTCTCTCAGACGGTATGGGTTGGCCCAGAGCGTCTGTGTTTCTAGCAAAGCCCTCATCCCGCAGACCACAGTTTGGGTTAGGGTTAGATAATGGATGTCGGAGAACGGGTGTTCACCAGGCTTTTGTTTCTACCACTATTATTCTTAGACCCAAGTGGGGCCTGAGTAATTACCTCTTCTACCAAGATTTCCACAATGTGTGTTCTGGGAGAATTTAATTCCTTAAGATGTCCAAGTGTGTGTGGTAGGGTGGGAGCATGAGGCAGAGACAAACATAAGACTAAAAGTAGTAAAGAAAAAGGGGAGAGAGCTATAAAAACTAGATGTTTGTATGTACTGCCACATAACTGCCCTCAGAAAGCTTTCTATAAAAACAACAAAACACGTAGCCAGCATTGCTCCTGTGTCTCCCCAGCGGACTTAAATACAAGACTGCTTGAAATGTGATTTTGTTACTTTCTTTGAAGCAACTTGACACAATATAAAATATTTAAATCCAGATGCCAAACACTTTTAAAGCTACCTATTCATTTTGATGGCAGTAAATAATACCAATGGCTAACATCTATTAGATTCTTAACATGCGCTGGACTGCATCTTAAATGTTTTCAAGTTCTCTCTTTAGTCACAATAAATATCCAAGGATACATTAGTAACTATATTTCCAGGTGAAGAAACCAAAGCTTAGAAAGCAAGGAAATAAAGCGGAAGTTGTGTGAACCCTAGTCTGACCCTCATCTCTGGCCATGGCTCTCACCGGTGCATGACCAGCTACCGCCTCAGCTGGGAGCTTCCAGGCTCTGCTCCAAACCATGATGAGCACAGGACTCCTCAAGAACTAAACGGAAGGTCTAGGGTCCCAAAATATGGACCCAAAGCCATGGACCCAAAATATGCAGGTTCCACCTTTCTGATAAATGGGGAAAAAAATCAAGTCTCTGCTCATTTTTGGGTTATTCACTAGAAGGGTCAAAGTCCTAGTTTATGTGTCTCTGTTCACGATGAAGTCATAATGGTGTGCTTTGTCAGTTTGTTCAGCAATTCTCAGCCCTGTTTATTCAATGTTGGGTTGTCATTCGTGTGTATAAAACTACTCCGGTAAGTCAGAATTCCGTCTACATTTTATCTTTTCCTTTCCCCCTTCTTTTAGAAATCCCATTATTTTGTTTCCTGTTTCTGTGTGGTTTTGCCTAAGTGTATGTACACCACGTGCACTCAGTGTCCTCGGATGCCAGAAAAGGACCTCAGGTTCCTCTGCAAATGGTTATGAACCATCGTGCCTGTGTCAGGAATCAAACCTGGGACTCCTGGAAGAGCAGCCGATGCTTTGAACCACCAGGCCATCTCTCCAGATGCCTCTCCCTCCCTCTTCTCTCTTCTCTCTGTGCATAAAGAGCCCATAGGATTCTACTTTGGAAAAATATCATCAGTCTGGACCTTTCTCTATCTCTGGGGCAAACTTCCAGTTTGACACCTAACTTAAGCAACTATATATATATATATATATATATATATATATATACACACACACACACACATATATATATGTTTGTTTATGTTTATATATATACATACACACACACACATACATAAAGGTATACATACACACATACATATAGGTATATATACATATATATTCAGTAAGCAGGAATGGAGTCAGCATAGTAAGATTGCTCTGTTTAGATGTGACTGAAAAACGTCTTCTAAGCCCAAACAGGAAGTTACACATCTAAGCCTCTGAGCCCTAGTATAGAGGTGACAACTGCCAGAGAACTCAGAAACACCATTCCAGAAACTTCATTTGACATTCTAGAAAGGAGGAAGAAAAGCAGCAACCCACTGTGGTCTTTGCTTTATTTTCAGAAATAAAAACTAATCTCTAATAAACTGGAACCAGACAAAACATGACCCAGACACGGGCATGGTATTTTTTGGGAAGACAGAGATGGACCGTCGTAAGCTGCAGCCCCATCTCGCTTCCACGCCGAACGCTGTTCCAGCGTTCCCTTTAGTGTAGGAATGCTGGCAAACTGGAGCCATTACTAACTGCAAACAAAAGAAGGGGTGCCCTGCTACGCACTGCGCAGAGACATGTGCTGCTGCAAACTGTAGCTGAGAGGAAAAGTTAATCGTGTAAGTACACGGTTGACACTGGCTTGATTCAGGCAGCAAGGCCTCTCTTCCCCGGCACACGTGGACCTTTGCTGACGTCACCACCACACATCTCTACCTTGTGGATGATGCCTTAGGTGTCCTTACACTACGTTTGGAAAAATTAAAAATGGAAGTCCTCGTTGTGAATAACAAAGGAGCCAAAGGCAGGTGTGATTCCAGTCTGGGGGGGCTGCTAAGGGTGTTGTGTAATTACCCCCTCCCAGCTACACCCATCCCCATTCACCCAGCAGCAAGCAAGCCTGCCAGCTTCCATTTGCTACAGGGCCACCATTCTCACAGCAACTAGCTACTAGTCAGCTGAGGGGCTGCTTTGATATGACCCAGAAAAATACTGCCCCTCTTAACTTTACCAGTGACTGAGAACAGGCCACTGCACTCGCTGTTGCTACTTTCCAAAGAAGCGTTCTTTAATATTAAGTCACAACTGTATTTAAGTACGGAAGCATAAATCCCAGTTAGTCAAAGGGAATTGTTGAAAAGCTTCGATTGAAAAAGTCCAATAATGTGTGCAGAAGTGGAACAGAGAACATTTTAAATAATTTTATTTAAGACACTAAAAGAAGCTGGTGTTGGTGGCACACGTCTCTCCTTCTGGCACTCAGGAGGCCGAGGCAGGGGGATTGCCACGAGTAAGAAGGCAGCTTGAGCAGTGTAGAGAAGACTTTCTTTGATCCTGCCCAAGCCCACACAAGATTATCAGAGGCTAATAAGGAGTGACGAATCCACACAACCCATCAGTGTCTTCTTATGGCAACATTTATAGGATCCATTTCAGTCCTTATTGCATGAATATGTCTGTCACCTCACAATTGATCATTTTTCTGAAGCTTAAGGGTTGTGTAGAGAAACAGACCACAATTTGTATCATAGCATGAATAAATGTATGGCTATTCACTGCAGGTTGGGACCATCAGCAAAACCCTGTGGGCATTTTAATAGGAATTAATGGGAATGGTGCTAAACTCTTACCTGTGTCCCCCATGCTGACTAATTAGTACACAGTCACAGGAAAAGAGAAACAAGGTGCTCTTCAATGTGATGAGGACAGACAGACAAGTCACTGCAAACTTAGGGTGGCCCTAGGACGGAGCACTAGAAACAGGGTTGAAGGTTTAACTATTACGCTAGACATCCCACCCACCCAATCCAACAGAGAAAAGTAAAATCTCAGCCATCTCGTAACAGGGCCCCTTTTGAACATCACGGACATTCACTATAAAAATAATGATTTTTATATAAAAATATAATATATTTTTAAATCTCTGAATCCCTCCTAGCAGAAAGAGAGAACTGACTCCCATAAATTGCCCTCTGATGTACGATCACATACCATGCCATATGGTACACGCTTGTGTAAACTTTCAGACCCAGAGAGGAGACCTGACCTGACACAGGGTTTACAACATACAGGAACAGTGGAAGCCGTAGTGGGGACTGGATCTGACCTGGCATTAGGTCCACGGGCATGCAGAGAGTTCAACAACAGCTTGGTGGAGGCTGGGCACTCGGAAGGAAGTCTAACGAGTCCTCCAGCAAGACCTACAGGAATAGAGAGCCCACAACTCCTACGAGAAGGCAAGCTGCAGATCCAGGCAGGAGGTCGAAGTTGACCCAGGACAGAACCTGACACTCAGAGGGAACTAAAGATAGAGTTGCTGGCCCTAAATACCAATCCCACAGAGAAAAAGGACACCTCAACTCTACTATGACTTAGTCCTCTCCCGGACATGGTAAATATATCCACCAAAAGAATAACAGTTTCTTGAATTTTAAAAAGTAAGAAACAACCAATAAACTAATTGTAGATGTGCAAGTCCCAGCAAAGAAACATTAAAAAAAAAGAACCTATTGAAAAAAAATGCTAACGGGGGTATCGACACCAGATAAGATAAGAAATTTATAGTTAAAACACTAAATACATAGAATGAATAAAATATATTGAAAGCTGCAAAACATAAATACCCAGTAACACATAAAGGCAGGCTCACTGGAACAGCAGGTTCTCAGCAGAAACCTTAAAAGGTGGGTGGGTTTAGCACAACATATTTCAAGTTCTGAAAGCCAATGGTTGCTAACCCAGATTACCATACCCAGCAAAACTGTCTCTCACCACTGAAGGAGAAAGAGGAACTTTCTGTGATAAAACAAGCTAAAAGAATTCATGACCTCTCAGCCAGACCTAGAGAAGGTAGACCTAGAGAAGTCTAGGCTGAAGAGAAAGATAAATACTTCCAACAAACTACAAGAGAGAATAAACACACACACATCAGTAACACAGACAAGGAATACAAGACCCCAAACAACACAAAATAAAAACTTGACAGGATTCAATACACATCTTTCAGTAACCATAAATATCAGTTGTCAATTGCCCCAATCAAAAGACACAGTCCAGCAGACTGGACTGATAAGTGGTCCATCTGTTTGTTGCATCCAAGAAATGTTCATCAAAGACAGGGTCAACTTTAGGGTGAAAAGCTGAGAAAGAATCCTGAGCAAATACTAAGAAACAAGCAACTGTCACTGTTCTGTGACAAAATAGACTTGAGTCAAAACCAGTCGTAAGATACAAAGAAGGTCACTTCATACTGATTAGGGAAACAATCTATGAGGAGAATATTGGAGTTTGAGACATGTGAAAGACTGAACACAGTTTCACAAAACAAGTGCTTCTGGGTGTAATGGCAGATAAATCCAAACGCAGTAAGATCAGGGGTCTTCATTCCCTTCTATCAATGAGAGACAGGTCATCCTTTAATAGACATTTTTTGGGAGGACAGTATTACCATGATATCAAAAACACGTAAAGGCACAACAACAATAAGGGGAAACTATAGAGCAATGTCCCTAAGGAGCATGATTGCAGAAAGTATCAGAAAAATTCTTGCAAACCAAGTGCATGCACAGACCAAAAAGATCATTCCCTGTGATCCAGTTGGCTTCACACAAGGATGGCTCCACATTTACAAGTCAATAAATGTAACACATCACAGAAGACTCAAAAACAGACATCTCATGGTCATCTACACACTGAGAGAAATGGCTTTTGACAAAATCCAGCATGACTTTATAACAAAAGCTCTGAAGATGCTAGGAATAGAAAAACCATATTTCAACACACTAAAGGCTATATGCAACAAACCTATAGCCAACATTAGCGCAAATGGGGGAAACCCAAAAGCATTTTCACTAACACAGTAAGAGTGCCCTATTTCTCTCCACTCTTAATTAATATAGTGTTTGAAGTATTTGCTGAAGCAATAAGACAAGAAAAAGAAATAAAGGAGGTACTAGTAAGAAATCAGGAAGCTAACTTATTCCTACTTTTAGATGTGATACACATGAGAGCCTAAAGCAGTGGCTCTCAGCCTTCCTAACGCTGTGGCCCTTGAACACAGTCCCTCATGCTGTGGTGACCCCCCAACCATAAAATATTTTTGTTGCTATTTCATAACTGTAATTTTACTACTGTTATGAATCATAATGTAAATATCTGGCCTTAAGCAACCTCTGTGGACGGTCATTTGACCCCCAATGGGTCGTGACCCACAGGTTGAGAACCATTGCCCTAAAGACTCCATCAGAAAACTCTTAGACCTGACAACACTTTCAGCAAAGTGGCAAGATGAAATAACGTTCAACCTCACTAGCCATCGTATCAGTGCAAATTAAAAAACAAAAAAAAAAAACAATTTTTCTACCTTGCTCAGCCAGAATCATAGACATTAAGAAAACAGACAGTAACAGATGCTGGTGAGAATATGAACAAGAGAGAACGCAGGTGCACTGCTAGAGGGAATTTAACGTGGCCCAACCACTGCGGAAATCACTGTGGATGCTCTTCAGAAAACCAAAATTAGAACCACCACGTGACCAGGCTCGGCCAGTCCTAGGTATTTACACAAGGCTTCCAAGTCAACACATCACAGACATCTGCACATCCGTGTTCACCATGGCTCTATTTGCAGAGCCAAGTCACAGACCCAGCCCAGGGGCCCACCAGCAGGGGAACAGATTAAGCGTGGTATGTTTCCCAGCCATGCAGAAGACAGAAGAACAAAGTTATGTCATCTGCAGAGAAACTGAGACACCTGACCGGCCAGCAACCATGTTAGGTAAATAAAGTGGTCTCAGAAAGACAAATGCCTCATGTTTTCTCTCATTTTCAGGTCCTAGATTTTGTACAGACACATAAAATCATGCATGTATGCATGTAATAAATACATGTCCATTACATGACATACTGTGAGAAGGAGCACGGGGCTACAGAGGGAATGCCCTCCGAGTACATTATATAACTGATCGAAAATGTTCTTCGCTAGCCCCACAGGATGTACAACAAATACGCACCAATGAAAACCTTAATATGTACTTTTTAAACTTTTCGAAACTCCAGTGATCATCTTTATCTCCTCAACTCCTTCCCTGTGACTGTCTCATGCGTGCATCTCAGTGTTGCATCTGCCAGGCTCCTGGGATACAATTTAGACAACACACTTAGTGTCTCTTCTCTGCCAGTGACATGGGAATACACACCCATGCTAGTGTGGGAAGAAACAGTTCCAGTTTCTTTAAGCACAAGCCCAGAGACCACTGCCCATCAACGCACTGCTGGACCACCTACTCATTCACCTTCATAAACGTTTTTCTGAGTTACAGCATCTACCTCCAAATGCTTTTGCTGCCGTTTTAGATCTAGGAAACCATGTCATTTGCATCTTCTGATAACAATTGTGAGCTCTTTCTTCTAAGAAGTGGCACTACATGGACTCCAACACAATTGTCAGTCGACTGCTTGTAAACATTTTCTTTTGAGCCGAAAAATAAACACAAAATTTTAAGTGATAAAATGCTGAGAAATGGGTCGAGAAACTCAGAGAAATATAAGTACTTTTTCCTTGCAAAAATGTATGTTGGAATATATGTAGTAAATGTTTTAGTTGTAATTTTTTAAAACAACAGAAGTATGCTTTATAACTTTCAAACAATTAGAAAACAGACACTTACAGATGAAAGTAACGGAAGGAAAGGAAAGATGCTACAGAAGATAAGGAAAGCATTGGAAGAGGTGCGTTTACCAAATCACAAGACAGTCCAATATACGCTGAAGAATACGTGATGACCAGGAAATACAAACCAAGAAGGCCAGGCAGCACTTTTAAGAGAGACAAACTAAGAGTTTGCTGATACCGAGGTATGTAAGCTGCTAGAGTGGCAAGCCACGGGTGCAGCCGACTTTAAGGCATGCGTTACGTAAGATGGAAGTTCGTCTCTCTGCGACATCTTCTAGGAGAAGGATGCCGTGCAACATTAGGATCGTAATAAAACGGAGATGGGGCTGGAGAGATGGCTTAGCAGTTAAGAGCACTGGATTCGGAGGACTTGGGTCCAGGTCCCAACACCTACAGGGTGGCTCACAACAATCTGTAATTCCGGCTCCAGGGGATCGACTCCCTCTTCTGGGCCCTGTGGGCACTGCATACGTGTGGTACACATACATACACTCAGGCTCACACAGACATGCAAAAGAATTTTTTTAATTAATTAAAAATAAATAAAAATAAAACCTTTCTTTAAAATGGAAAGTAAACCAAATAGCCATCGGCAAGGAACTCTTAGTGTAATTAGTATACACTCGGCCACAAATATCATACAGTAGCTAAGAAGACTCTAATGAGTCTGCCACCACTGACCTAAAATGATTATAAATACCAAAAAAAAAGTGTTTTGGATAGAGCACAGGAAAATACTTTTTATGGCAAAACGTACTGATAGTCCCTATGCAATTGCAAATAAATAAAAATACCTTGAAAACACACAAATGAATAGGAGAGTACAGAACAGCTTCTGAATAGAAAAGACAGACACCTAAGTACGCAAATTCGCCCGACACAGCCACAAATGTCGCCTTAACCAGCGCTGTTAACACTGAAATGGTTTATAAATGTGACCATTTACTCCTAGTGCATCAATCAAAACCCAGCCCTCCTGGCAGGCGGGTGTGTGTGTGTGTGTGTGTGTGCGCGCGAAAACATTACTCTCAAACACATAATTCTCTAGGACGTGTGTAGAAAAAAAAATGAAAAATAACAAAAATAGACTAAGAAAAAAAATCCGTTTACTTCAAACATTTGTCTATTCACATCGCAATGGTCACTTCTGAACCCGTCAGGACCACATGGCCAGGTTTTACAAGATGACGTTGGGCAAGGACAGAGCAGATGCCCTTCGGAGGCAGCTCGTGGGACGGGGGCCTATGTGGGGTGCTCACCCTCCCGTGTTTCCTGGCTCAGCATGGCCACAGCAGCTGCGGGGATTTGGGTGGGAGCCAGAGAGGCAGGTGACTCTACAGTGAGTCTCTCGTCCCTCCAGGCAGCTTCTCTGAGCAGTTCTACTATGTGCCCAACAGAGAACAGCCATCTCCTATCAGTTGGGGACAGACACTTATTAAGAGCTGTGTGGCATGTGTGTGTGTGTGTGTGTGTGTGTGTGAGAGAGAGAGAGAGAGAGAGAGAGAGAGAGAGAGAGAGAGAGAGATGTTGCCTGGCAAAGAAGGTTGAGAGAAGCTGGCAAGAAAACAAAGCCAAATTACCCCAGGATTAGAGCAGAAGACTCCTTCTGTGATAGGAAACCCTGTGTGAAGGGTGAACAATATCTTCTAAGATCCTTGGGAGTGAGGAGCCAGCACTCACATTTCTATTAGTGTTGTTAAATCCCTGTTAAAGTAAGCAGCAACACTGTCGCTCTTAAATACACATGAGACTTCAAATAGGGACTCCTGAAGGTAAGCAGCTAGTGCAGGGCTCCTGTGGACCCAAATCGGGTGCTATATGGTTTTCTACATTGTCACCAGCCACAGTCAAGAGCAAACAGAATCGTTCGTGAACTTGTTTGCCTAACTGATTAAAATTTTGACAAAGGAATAACACCCACATGCAGGTATCATAGACGTAAGTCACAGGATCCTAACATGTTAACCACGACCCTGATGTCTTTGTTCTGGGACATTAGCTGCCACTGGGGGCTGGCTTTTGTTCTAAGGTGTCCTTTTCAACTCTCCAGATGGAAATGTTGGGACGAACAGAAGGTGACAGGCAAGCAGAGAGCCCAAACCCAGACACAGGGACAAGCAGGCAGGAGCTCAGTCAGCCACAACATATAGAGATAGAAGCATGGGGTGGCAAAGCAAGCTTACACAAATGAATAGGATAATACAGAACAGCTTCTGAATAGGAAAGACAGACATCTAAGTACGCAAATTCACCAGACACAGCCACAAATGTCACCTTAGCCAGCGTTGTTAACACTGAAATGGTTTTCAAATGTACTGTGCGGGTTTGGGCTACATTTGCTTCAGCTGCTAGGAATCGTTCAGCACGCTGAGCCTGGTCTACATGCCAATCAAGTGTGTGTGTGACCCAGGAAGGGCTGAGTTCTTCATAGTTATTTTTTGGGAGAGTAGATAGGTGGATGGATGGACAATGGATGGACAGGCAGACAAATCAACAAAGAAATTTACAGTATTCTTTTTCCCAGTGTTAAACCCAATGTCCGGTTTAACAGTGTTAAAGAACAATGTTCTACTTGGAAAGAGTATTCACTAAAGGTACTCCCAGCTGGCTTCTCCGCACTGCACATAAAAGTCTGATTCAGCAGAGACACACTGTGAAGCCTGGGTAGTGGTATTCTTCCCAGACTCACTGCCATACCAAGGCAATTAGAATAATTAATAGCAAGTAGAACTTATTGATTTAAAAATAAATTACCACAATTGGGTATCTGCAGGTTTGCCAGAGGGGTATTCTTGCTGCTTTCATTGAGACAATACAGATCCTGGGTATCTGTGCTGGATTTTGTCTCTTGGACAGTCTTGATCCACATAATGTCACAGGAACAGGTGAATGGATTGCCCGCCAGGATCCTGCGTGGAACAGAAACGCAACCTGATCAGGCTCCCTTCAGTTTCATCTTCGCTAGCGTTTACAAACGACTACAGGAGTTCCAGCCGTCAACCTGTGAAAACCACACCCACTTTCACGACGTGACAGTGCTTATTATTCATTCCATTATCTAATAATTACTGTGCTGCTGTTATGTGCAAACAAAACTGCAGAGGCTAAAGATAGCAAAGGGATGGGAAACAGCAGAACGTGTAGGAAAACAGAGCTGAACAAACACAGATATAACACAGAGCATCTCAGGATGGGGGAAAGGTGCAATTTTCGCACTTCAGTGAAGATGTCAGAGATAACTTTCTTAGAAGTATCCGTACCCCTATTCCTGACCAGGATAGAGTCGTAAGAGGTCTCACTTCAGTGGGGAGCAGAATCGTTTTGTCTCCATTTAAAATGAAATTAGAGATCAGAATCTAAGCCGGGGTCTAAGAGCCAGGAAGCTGTCTCTTGCCTTTCTCCTTTATGCAACCAGAGTCCTTTTGATGTGTGCAAGAAAATTGAGAGCAGAAGTGGGAAGGGAGGGAGGGAGGAAGAGAGAGAGAGTGAGAGAGGGAGGGAGAGAGAAGGAAGGAAGGAAGGAGAAAGAGAGAGAGAGAGAGAGGAAGGAAGGAAGGAAGGAAGGAAGGAAGGAAGGAAGGAAGGAAGGAAGGAAGGAAGGAAGGAAGGAAGGAGAGAACACATGTGCACATCCTCAACCCAGGGAGGGTTCTGGAGAATGAGGCTCTGCGCTCTCCAGGTTGAGCTGTGCAGTCTACCACAGGACACTGTGTAGAGAATGGCACCACTAGCCAGACCTCAGCCATGCTGTCTGGACCCTGTGTACTGCAGTGGGTGAGAGGAAATGGTCACGAGGAAAACAAAAACCACAGGGAAAAAATCTTTAATGCTTATTTATAATGCTCAGTGGCCTATTTAAGATGAATCCCATTTATGATAATGAACCTTTAAATGAGGCCGTTTTCAATCGTTACATAGACTCCGCCTGGCACGAACCACAGTACTTAAGACTTCCTGAGGACAGGACCTGGCTTTGCAACATCATTTACTCCTGTGGTTTTCTGATTGCATTCTAAGAATCTCAGGGATCCCTGGAGACTTTTCTGTGAGTTTCTTGGGGGGAAATGTGGTCATGGTAGACTGGTTTAATTTGTATCTGCTCACTCATCTCCAAGTATCCCGCCAATATCAAGATAGGAGTTGATGCTCTGAGACGTGGAATATGAGGCAGAAAAAAACCACCACTGGCTCAAAACCAAGTCACCCAAGATATTTCCTAGAGTCCTGAGTACACAATAGCTAAAGTCTTTTTAAAATGAGGTTATAATCGAGTAAGCTGAGTGAAAAAGTTAAGGGATGCTTTGGTTACGAACCCAGGGGTGTTCACAGGGCCACGCAGCACCGGCGTAGAGCTGGCTCCTTCCTCCTCTCACACGGCTGGTGCCCATGTTAAGGCATCCTACTAAAGAGTGAGATCCTAATCACAAGCTTCTCTCCTTCGTTCTGACAGGTAACCCACCCAGGGTTAACACTCGCTGGGTGAGCTGCAGAACAATGCTGCTAGTTAAGTTTTGAAACAAAAACTGGAAAGCAAAGCTCTACTCTTTAATTCACCCAGGAAATGGCATGCTGTGGCACCCAACACCTTCACGCGGAGCTCCTTGCTCTGTATGTTACCCAGAGCGCCTTGCTCTCTGTTACCCAGAGCGCCTTCCTCTCTGTTACCCAGAGCGCCTAGCTCTCTATGTTACCCAGAGCGCCTTCCTCTGTTACCAGAGCGCCTTGCTCTCTATGTTACCCAGAGCGCCTTCCTCTGTTACCAGAGCGCCTTGCTCTCTATGTTACCCAGAGCGCCTTGCTCTCTCTGTTACCCAGAGCGCCTTCCTCTCTGTTACCCAGAGCGCCTTGCTCTCTATGTTACCCAGAGCGCCTTGCTCTCTCTGTTACCCAGAGCGCCTTGCTCTCTCTGTTACCCAGAGCGCCTTGCTCTCTCTGTTACCCAGAGCGCCTTGCTCTCTCTGTTACCCAGAGCGCCTTCCTCTCTGTTACCAGAGCGCCTTCCTCTCTGTTACCAGAGCGCCTTGCTCTGCATTTGTATCACATATCTGCCTTTGAGGTTCCTGTGTTAGAAATGCTGAAAGCACGAAACAGCACCTAACACACGTCCTCACTCACATGTGGAAGCTAAAAAACTGGTCTCACAGACATAAGGTGTAGGTTACTGGGAAGGACTGTGGGAAAGGTGACAGAGACAGCCTGGCAGCTGGGTACAAAACTATAGTTAGAAAAAGGAAGTCCCAGCATTCTACAATACAGTAGGCCTACTGTGTTAAACAGTAATTTATATCTCAAAATAGGTAGAAGGAAATATTTTTGAGTGTTTGAGTATATATCCTTATGTACTACACACAAATGTCAAATATCGTACTGTACTCCAAATATATATAGCTAGTATCGATTTTTAAAAACTTAAGGAAATAATTACTAGCGCTTCAACTCCCTGAAGTCAGTTTATTCCAAGTAACTACCAACTGTCACTTCCACCACATGACCCCTTCCAGCTTGTACACCTGTGACCTCTCCACCAGGGGACCCACCTGTCTTCATGGCATGCTTGTGCATAAAAGGAGCCTCTTTATAAGATGCCATGTGTGTTTTGTCCTGATCACCTAACTCAATGGGCCCTCCTCCTCCTCCTGGTGTTAATTTGGGGACCATGGCATCACCATCAGTCTCCTCTCCAGTCTGTCTAGACTGAAGTCCTATCCCTGCCGCTGCTGACAGGCAGTGCCCCCTCCCCCCCCCCCCCCCCCCCCACACACACTCACACATACACACACACACACTATGCCTCAGAAGTCAGACCCGCCTGCCAGCGTTGCTGTAGTATTTCTGGCAGGATGGTTCCCTGTTTACTGAAGCAAAACTGCCCTCATCTTTCTCCAAGCCCCATGTAAGCTGTTCCCAGGTCTGTCTCTGGAAAGGGCAAGGGGCTCCCCCTTGGGGCAGCCAGTCCTCAGATGTGCACACAGCAACCTGGATGTAGCTGGCTCACATGTTCACGGCAACCTTCTCACAGGTCAGCCTTGGAGGATGGGTTTCCATTGTGGTTCCGTCTCTGGGAACTTGGTCCTGGTTTTCTGAGTTCAAGTCATCTCTTAGCCCCACCGCTGTCTGGAACAGTAGCAGTGGGGACAGGAACTGCCCCATGAGCCTGGACCAAGGCCCAGTTCCACCTCTCTGGGGTCTTTGAGAGCAGATCAGGCAGTGGTCCTGGGACCCCTCTTCCTCTACTCTGGGTCTGTGAAGCTTTACTAAGAAGCTTTGACTCCCTTTGCTTTTGATGTGTGATGACTCCGGTCCCACCCCACATTCTTGACTTTCCCAGAGAAGAAAATAAATACCAAGAAAAGATTTTTCCAGTCCCACAAGTACTGTACAAAGTCTGTGCCTTGGGGTTCTCAAGCACCTTAGGACAGCAATGGCGGTCGTTCATATTTGCCTTGTGGGGATCATGCCAAGAACTGAGCACCCTCGAAGACGCTGGGCGTTAGTCATCAACACATCCCAGTGTTTTTCCCTATCACTTCACAGCAGAGGAAACTGAGACATAAGGAGAAAAATTGAGCACAAGGGTGGACCGCAAAGGAAAGGTCACAAAGACAGGCAGGTGTGGAGCAGAGCCTCTCCCCCGGGTTGGCCACAGCCAAGCCTACACTGGGCTGCGGGACGAAGCTGGAAGAACTTTATCACTGTAATTTCCTCTTTGATTAATTTGCTTTACTTTTAGAGCTTGGATAAAACAGGAGCCAGATACAGTGAAATATAAAATGACTTTAACACAAAACTCCCTACTGTTTTTTGTTCTCTTTTTCCCTATATTGGAAAATAAATTATTTATGTAAAAACAGATTGAGATTTCAATCACCCAACTGGGGCAAAACTGGAGAAATCATTTTTCAAGAATTTTGATGCAATATGAACTTGCAATTGATACTCATTTTAAAAAAATAGTTAATTATCCCTTCTTTTGAAAATTTCCTCCCAAGTGCCAGACAAAAATTGTTACTTACAGCTCAGACAAGTCAAGGTGACGGAAATGCTTCCTAGACAAACTGGTCAGCTTGTTTCGTGTGAAATTGCTGAAAGAAATCAGATACATCAAGTGTGAATTTAAAAGGTTATGATTTAAGAATGATGTGTTCAAATAGAGATTTTTTTCAAATTTTAAATTTTTCGTATTGGGATACATATTACTTAGATCCAACCGTGTCTTTTTACCTGAAAAGGTAACTTCCTGTGCTCCCTGCCTCTCTTACGTCTCCTACACACTACAAGCAAAGAGTCTATTTTTAATATCTTTGTTTTCCCCAAAAGCTTATGTTTCATATGTTGGTTGAAAGTCCAGTTCTATGCCTAGTGGAGATCCTGACATTTCGAACATTTAATTGGAGAATATAGAATAAGATAGAACATTAGAAGCTCATGAAAGGAAGAATGAAGCTTTAAAATTGAAAGGCATCTTGAACATTTTGTGTCATGTACCAAACAAATCTTGGAACAGACATTGAATTTAAACTGCCTTTCCAGGAAAGAACACACCTGCTGACTGAAACCGTCCGATAAAACCATTTACATGAACCTTGACAGATGAATAACCCCATGAAGAGAACAGGGTGAAAACTGGGAAACAGGGCATGACTCGGACTTTATCTTGAGCTCCCCAGAAACACAGAATCTTCAGATTTAAACAAACCAATGGCAAAAAAAAAAAAACATGAAACAAAATAAGAAATAAAATTAATGAATTTCCCAGTGCATTCCTAATATGTGATTTTGTCAGGTGGATGGGCATTGGGCATTTCCCACTATCTGTTATCTCATGACAGTTGGGTTGAGAACTCTCAGCCTGCATCCTGACAGCAGGATTTGTTTACTGTTTAAATTTTACTTCAAGCTCTTGAGCCTCTAGACATGTATTTTTGACAAGTAATGAAAGCGTAAGCCAAACAGCCATTTCCACAAAACAGCTAAGACCCCTTCCAGGGGTCTCACTGTGTCTCATTCTTGCCTAGGACAGCAGGTGTCTGACAGTGACAGTCACCCTGGCCCTGCCCTATACCTGAGCCCAGTATGCTGCGTCTGCCCATTGGCATCGCAGTGGAAGCGTTCCGGTCTGTGTGAACAGCTATCTTCAGAGAGGGACCAATGTCCAGGAGCTAAATCACGGGCTAATGCCAGTCAGCTGCTGCATGGAGGAAACTAAGGCTTCTGGAACTCAGTGAGTGTGTCCTTCAGGTGAAACTCCTTCACAGAGATTTCCACCCACCTGAGCCCCTACCCACGGGATTACAGATGCCCTTGTGCCTTCTAAGCTTGTATCTCCTCCATTCACCCTAGTGCAGCATGCTCACCCACAGTAAATGGTAACCCGTGTGAAAATACAATCCACCGGGAAGTTGTAAATCAATCATACCCACATAAGTCTTTCAGAACATGACTGGAGAACGTTCTTAGGGGAGTGCGTTATATCAGAAAGTCTCCCCCTGCCTTTAGGGTTCAGAGATGTTCACATTCATCACAAATACCAGTCTTTCTGAAAAAAAAAAATTTACTTCTGAGAGTAAAATCTATTCTGCCTCTCCTCCAAGATAAATAAATAAAAGCAGAGAGAGAGAAAGAGAGAGAGAGAGAAACAGAGAAGACAGAAGCGAGGAAGAGAGAAAAGGAGACAGAGACTGGGAGAGAGGATGGAGAGTCGGCAGCTTCCCCACCAGCTCCTGCTGCCCTGTGGAGCTCCCCTCAGCTAGGAGCCACCCTCCCCGGGAGCAGCTGCTCTGTTGGATTGCCAGCAACACAGAGCAGCACGGGGTTACGGGCCAAAGAACAAGATGAGTTTTATGAAGCATACTTAGGAATGGGGCCAAAAGCCAAAAAGGAGGAAGAAGGAAGAAAAAAAAATCAACAATCCTCTTACTGTTTGATTGTAAAACTTTGCTAAGAGCCTAATTAGCACCTCGGCAAAGCCCCTGGAAAACACAAATGCCGATTTTTCTCACAGTCCCTGGGGCTTTAGGGGCTGGGCAGCAATTAAAGGCACCTACACATACATTCAGAGACCAGCTCTGGAAGGTCAGTGTGTATGGCTAACAGCTACCGTGGAACGGGCAAACTGAGGCAAAGGTGGCAAAGGTGAGCACAGGGTCCCCCTCTCAAGATCCCTAAAGGCTGAAGTTAGCACATTTCAGTGTAGGAGGGGAGCTTAGGGAGATGTCAGGCCAGCCTGGGACTGGAGAGAGGCAGCTTTTAGCACACTCGCCTTCATTAGCCCCTTGCGCCTCACTGTATTGGTAACCAAAGCCAGTGCAGTGTGTGCTCAGGAAAGCAAGAGGATACAAGCTGGTTCCTAGGGCCCTCAATCCCAAGCAGGGGCTGGGACAGGAGGCAGCTGCTAGAACTGACCCCTCTATCCCGACCACCCTCCAGGACAGGCTACCTGATTCAATTTCCTAGAGGAAGAGCCTCTCTCGTCAGTGGATGCTGAAGGCTTACCGGCAGCTCCCCACTCTCCGTGACTGCCTGGATGCTCACCTAATTTCATTGTGTCAGGCCACTTGACAATAACTACTCGAATCAATAGAGTTTTTGAAATTTGATCAATTATTGGCTCCCAACTGCTGCCTGGTAAGAAAGCGATATAGAGTATGTACCCCTCTTTAGTGACCTATCTTAAATAATACCATGTTAAGAGACAGGGCCAGATACATGACTTTATATAAGCTAGATAGAGCAGCTGAACACCATTAAAACTATTCTATTGCATAGCAACACGCACACGCACACACACACACAATCAATAAAATCACAATTAGCCATGGCCCACTGCTCGTAAGATAACGAGCACGTCAATCCCCTGAGGAATCAAACAGCAGTCCAAACTGGGGTCATCAGTAATGTGTTAAAGTATCTTTCGATCACTTGTTAAGAGTCCATCGTTGAATTTTCCAATGCTCTTTATTAATCATAAACCATGTCAAATCTCAGGGAATTCCATACCCGGGCAGCTAGGCAGAGACTTCATCTTTCTTCCCCAATTCTCCTCATTCTTCCCAAAAACTTTCTGCCTTAGCCCTTTTAACTTTTTCCCCCACCCCTCTATCTTTCAGGCCTTCATTACAGCACAATGGTACTAGGCTGGGGGTGATCAGAGTGTTTGCTCGTGACCTGCTCCTGACTGGTCACCTTCAACTGTCTATCTGTTGGGAATCTCAAGGCTAGCACAAGGGTGTGACTACGTAGGAAGCAAGGCCTGCACTGCTGCAAGGCATCTGGCTTCCCAGCTACAAGGCATCAAAACCAAAACAGCACACAAGAGTGAAATATCCCACAACAGTAATGAACATTCAAACCTTAACTATTAAAGTCATTAATTCTATCTGGGTGGCTGCAGGAGGACATTTCCCCACACTTCTCCTACTGTCATGCCTGTGACACCCAGGGCTACACACGCAAATCAGCTCAGACAGGCAGCCAAGAAGTGCTTCAAGGAAATGTGTTTTAAAATGTGCTCGGAGTTTTATCCTGTTTTTACAGAATGTTTTTTATCCTATCACATATAAAATATGAAATGATAACGACCTTATGAAATGAAGGTCTTCAGTAATATCAACACGCGCAGGCAGTCTGTTCCAGGACAGTGGATTCACTCAGGCAGGGCACTTTCCCCGGGGAGGGGGAAGGGACAGACGTTTCAAGACAAGGCCTATGGAAACAATTCTATGTCCTTCGCTCCTGTCTTAAGAACATTGTGAGGAGTTAGCCACCCCAGTAAGTCCCACAGCTCCCTCAGACTGGATTTTTGCCTATGTAGTGGGAACACAGATGGCATTCCATGAGGGTGAAACGTCTCAGTGAGACCCTGTGGTAAACAGCAAACTGTGAAATGCTGAAATGATCGCTGCAAAGAGAATGTGGCCAATGAGAACTCAGGTAACAGCCTTCCAGATTCCCGCCTGCAACTCACAGTGTGCGGCATCTGAGTTTGGGGTGGGGCCATGGACATTTTTGTCTTTTGGTTGATCTATTTAATAGGATATCTCAGGAAGGCCATAATTGATTGACTTAACCGGTATCATCCAGGAGACTTACCAGAAAACCGTGTAATAACTCTTATTTCCCACAATTGCAATTGACTTCAGTCAACAAATAGCAACATGAGTTGGGGGAAGAGCAGGTCCTACTGTTAAGACTCATCTGAACCTTTAGTGTGTCAAGTGATCGATTTTTTCCCTCCTTTTTATCAATCCTTGACACATGCTGTTGAGAATATGAAGGTTCAAAAGGTCCTGTTGTAAGGGGGAAAGCATTGGTAATTTTTATTTCCTTAAACTGTCCAAGGCCAAGTCAGCGTCTTGATTAGTTAGCTTGATGTCTTCCAGGGAGTGTGTCTCGATTCCAAGGAAAAGAATCAAGAACTCTGCATAAGGACATCGTTTTCACATCAGAGTCCTTGCCGTTGGCCCAGTGCTCTGGCCAAGATGGAAATGGCCCAGAAATTCATGAAAGGGAATAAACAGGCTGTTCTAAGTACCCCTCGGAAGCCATTCAGAAATCAAACAGAACCAAAGCTAATGTTCCTAAGCTATTATTACAACTATACTAACTTTTAAGAAGGAGGTTTCGAGTTGGCAAAGATAAACAGGAGGGAGAAATTTTTGAATAAACTGGGTCCTGGGAAACGGACAGAGCGCTCTCTACTTACACGTGCTGCAGGTTGCTGTTCTTCAGAAATGCTTTGTAAGCCACAAATTTTAATCCAGAATCCACAATTGTTCTACAAAAACACACAAGGGCATTCACGTCAGAACGAACCAGCAAATCCCTGCCTGTCGACAGCAGAGCACAAGGACTGTCTCTGAAGTAAAAGTACTCACAGGTTTCTCAGCCCCACGTAAGCTTCGACGTCATCTTCATTGATGATCTCTAACCTTTTCTGGTTTGCAATGAAACTGTAACAAAGCAGAAAGGAAATGTGGGTAACTCAGAACAACTGGGAACGCTGGGTAACTTCCCCGCACCCTTACGCAGGTGTCCTACAAGAGCCCCTTGAACCACAGTAGATATGTTCTTCTCTTGTTAGCATTGGTTCTCTGAGAATTTAGTACAATTTATTTTGATCATATTCACCCCGATCCCCACCCCCTGCGACCCCCAGATCCACCCTCACCCCTTTGTGAAGGCAACAGAGTCTAGCTGACCAGATTTCACCGTCAACGACCAAGTGTCTCATCGTTTCTCACGTTCCTGCCTAAAATACTTAGTTCTCCTCCGGTTTAAAGGTGAGAGAACTGCACAAAGTTGAAATGTCCTTAAAGTGCACCTACTGCCACTCAAATGTGCAGTGCCCTTCGGTGCCGGCCCGGGAAATGTGTGAAAGGTCGCGTTTCTCACAGTCCAGGAGATACAGTCACGTCCCCCTTTCACCTTCTAAAACTTGAAGTGCACCCCCCTCCTCCCTCCTGATCTTTCTGGGCCCAGTATTCTCTCCTTCTGCCTCTGTCAGCAAGATGGACCACATTCCACAAACCCCAGGTGGCCCCAGTGACTTCTCTACAGGAAACTACCTCTCCTTCCCAGCCTCTAAGGCTCCTAAACATAGGACTGAACTAGGGACTCCGGCTAATGACCATGATGATTGGCTGAGAGATGTGCATGTGACCTCAGTGCGACCAATGGAACTCTTCCTTAAGATTTAACACTATGAATCCTGGGAGAGAGGGGTGGGGTCTTTCTCATTCTCCGCACCCATAGCTGAAGGCTAACACAAGTCTAGGCTTCCAACAGGTGAAAGAGGCCATCCAAGAATCAAGTCAGCAAGATTTTAAGAGCTAATGAGACGGAAAATGGGACAGCATCCTGAAACTACTGCTTGGGTCTTTGGATCCAGCCATCTCTTAAGCTAGATATTACCAAGCTAGTGTAATCTGGATTTCCATCACGTGTAAACAATAAAGTATCTGATAGCACAAACATAGAGCTATTAAAACTACCATCCTGGAGTTTTTTTGTACTCTGCTTTGTATGCCAGCTGTTTAAGAACCCATCTCTATGTTCTAAAGACACAATCTCTTTGAAAAGAGAGTTTGGTTTTTTTTTTTTTTAAGTATTCTTAATATGTACCATAGTTACTAGGTCAGTTCCATAAACAAGGCAAGTAGTACACAGAGGATGTGGACGGACGGACGGATGATATACGGATGGTAGACGAATGGATGATGGTGAATGAGTGTGCTCACAGATGGATGGATAGGATGAAAGGTGACGTCTGGATTGTGTATGTATGTATGTATGTATGGTGGCTGGATAATGTGTCTACATAAGTATGTATAGATGAATTGATGACGGATGGACAATGTGTTAATGTATAGGTGGATGATGGATGACAAAATCATGGACAGGTAATAGTTGCAATTACAAAAGTACCTCAGGAAGTCGCTGTTGGGTGAATTTTCCTTTGTCATTTTTGAAAAACCATTAAGATGTATAACATATTTTAATTAATATGTTTATATATATATAATATTTTATTAATATGTTTGGCTCTAGCCAAACATATATCTCTTCCATTGGCAATAAGTTAAAAATGGAAAGAAATACCTGGAGTAATGAGGCACGAGAGCACCCAGCATCTCTGGGTCGCTACCCAGCAGGAAAGAGAAAAGGACAAGATGTATGGTAAGACCCTGGGCAAGTTAGGGCTGAGGGAATGGCTCAGTCGGTAGTGAGCTTGCTGTGCAGGCACGAGAAACTGAGTTTATCTCTAGAACACACATAAAAGGTGGGGTGTGCACTTGTAACCCCAATTCTAGGGATACGGAGATAAGCAAATCCCACGGGCTCTAGTCAGCAGTCTGGTGGAAATGGCAAGCTCCCGGTCACTGAGAGACCCTGTCTGAAAAATAAGATAGAGAGCAATAGAGAGAGCCATCCAAAGTTGAGCTCTGGCCTCCACACAAGCACACAGATGTAAGCATTCCCTCACAGGAATGTACAGATAGACACACACACATACACACACACACACACACACACTCACAAATCCGTAAGAAGAAGAAAAGGGAAAATAAAATTAGGGCACATTAAAATTAAAATTGAATGGCTGAGTATATAAACCAGACCAAAATCAAAAGATCATTTTGAAATGAGCCAAACACTGCATCAAAAACCCAGCCCCCGAAACAGGAGGTCAGTCACTTCCCAAACCCTCAGCCCTTCACAGCACAGGAGAAGGAAGCAGTTGCTAACAGGCGATTCCTTTCTCCCACCTCCTCCAGCCACACAAGGAAGTATTTTAAGACTGGAACTGAATGCTCAATTTTTGACATCAAGTTTTTATGAAATGTTTCAAAATCATCGCATTTTAAAGACATTTTTCCAAGAATTTCATTGCACTAACATTTTCAGTCAGACCACAGTGACCTCATTCTTCTCCGTGAGTTACACTAAGACTGGATTCCAGAGCACTAAGTATTTTTAGCATTTCTTTATGCCACAACAACAGGAGCAGGAGAATCAAATCAGTGGGGGAGGCTTCTTTGGATTCACCGCTACAGTGTCAGGCAAGTCCACCTTCCCGTGCACCCTAGTTAGCGCTGTGCCAGTCATCCTTCTGAAACCTTCTACATTTTACATTTCTCTCTTTGGGGACCATCAGTGCATTCTCCCTGGTAAGACAAAGCACCTGACACACTGGTGGGCATCTAAGCTACATCCGAGGCAAAAGCATGTATCTTTACTTCAGCCTTCCTGTTAGATGTTTGTGCCGTTTTTAAATGTTTGTTTCTTTTTTACCCTATGCTTTGTTGTGCTCAACAGTTGTGCGCAACAAAATGCAAAGATCTAGCAAACAGAAGGCAGAAGAGCAAGAGATGAGACGCCAATGAGGTGAAGAATTAAGGTTAAAAAAGCATCACCTTGGCCAAGCACATTCCTTTAATCCCAATTCTTGGGAGGCAGAGGCAGGTAGGTCTCTATAAGTGTGAAGCCAGTCTGGTCTACACAGTGAATTCCAGAACAGCTAGAGATACCCAGTAAGATCCTGACTTAAACAAAACAAACAAACAAACAAAAAAACCTATAACAAGACACATTGACTTGTTAGAAGAGTCAAATTCTTATTTTTCAGGTTTTTTTTTTTGTTGCAAACACTCAAGAAAACAAGAGGATAGATTTTGTCAGTGATACGTTACTATTCGTGAAAGGTAAGCAGCCGTAGGTACAGCCAGGTGTGATCATGATCATTCTTGGATCTAAGACCAAATCTATATTTCTGAAAACCACTCAAAGACAATACACAATTATGAAAATAGTCAATGAGTATGAAGAAAGGTACATGCTGGGTACATGGTTCCTCTGGTCAAAGGGACTATGTCCTGAGTGGGCAAGAGTTCCCCCAGCAGCTGATGCTAATGCCCTGGTGGTTATCCTAAGTAGAGAAGTCCACAGCCTAGCTAGCTAGCTATGAATTTCTCAGGACATCTACCCCTACGAGATTCTGCCTTAGGCTAGGGAGATGGCTCAGCAGTTAAGAGCACTGGTTATTCTTGCAGAGGACCTGGGCTTAGTTCCCAGCACCCATGTGATGGCTCACAACCATCTGTAACTCCAGTTCCAGAGCATTTAGTGCCTTCTTCTGGCTGCCATGGGCATTAAGCATGCACACGGTGCACAAATATATATGTAGGCAAAACACTTATACACATAAAATAAAAATTAATACATCTTTTAAAAAAGGAAAAGGGGATTCTGTTTAGTTGCCAGCAAGTGAGGAGTCTTGAGTACACAGGAAGCTAACAGGCAGTCCACAGAGGAAAGACTGGGTGTCCAGGAGCCCCATGGGAAGCTGCTCGTCTCATAGTGATCTGAACCGCAAAGGAAAGCAACACTTCCAAAGCTCTCTTCCTCCTTAGACTGACACGGTCCCTAACATCTGATGCTAACTGCTCGCTAATGATCTGGGAAGTCCCTCACACTGTTGGGAAGAGTGTGACCTGGAACAGCCACTCTGCAGAGCACAGTGACTGCTGAATTATAAATCTTCCCCATTTGGGGTCCAGGGATTCTACTTGTAGGTATTCACCCAAGAGAAATTCTCACATATGAGCACAGGAGAACAGATGTAAGAGCAGATGCAATGTTCCTGTGGACAAGTTGCTGCTTCCCTGGGATTCCAGCACGCAGGAGGGGAAAGCAGGAGGATTCCCAGTTCAAAACTACCCTGAGTTATACAGGGAGACCTTATCCAGAAGAGAGGAGGAGGACTTTTAATGCAGTCAAGAGGATATTACAGTATTTGTTATAATAGAGTCTAAAGCCAGAAAATATACACCCATAAAGACATCAGGAAATTTAAAAAGTGCAAAATACAGCATACATAATTGAACTGAATCAAGTATATATATATATAGAGAGAGAGAGAGCAGAAAGAGATCTCCATGCAAACTTTCAAAAGCATCAAAATTATGTACTGATATATACATATGAACCAGTTTACTTAAAAGCTTAAAAATACACAAAATGGTACACTAGTGTTTGCAGTGTGTGCGCACACTGTAGGAAGCTAGCTGACTGTGGTGAAGCTTACCTTGGAAAGGGGGAAGACCTGGGATCAAGAAACAAACCGTTACATGGTATGTCTAGCTAAATTGAAATCCTATTTCTTTTTATAAAGAGAACAGATTTATGAGAGAAGAGACAAAGTGTCCCAGCATGGATTCCTAATCCTAGTGAGCAGAGGATGTTATCTTTTTCTCTTTATGAGAAGGAGAAAGCAGAAAGGGCTGGAAGGAAGGAGAGAGGGAGGGAGGGAGGAAGGGAAGGAGGGAGGAAGGAAGGAAGGGAGGAAGAAGGGAGGGAAGGAGGGAAGGAAGAAAGAAGGAAGAGAAACAGAGGTAGGAAAGAGAACTAGAGAAGCCACACAGTGAAATGGCCACAGAAAGCCTGGCCAGGCCTTGCCAGGCCTCAGAGCACAGGTGCAGCTGAGTTCAGGTTCCTGGGTCTGCCAAGGGTTTCTTGCCAGTCAGGCCCACAGTCACCAGGCAGAAACTGAAAACTGAAGCCTTGCACTGCCTACTCTGACTTACACCTAGCGACAGAAGGCTCTGGAATTTAATCATCTCCAACAGCTCCCCAGCAAGTTTCCCCAGAGACCTTTCCCCATGGCTGCTGGGAAGTGCAGCAGTCCTGAGGGCTCTGCTTAAGAACAGTCTCCAAGAAGGTCTTCACCTACAAGAAAGCTGTGGAAAAGGCCAAGGATTTGGCAGAGGACTGTGAGAGTGTTCACCATGACAACCCCTAGCTCCTCTGACCCAGCCTTGGACTCTAGAAGGCTCCTGACCCAGAGGCTTTCTGGCCTGGGCCTCCATGGGAGGCCAGCAGAGCAGTTTCTCCACAGAAATCCAGGCTCCTCCCCCTGCCCTGCAGAGGGTGACTTTGTCCCTTCAGATAACTTAACAGCTGCCTTCTAATCACTATGAAAGGATCAGAGACTGTTGGAGTCTCCTTAGGAATCCTCTCAGCTCCCGAGCCCTCAGGACTGTCGCCCCTCCCCCACATCAGCAGTCCTTCAGAAATCACCAGAGTCACCAGAAAGCCTTCCTCCTTCCTCAGGCCCAGGCCTCACTTCAGGACCTTGAGCTGCTCTTTTCCCATGTCTGCTACACCCCAAGTATGTTCTATTGGGGTGTAGATTATTTGGGGCACCCCAAATCCGGTCCCACACCCTGGGGTGACTATCCCAAGATGCTACAGGCCTGTAGCAGATAGACAACCCCCAAATGCCCTTTCCAACCAGAGTCCTTTGATTCCTGAGCGCTCCCAGCACTTCTAACCTGTGTCCTTAAGACTCGAAATGAAAAGAACGCGTCTTTAACCAACAATCTAGTTTTCTGTTGCCCCATCTGACACCCCACAACTGAACTGTTAACTTCCCGGTTAGGGTGTCCTGTTTGTCACACACTTGGTGGTTTCCTGGCACAGAGTAAACTTATCCATGAAATGTCTGTTCTCAAATGTAGACAGACAGACATCCTCCGCCTGGAGAAGCTAGACACACGTACATGCCGGTGTGTCATAAGACTCAATGAAGACCTTACGGATAACAACTTGAGTCATGGAGAAATTGAGGAAACTAAGCAAATAGGAAGGGTGGCAATCTCAAAAGAAACGAATCATTCAATTAGGAAGTGAATTTACAGCTGGAGAGATGGCTCAGCCCTGATCACACCTGCAGAGGACCTGGGTCTGATTCCCAGCACCTACATAACCGCAACCATGTGTAACCAGTCCCGTGGGATCTGAAGCCCTCTTCTGATTTCTGCAGGCACCAGGCACACGCGTGGTACACTTATATACCTGTACGCAAAATACACACATAAGAAAGTAAATTTAATTTTAAAAATTCTAAAGCGAAATTGGATTACTGGCATACAAGTGATTCAAACCAAGTATGCGTGTGTGTGTGTGTGTGTGTGTGTGTGTGTGTGTCTGTCTGTCTGTCTGTGTGTGTGTGCGCACACGCTTAATAAGAGATAAATATTTATTAGATATATAGTCTCAGGAATATACAGAATATACATCTCACAGAACATACGGTCTCAAGAATGAGATTCGGAACAGGCTCTAGTCACTGTACTGAGAGAGGACGGTGACGCTCTTGTGGACTGACCTCACTGCTACAGTGGAAAGCCACAGGGAAAAGGCTCTTGGCAGAGTTGCAAGCACCTGCCGTGGGCAGAGACGAGGAAGAGGCTGCAGAGTAGAATGGGAGAGCACATATGTACATACATATACATGAGCGACTGGCAGCCTAGATGGAGAAAAGGCTTGATTGATACCGAGCCTTGAGGGCTGACAGACAACTCAAACACAGCCGAAGTCTCGTGTCGCCTTACCCTGTCACCGGTGCTCTCCAGTCTCAACCTGACATCTAAGTCTTCACTAAGACATTCTCCTGAGGGTAAGGATTTCCGTTCTGTGGGCTTAACAAAAGGTGGAGTTTTGAGGAATAAAGTAGTAACATTCCGAAAACTTCATAGGAATGGCTTCGAACTGGCGGCTTCCTGGAAAGGGTCTTCCTCACATTTTAAGTGATTTTATATTTGCTTTCCAGTCTATCAAGTAGGCCCGCTAGGAAATCTTCCCAAGCACAATGAGTGTCCCTAACACAGCTTTTCTTCTTTAAATATTAGCTCTAAAATAGCACTACTCAAAAGTATTGATCTCTGATACCCCGGACGCCTGCTGCCGCATCTCCAAATAGGTAAATAATAGACAGGGAGATTCAGCGGAAGGTAGGCTCATTTCAGAGCTTTGAGAGCGGTGTCCCCACGCCTAGAGCCACGGGCTGAGACAACAGCCTGACAGAATTCTCTCTGCAGTGAGCATCTTTCATGGGGCGTAAAACCATCTCTCAACTCCTGTGCTCTGCTATATTTGTAATAAGACAAAGCTCTCAGGCCGAACTTGGAGGGAGGGAAGATGTCAGCAGAGATGGGAAGGAGGAAGGGAGGACTATAAGGGAGATCACAATACACTGTGTAATTGTGTGAATTTGTCAAAACTTATTTTTTACTTTAAGAAAAATCTCAGTGAATTAAGAAAAAGAATGTCCCTGCGTTCTGATTCCACTGCTAGACAACCTCATTTTCTCAGCAAGAAAGCTGGGATGAATTTTTAAAGTCATCCCACAAGCGAGTATGTGAGGTAACGTGAGTGTCAGTACGAGACGCAGGCCCGTTTGAGAGGATTCCACGCCGCTATGGCAGCATGTATGTTAAAAGGTTAAGCTTGTTCAAAAATCTGAACTCAGCTGGCCAACTAGTGTACACTGTCAAATGTCAAAATGTCCAGCCCCCCTGGGAAGTGAGCCTCAAACATTTTAAGGACTGCTTCCTGGGCTAGACACAGAGCTGCCCAGAGATTGTCTCGTGACGCAAACTACCACCAGGAACTGTTAACTGTTTCCATTTTTTCCAGAGAAACTGAGTCTGTAGAGAACTATTCTAGGTGATAAGAAGTTATCCTCAGTTTCTCACACAGTATCAACCTCTGAGCACTGCAGCTTCAAAGGACAGCTCCCAAGCCCTGGGATTTAAGAACAGAAGTTCCAGGAAACTAGTAAGTGCTGTAGTCTAAGAGCAAAGCATTATGTGCTGGCTTCACCTCCTGTCAGCACCCCCACCTGGAGAAAGGGCCCACATCCCATTTCCCTGTCAGAGGTGGAAAAGAACAGGAACCACTTCCTACTGTGGAGACAAGAAATGCTTCCTCCTACAGGAAGCCTTCTGTCGGGGCTGCTTATTAAGATGTCAGTCACTGAGGTTGGGTATCTGTCCTAGTTCCTGAGGACCTGGTGAGTGCTGGCTTCTGTAGAAGAGAAGATAGACTTGATGAGCTTCCAGTCCCCTTCAGCGTGCAAACTAAAAGGAAAGTTCCCCAAGCCATTTGGACAAAATGCTTCCCCTCTGCATTAGTTTGGATAGCCTTGGTCTTGCCTGTGCCTGCCATCATGAGCTTTCCAACAAGGAACAGAAACATTTATCATCGGAACACATAGAGGGGTAACACAAGGTCTACATAAAGCACATCACTATTTATCAAGAAGATATAAGTTTAACTGAATTTTGCATTGTCTCCCGCGCAGACTTAAGACCAAACTCTAGCCGATAAGCGATGGGCCAAATCCTAGAACTGGGTCAAACAGGTTCACCGAGCCACGTGGTCTAGACTTCTTTCTGTTACTGATCAAACACTCTGTCCAAAAGCATCACAGGGGAGGAAAAGATTCACTTCAGCTTGCAGGTCACTGTCCAGCTTTTAGGGAAGCCGGGGCAGGAACTGAAGCAAGAACGTGAAGCAGAAGCCATGGAGTAACACTGCTTGCTGGCTTGGCTCACTCTTAGCTCACTTCCTTGTACAGCCCAGGACCATCTCCATAGGGGATGATGCTACCCATATCAGGTGGGGCTGCTCATAGTGGGCTGGGGTTATCCACAGTGAGTTGGAGCCTCTTACATCATTGAACAACTCACAACAATCCCCCACAGACACGCCCTCAGGCCAATCTGACCTAGGCAATTCCTCAGCTGAGGCTTTCCACCCAGGTGACTCTAGGCTGCGTCAAATCGACAATTCAAACTATCATCCATCCCCAGCTGCCCAACAAGGGGGCTTCCTCTTTCTTTTTTCCCTCAATGTTTTATTAGTCACTAACATTTTTAAATTAGAAATTTACATATTTTAAGATCTGAATCTCCCTATTCTCTCAAACACACACTAAAATAAATGAAATAAAATAAAACAAAATGAAAACACAGAGGACGAAGGAAACGACCCCGGCATTCCATCCTGAGCACGCCAGGCGTCTGGGTGCACCTCTACTTGCAACGGCCCAACTGTCCTTGGCTGTGCCGTCACTGCCCCCCGAGAAGGTTTTATGATACTGACTTTACTCTTGCTTTTCAGTGCCTCTGTGACACCAGTGCCCAATCCACTCTGCCTTGGCAGAAGCTGCAGAGAGATCCCTAAAAAGAGCCTCATCCATTAAAATGAGGAGGGAAGGGTGGCAAACACCTCACTTTAAAAACAACAGAATACCTCCTGTTGTGATGTGGCTCTGGAATTCCCTCACAGGCCAAGTATAAGAGGTGGTTTTTTGCCAGCATGTATGCTTGTTAGGAGATGGTCTGAGCCTTGGGGGTGGGGCTTAGTTGGAGGAAGCAGTCCCCGTGGACAGCCACATCAGGAGCATCTCTGATCCACACACACCCTCACCCTCTTCCCCCCACAATGCTCTGCCTCACCACAAGCCAAGGGTCACGGACAAAATCACCTTTTGCTCCTTTATAACTTCATTGCCTCAGGCACTGTGTCCCAGCAAACATAAATGTGATTAATACACTTCTAGTTCTTCCGGAACATCTAGAAACTTCCCCCGTTGTTAAAGTTGTTAAAAAGAAACAGAAATGGACACTGACAGAGCCAAGCGTGATTTTGGTACTTCATGTGATGGTGAATAAATCCCAGGAGGAGAAAAAGGTGGATTCTTTGTGATAACTTTTAAGGTTCCGAGGAATAAACGTATCCCCATTAGGCATTAGTCTCCGGCAAGCCACAGCAGCCTACCACAGCTCACAGGACAACCTCCTCATCAGGCAGCATGACACAGCTTTGAACTATGACAGCACAAGGACAAAGTGGTCCCAGCACTGAATGGTTAGCAGAAGAGCTGCTTAAGTTTCTGTTTAAGCCAGCACATTTATTTAGGACAAGAGGTTCAATAGGGAATTATATGAAGCATAAGTGAACTCATTCGGAGATTTGGGGTGCAGTCCACAACTAATTCACCCTGGCAGGTGCACAGGGCACCAGCCCTCTCAGATTGGAGGCACCACGGGAGGCTGGAGGAGCTTTCCTATGGCTGGAAAAGCTGCCTGGTCCCAGCTGCTCAAGATGTCTCCAAAGCCAAAACCATCTCTGCTGCCCTGTTAGTACAACTCTGAGTCTCCACCATTGGTCCAAATTCAGGGGATGTCACATCGCTGCTTCCCAGCATGCCTGGGTCTGCCTGCTGGTTCCTTTGCAGCTCATCTTCGTGTGCAGGCAGGTGGCTTCCACCTGGATGAGCACGCAGGCTGGGCTGCTCAGTCTTTGTAAAAAGATGTCAGTCCCCACCATCTGCTTGTCTGGTTTGCAAGGAGAACAGATCTGGCCTTATCCAACCATGTAGATAAAAAAATTTCTAGGTTCTAATCAGAGGAGACAACCTCCAAGCATCATGGGAGAATTTCTGCCAAATCTCAGCTCATTAAAGAACAGGCAGTGGTGAGAGGCTGAGGTTCAATCATGTATGACCCCGAGCAGGCGGTGATGGAGTCTGAGGGTGTAACATGTATGACCCCGAGCAGGCAGTGATGGAGTCTGAGGTTCAATCATGTATGACCCTGAGCAGGCGGTGATGGAGTCTGAGGTTGTAACACGTATGACCCCTGGAGACTACCTCTCCAGCCACTTCAGCCTCAGCAGACTCAATGTCTCTGTCGTGTCCCCCGGCTTTCTCCAGAAGAAACTGAAATCTACTCTGGATCTTTGTAAAGTCTGTGCACTGCACCACTCATTGTCCCTGCAAAGAAATGCTTTTCAGCACAGGGTGCCGGTCAGCGCTACGGTCCTGTAGGGTTAGGAGGCGGTCTCCTTCCTGGTAATGAGTTTTTCTTTCCACTGCCAGGAAGCTGGGGAAAGCGCTGGACTCGGTCACGGAAACTAATCCGAGCATTTGGGTAGGCAGTGCTCTGAGCCTCTCTTCAGTCCCTGTCTCCTCTTATTTTTACCCTGTTAACTGTATTATATAAAATTATTATCATCAACCGTTCAAACTAGTGAGGAACTGTTTGTCATGCTTCTAATATCCATTCAATAAAAAGTGTGTGACCATAACCTATAATTGCTCGATGTTATAGTAAAATGATACTACAGGATAAATACTGATAAAAAATAAAGATTTCACCAGAAGTGGCAGCACACGCCTTTAATTCCAGCACTTGGGAGGCAGAGACAGGGGGATCTCTGTGAGTTTGAGCCAGTCTGGTCTACCTGAAGAGCTCCAGCTCTGCCAGGGCTACAGAGTGACCTTGTCTCAAAAAAAATTTTTTTTTGTTAAAACTTTGAAGCTATACATGAATTATATTTTTAATGCATTCTCCTCTCCCTGTTACTTCAGGTAAACCTGTGTGCTGTTGATAATTCCTGAGGAAGAAATGCCAATGAAGAACCTGGCCTAAAGAAACCTGGCAGCGCTTCAGCCAACATGAATCACGGCAGAACAGCTCCAAAAGCTGTGGCCTCTGGGCCAGATGAGTCCCTCCACACAGATACTGGGGACCCATGTCTCCGCTCCAGCGTCAGGGTCAGGATAGATCAAGCACAGCAGAAGGAAAGAGAGTGGCAGGCAAAACATCAAGAAAGGGGGGGCACTGTGAACGGTGAGAATTTAGGGTCTTGTGAGGGTCTCTTTCCCCTTGGCATGGGCTTTTGACTGGCAGTTGTAAGGAGCGGGAGTGAAGAAGGTCTACAGTGTTCACGGCACTCCCGACTCTCTCCAGTGCTTCACCTTTCTACAGAAGGCATTTCTATGGAAGGCACAGGGTCACCTTCTCTAGAGTGATCCCAAGTGCAGGAGGCTGCTGTGTGGCCCTGAAATGGAGATGTCACCGTGCAGAAAGAGGGACTGTGTCTACAGCTTTTTAAAGGATCTGTTATAAAAATCTTATATTCACAGAACATGATTATTTAAAAACCACATTTCTGAGCTAGCTGGATCACTCATAACAGAAACAAGAAAGTTGTTGCCAAGAGATGAGGGAGCAGGTATGGGGTCTGGCTGTTTGATGTGCACATGTCCAGGACTGCAGACCGCTCAGACCTCTGGAAATGGATTCTGGGTTGGCACGGCACATCGATGCACAAAATACCAGTCGATCAAACATTCAAAATGCTTGGAACGTACATATTTTGTAGAGGCCTTGTAATCGAATAATAATAATGGGGAGAAATTGGACTACAAACTGCTTACCTCCAGAGTCCAGAAAGAATGGTTAGAAGCCCGCTAAATAAAATGGACGGGGCCCACTGGACACACAACAATGACAGAACACAACTGAGGCCTGAATATCAGTGGTTAAACCTGCCTTAGGCCTGCTCAGCACACAGTCAGTCAATATGCCAATCAGCTAGGCAGACAAGCGAGGCGAGAGCACCGGACAAACCAGCCCAGGGGCATTCCACTGAGCAACCACGGGAAGGACGCCAATCCTTCGCATCTGTGCTCTCCACCACAGCGCCTGTTCAGTGTCAAGGTCAAGGGTCAAGGGAAACCCTTCCGCTTTATTACAGTCCTTCCTCAGCCTCACTGACTCTCCCACAGAATACAGTTGAGGATAGACACTGAAAACTTAACAGTGAAGGGTAAACCGATTCAAGCATCAGTTTAATTGATCCTCACAGCATCCGACAGCAAAGGTCCTATGGTTACCCAATTTCCAGGTGAAGAAACAGAGACATGGGGAGTGAAGTCACCGGTGTAAAGCGACAGAGGCTGCTTGACCCACTTCCCAGAGTGCCTAGCATGTCCTTCCTTACAGCAGTGACCACACCCAGAGAGCCCAGAAGTGAGTCTGACAGCTGCTTGCACATGCCGCCTGAATCGATCAGTTTTCAATTAAAATAGAAAAACCTTCACCTCAGTCAGAAATCCGTCAAGAAATCTGGCAACAGATGTTGGAGAGGGCATGGGACAAGAGGAATCCTGTTGACTGCTGGTGGGGTGCAAATCAATATACCTCCTTGTGCAAGTCAGTTTCCTCAAAGACCCAGTTCCGTCCTGGACATACAGCCTGAGCGCTCCATGTCCTACTGGAGGCACCTGTACATCCATGCTTCCTGCTGCTCTATCTACAGCCTAGATGCCCATCAACAGGATAAAGGCTAACGAAAGCCTGGCACGTGTATAATGTGGGATATGATTCAGCTCTAAAGAAAAATAAAATCATAAAATTTGCAAAAGAATAGATAGACTCCATTGAGGCCACCCAATCTCAACAAGAAGAAGAAAGCATGGTCTCTCTCCTGAGAGAAGGGCCTGGCCTCTGACATATACACACTCATGTGGTGTAGTATAATGTTTAGAAAGAGGAGTAACAATGGATGACAATAACAGGTGGAAAGCAGGTAAAGCTCACGTGAGCTGAGAAGGAGGGAAGAGAGCAAATCCTTCTTCTAGTTTTAGCTCTGTCATGTTCTTTCTCTTTAGGTGAGTAAGTGCATAAAACTGTATTTGACGGTGAGCGTGTGCCTCAGTTAAGCTCCATAGCTTCGAACGGCCATTCTGACTGTACAGAAGGTCACTGAGATGGAGCGTTTAGAACTGGACAGGTGTTCGAGGGGCTTCTTTAACCTGCTGTGCAATGGTTACAATGAAGTGATTATTTATTATTATTATTATTAAAAAAATAAAAGAAAAATAGTGAGAAAAGGAACTTTTCATACATAGTTTCCATAACATCAGGGTTCTCCTAGAATATAATTTAGAAAAAAGAGTGGGGCAGGAAAAGAGACTGTGTCCCAAGCTGTCCTTGCCAGGAGCATGGCTCCCACGTGTTACATCCTGCAGAGAAAGGTGAGGCTGTGCTGTGGAGGAGCTGTCTGAATAGCATGGTGAGCCCACTGAACACTCTCAGGAGATACATCCCATAATGACCCTGTTCTACAGCATCCTCCCAGCTTAAAACCACAGCGACACCTGTTAGACCAGCTGGGCCATGGGCTCTTAGCTCTGGGCACTGGCCTAGGCAGCTGGATGGTATTTCCTTTGAACGCCTCAACCCAGTTCTTCTGTCTGAGGCAAAGAAGGTCCAAGGGACAACAGGAGGCTCCTACCTGATCATCCCCTCGCTTCTTGGCCAGGTGTTTAGGGTCTCTGGAAACCCCTCCTAAAAGACATCAAATCTACCACTGGGACCTACAGTGGTCTGTCCTTTTGAGTCTAACATAACCTCCCTAGAGTAAACTATGCCATGGGTGTGCATATCCCCAACCATGACAGTGTGGGGGAGGTTGTGGTGGTATACTGGGGAATCAGGTGCAACATCTAGATTGTTGGCACAGTGTGTATAAGGTCCCGTGAGCTATTGACAGATAGGTAGGGTGGTCCAACTGTGTGAAAAGAAGACTTTATTTGTGCCTTTGAAGTGTGTTATATTAAAAGGTACAGTAGGAACTGACCTGTCTCATTACCCAGAATCCAGAAAAATACCCAGAGAAGACATGCTTAAAATACATTTGTTGACTAACTAAAGAGTGAATGCCAGCCAGGTGGTGATGGCACACACCTTTTATCCCAGCACTTGTGAGGCAGAGGCAGGTGGATTTCTAATTTTGAGGCCAGCCTGGTCTACAAAGCAAGTTCTGGGACAGCCAGTGCTACATAGAGATACCTGTCTCAAAAAAAAACAAAAGAATGAATGCCTTAGCTGATACATACAGACACATCCTGATGGAGCCATAGAAAAGCCATTCTCAGCGATGAGAATGCCCATTGCTCTTTGAACTGGACATGCACAAATATAAATTGAAATAAAGGGAAATCCTGGTTCCATGAATTTCAAGATGGGCTGAGTGAGCAGCAAACCCAGCACCAAGGCACCAGGGGAGAGTTTTAATTGTCTGATTTGTTTTCTTAAAAGAGTAAGTAAAACAGCTAAAATGTTAAATTGCAAAGAGTCTCCCAAACCCACCAGGAGACCCATGATTCTGCCAAAATAAGACCTTTCTTATCAAAGGTCAACATTACAGTCAGTTCCATAATGATACCCATTCCTTTTGAAATTTTTAACTTCCAAAACCCACAGGGAATCTAAATACATACAAATGTGTTTTTACATATATTATATATACATAAAAATATATAATATGTGTAGATATATATATAGATATAGCATTATATAAACATAAACAAATGGGTGTTATTTAATTCACAGAGGAATTATTGCTTTAGATCTTTCAACACCATCTGTTCACCTATAGATCCCTCCACTCTGTTTCTAAAAGCTTTCCAATCTCATATGTCAGTTACTTCGTGATCAGGTTCTGCAAACAACTATAAAATTTTCTCAGATGCAAAATAGTGTTGATTACCATAACGCAGACCAAGCCCAGTGCAATGTCCCCAGCGTCAGCCTGGAGCGTCTCGACTGCAAAGCATAAACATGTACACTCCCAGACGGTACGTGAGACTGCCCCCAGCAGCGTGTGTTCCTGCTCCTAACATTTGCAGTTCTTTGAGAGCAGTGAACAGCTCCTGCCATCTGCACTACAAGGAGTACAAATCACATCTGAAATCCAGCGTCTCCTTCCACGTGAGACACGGTGAGTGCAGTTTCAGGAAAGCTGCAATTGATCCACAGGCTATCCACTGTTGCTTTTACACAACACAACAGGCACAACTCTTCATCATGGCACCCACTGCTCACTGGAGACCAGATGTCTCGGGGTAACGCCGCTTCCCTGGATTGTCTCTGCTGTTTCTGCATCTTCATGTATCCATAGGTCCTCATTCTCCCGTCTCACCTCTGCTGCCCTTCTTGTTGAATAAATATTCATTGGGCTTCACCAAGACTTGGCCTCTTTTCCCCTCTACAATTAATTGATTTCTCACTGTGCACAAACTAACACTGTGTGTTTTAATTCTGTGAAGATTATTTGTATAAATAAACACCAGAGGTTTGCGCATTGCTGGCGGAGAAACCAACTCGAGTGCTCTTACTTGGACTCCTGAATGATAGATGGATGGATAGACAAATGGGTGGGTGGACAGATAGGTAGATAGCAGGTTCATGAGTGCATCTCCTCATGTGTGTCCGCTGTGTTTAGAAAGCGCAGAGACACGGTGTATAGACCTGTTCTCACGCAGCATATACCCAAATGGAGTACACAAGCAGGTACGCAGTGTGCACTGGGGCTGTCATGTGACTTTCATGTGATTGGGACACATACTGGTCCTTTAAGAGCAGGGGAGGGCATGGCCTAGACATTAGTGGAGAACAGGAGACTTAAAAGATAAGGGTTAGCTAGGAGCAGAAGGTGGAAGACGGCCTCAGGCCATGGGGGCAGCCAGAAGGTCCTGAGAGTGGGTGGGAAGATAACTTGGAGCTGAAATCTCAAGACAAAAGTATTAAAGGATTAACAACACCAATAGCAAGGCCAGAAAAATGGCGCCAAGTGCAGGGTGGGGCTTCCAGGACTTGTGAGGGTGTTTTCCATTCTCGTATGTGTAAAGGACCGGTTTTCCCAGCACTGTTTGTAGAAGAAAGTTAGACAGTGTGCTAATGACCCAGACTTCACACCTGAACCCCCACTACGCCACCAAGGAAAGGTCTTCCCCTATGTCATCATGTGTATACCCACAGCATGGTCTACCCTCCTGACATCAGACCTAAAGAAAAGACAGGCCCCAGAGATAGATTGGATGTATTTAGTAGAAATTCTGAGGCCCCAAGCATAAGAACGAAGGATGTGATCTTCAGGTAGGACCCCCTGTTGTCTCTCGAGCCTTCCCTCACCTCCTGTGAAGGAACACGGTGAAGACATACAAAATACCTTCGAGCTGCCAGGACACTTCACAGAGCTAAGAGCCATGGACCAATGGTCTCTCACCCCCTTATTGTAGTTTCAAGCTGAGAGACTTCCCTAGAATGGGGTAAATGAGGGGTGTTGTCCTGGTTAGTTTTATGTCAACTTGATAAAAGCTGGAATCATCTGGGAAGGGAGAACCTCAATTGAGAAAAATGCCCCTACTACATTGGCGCGTGGGCCGATTGTGCCCATCTGTACCAGGCCAATCTGGTAGGTCAATATTTTTTATTGATATTGATGGGGTGGGTCCGTCTCACTATGGCAGTGCCACCCCTGCACAGGTGGTCCTGGTTTATAAGGAAGTGGGTTGAACAAGCCATGAGGAGCAAGCCAGTAAGCAGCACTCCTCCGTGGTCCCTGCTTCAGTTCCTGCCTCCAGGTTCCTGCCCTGACTTCCCTCGGTGATGGACTGTTATGGAAGTGTAAGCTGAAATAAACCCTTTCCTCCCCAAGTCGCTTTTGTCTCCGTGTTTATCACGGCAACAGAAACCCTAACTAAGACAGGTGCATCTCTCCAGAGTCTCCAGTAGGGCCACCAGGCTGTTCAGACAGCTTTGAAGGAAACAGCGTGGTGTGCATAGCTCGGGTAGAATCGTAGCTTAAACACATTAGGTGAAAACAACCGAGATGCAGTACAGTGCGTATAAACAGACATATCTGCGTCTGTGCTACGAGCCCCAGCAGACTATTTCCGGAAGGAGGAACAGACTGAAACGAGAGAGTAGTTGTATTGGAAAGAGATGGAGGGACTGAGGACTGAGGACTGCAGCTTCGGTTAGAAGAGAAACTGACTTCTCAGAAGACACTCGCCCATGCCGCTCGCCTTGTTTATCACGCTCAATATTACTTTTTTAAAGCATTTCAGAGGAAAACGTGTAAAGTTACCCTAAGGGATTCAAAAGGCTCTGGGGCTTGAGAAACAATGGATGTGCGATCAGAGTGAAGGAAATGGGGGGAGGGGCGTCTGTCTGGGGATCCAGGCCTGGACACACCCTGATGGAGACGAGTCCCCACCAAGCTTAGCCTGAGGCCAAACACCTCAACTGTAGAAGTAAAAGCCCTGGGCCCTGATTCCAAGATCACCAAGCAACCCTTCAGCTATAATGTGCTCTTCTTTAGAGATCCACTTGTGTAGAAAGAGATTCTTGTGCTTATCTCTGTGTTCTAGCCCATGCAAGATTATGTGGGCTTTTTATATTGCAGCACAATGACAACCAGGGGGGAGGGAGGGACAGAGGGAGGGAAGGAGGGAGGGAGGGAAATGAGAGCCCTTTGGTTATTTCCTCTTTGGGTATGAGAGCTCCAGAGCAATTACTAGCAGTGTCACGACAAGATCAACATTTTCACAAAGGCCAGTGTCATTCCCGTGCCTGTTCTGACCACAGGGCTACATATACCCAGAGTGGGTGAGGAGTAAGCCTTCAGACCAGGAGCTACAGCGGGGCATGAAGGAGAGGATGGCAGTGACACAAATTAAATCGTGCTTCATTAAGTACGTATTTGATACTTGTTCCTGTCTCAGAACAGACAAGCAGCCATTCCCATCACACCCTGTGTACTCAGCACAGTAACCTACACAGAGAAAACCCCAGGAAATATTTAAAGAAAGAAGGGACAGGTAAAGGGAGAAGGAGCAAAATGGACAGCAGAGTTGAAAGGAAGTGAATATGTTTGTTCAAGAAATGTTTGAGGAGTTGAACTGATAGATGAATGACTACAGTGACTTGGAGAGAGAGATCCAGGTTTCCAGCCTGTGTTCCTAAGTGGGCTGCGTGTCCACCCATTAAGGGCAGGGAGCACTGGGATGGGCTGGGGACACGGACCATGAGTTCCATTTGTGAGTTCTGAGTGTGACACACTACTGCATATCCAGATATGCATATCCATATCAATAACAGCTAAGCACATGGACCCAAGATCATCAATGGGAGTTCATGGGAACACGGACAGATTTCATCCCCATGAAGAAGCCACAGATACCATGCCTGAGGGTAGAGTAGCCCAGGAGAGAAGCATCTGTCAGACTTCAGGGACATCAAGTTTCAGCAGAGGAAGAGAAGAGAATCCACAAGAGAGGCCCAAGAGCAGCAACACCATGGTGGCCCCACATCCAGGGAAAGGGTTCTTTAAGAAGGAAGTAGGGGCAGAGCCATGTTCTGCCAAGAAGTCCCCTGGATCGGAGAAGAGTGCTGCAGTTTAAGAAGGTCTGTCAGGATGGGGGTGGGAAGGGCAGGAGTGGAGAGACACACATGACACAGACCGGATCTGGCAGGGCAGGGACTCCTGGCATGTTTAGCTGTACTGTCCCTGATAACACCTGTTGGAGATTCTTTAGTCCATTGATGAGCAGAAAGATAGGATTTGATCCTGCTGACGTGACGTCATCCATCATCATCGTCACAGAATTTAAACCAAAGAGAACAGGTGAGTTAGGAACTCACAGAGCCTTGTCCACAGAAGTAGACCAGATGTGTCAAAAAAGTGGTCAATACACATGTAGCCGTGAGTTTTGATTAGAAACCAACCCTTGAGCTGGCTGGTGTACGTGCTTAAAATGTAGGCAGACGTGTTTAGGATAGTATCTCCTCCCTGCAGCGGGGATCTCAGTTCTCTTAGTCGGACCCATGGAAAGGACACTGCCCACTGCAGCAGAGAGCTGACTGAGGAGGGTGACTTAGGGAAATCCTGCATGTGAGATTTCTGCCACCAGCCACCCATGGCACCCCAGCAGGCTCTGTTAAAGAAGGGCAAACACCAGGATCCACGGCTGATTGTTCTGCAGTCAAGGAGTCTTTTAGGGATTGGCCTCCATCTAGGTCTTTACTTCAGCATTCAAGCTGGTGAGAGCCAAGTGGTTGATCTAGAAGAACCAACAGTTCCAGAGGGGCCACCCCCTCACGCTCTGGTAGTTTCCACCTGCCTTGCACATTGTTTTGCTGCTATAACAAAATACCCCAGGCCGAGTTGATCTAGTTTGCAGTTCCCCAAAGCCAAGTGCACAGCACATGTAACTGCTTGGTGTCTGGTGAGGTCTCAGACAGCCATGCAGAATACAAGTAGGGGTACCTAGGCATAATGACACTCTTACAGCAACCCACTCCCACTGGAGTGAATACAGTCACACAAGAGCTGGCTCACTCCCCTAAACCAGAGTAGCCCCAATCCATCCACGACCTCACTGGGTTTTCCCCTTAAGTCCCCCCACTCCTCCATAACACTCCATCCATGGTCGATTCAGCCCCCACTGGGTTCTCTGCTGAGGTCCCCCCACTCCTCCGTAACAACGCATGGTGACTAAGGTGCCAGCACAAGGATCTGAGATCAGACCTGGCAGACATGTCTTCCTGCAGAGGCTCCTTTCACCTGTACCAGGTTCCTTCACCCATTTTCTGCGTCATCTTATTCAACCTGAGTCCAGCTGAAGGAAGAGTGTTCTAAGTCACAGGTCACCTGCCCAGGAAGAGCAAACAAGACTCATTCTTATCTATTTATCTTTCTATCTCTCTCTCTCCCTCTCCCTCTCTCTCCTTCTGTGTGTGTGTGTGCACGCGCGCGCGCGCGACTGTGTCTGTGTGTGTGCTGTCTGTCGCACTGCGCGTGTGTGTGTGTCTGTCTGTCTGTGTCTGTGTGTGTGTCTGTCTGTCTGTCTATCTGACTGTGTCTGTGTGTGTGTGTGTCTGTCTGTCTGTCTATCTGACTATCTGTTTGTGACCTGGGAACACTGGGAAAGGATGAAAAGTGGCACAGAAGTAAGAAATAGCCTAAAAAGCCACACAGGGAAAGAGACAAAACACCAAGGTGTGCTGTCAGTTTGGACTGCTATAAACAAATTTGTGAGAATAAGTCATTTTTGACAACAGAAGTTTATTGTCCATAGCTCTGAAGTCTAGCAAGACCTAGATCAAGGTCCCAGCAGATTCAGTGTCTAATGGAGCCTATTTATCACAAGTGGCACTTTCTGTGTGTGTGTTTCCACTATAGAAAAAACAACTGAGCTTTTAAAAAGACTTATTTATTTATGTATATGAGTACTCTATCTGCATGTTCACCTGTATACCAGAAGAGGGATCCCATTACAGATGGTTGTGAGCCATGTGTGGGTACTAGGAATTGAACCCAGGACCTCTGGACAGCCAACACTCTTTACTGAGCCATCTCTCCAGCCATTTTTAGAGAGCACTCTTTCTATTCATGAAGGGTCTGCCACCTATAAATCGGGGCGGTGGGGGGGGGGGGGGAGAGGAGCACAAACATCAACCCATAGAACAGGAGAGAAACACGACATCTGAAGAGCCAAGCCATCCACAGCACCCTAGAGCAGTCCTAGGACAGCTTTGAAGCGAAACTGGATCCAGTTAAGCAGAGTAACTATGGTTTGCTGGCTTGCTTGGGTTTTTCAGTTCGGTTGGCTGGTTGTGTGGGTGGGCGGGTGAGTGGGCAGTTGGCGGTGGGTTGGGCAGTTAGATGGATGGGTGGATGGTTCCTAGTTTGGTTTTGTGATGCTAGGGATTGAGCCCAGAGCCTTGAGCCTGCTAAGTGTGCCTTCTACCACTAAACCACTTCCTCAGACCAGTTTGTTTGTTTTGGAGAGAGGTACTTGGTTTTGTTTTATTTTTATTTTTTAATCATACCCTGCCAGGGAATCTAAAGGTCACCATGTCAAGCTCTCTTGCTCACACATAACAAATGAGTAAGGCAACTTCAGCAAAGAAATAGGGCCTGTGCATAGGGAGCCAGACTCTCTCACCTCACAACAAGGGCTCCGAGGCCCATGAAGTCGAGCAGTCCCTGTGACGAGGCTCATATTTACACTGATACATGCATTTATATTTTATATTATTTATTTGTACATGTGCACACATAGGTGTGCATGTGTGTGTGTCTGTGCATCTGTGTAAAGTTCAGAGGATAACTCGCAGGAGGCCTTTCTCTCCTTCCACCGGGTGGGTTCTGGGGATCGAACTCGGGTCCTCAAGCTTGGCTGCAGTCACCTTAACTGCTGAGCCATTTTGTTCTCTCGTCCCTTTAAAAACTTTTTTTTTCTGATCTTATCTTTTAAAATTGCACCATATTGCACAAGTGTTTGAAAACTCCAATCCCAGCATCTTTTGACTCAGAACAGTTTGCATTTGTGTTGAAAATCGATAAAAGACTCAGAAGACAGACTTCGCTATGAGATGTCCCATCAGGCCCTGGGCAAGCAGTACAATGATTGAAGTTAGAAGACTAACAAGACATGGAACTTCTATTACCAGGAGAGTTCTATAAATCACCGCAATTCAACCAGAAGGTCACAAAGAGTGACGCTGTAGCAGAGATTTATATACCCATAGTCACGGGGTCTACATGAGTATCGTTCCGAGGAGTATGGGAATGCAGAATCATTACGGGGGACACTGGGTGCTAAGAACTAATTGGTCTTCATTTGAAATAGAAGAGGAACTCTAGATAGGGCATAATTAATAGTCTTATTATCTATGAGATTAAAAATTACTAAAGTCACCCCAAGTCATGTATCTTTTAACTGTATAACAGACTGCAAGAGAGCTGAATGAAAGTGGGGGGCTGAAGGGAGACGGGGTGAGACATCAGCCCCCTCCCCCCACCACAGTGCTTAGTCTGTGGACATTTATCCAGGATTCTTTTTGCTTGAGTTCTGGAAACCTAATTGAGGCAACTGCCGTCCAGGAGACCGGGGTCCAATCCCTAACTATTCCCTACCGGACCAGAGAGCACTGGGCAAACAGGTGAGCCTGGCAGTCCCTCAGAGGCTGGCAAGTCCTCACCAACTTCAGGGTGAGTTCTTAAACCTAAGCAGACACCCAAAGTGACCAGAAGTGCCCACCGGGTCCGTCTCGGGCAGACATTCCACAGGAAACCTGAGCTCTGTCTTAGAAGTGTTTTCTCACTGGAAATTCCTGAACCTTGACAACACACAGGATGGCTGCTAAACGGGCCCTCAGGTTTTCTCCCTGACTGGTCTTCTGAGCTGGGTCTGGTGTCTTAGAGCACTGGGGAAGAGGGTGAAAGAGAGGCCAGGGAAGAATAAGCAAGTACTCTCTGGCCACAGGTAGGAGCTAGCAGACATTATATAAAGGGCTGTGGGTCCAACTGTGACAGAGACTTCTCTCTGTCCTGTGTTCTATGTTCACTCTCCAGTGTCAGCCCGCCATACTGGTCCACTTGGCATTCTGCATCTGTGCCAAGTCATGAGGCCTTCCCTTTGAGCCCAATTTTGAGGATGAGCTGTGTAATGAAGAGCACCGTATGTACACACATTTTTTTCAGTGTATTTCACTTTTTTCAGAAAGGCGTATCTTTCTGCGTGAAGGTGAGGTCCTTGCTTTGGAATCTGTAACAGCCGGGCCTCTTTAATTACTTCGACCCACACAGACTGTGTTTGCACAGAGCTGGCCACCCCAAACTTATCTGCCTGGTGCTGAAACTCCTCTAGTGGCCTGGAGTTGGTCCTCAGTCTGAAGACAAAGAACAAAGGAGAGAACCCCAGGAGAGAGGACTTGGGGTTAACTTGGATAAAAGGAGACAGACCTCATTCCTGCAAGACCTTGGGGATTTTGCAAAGAGGTGGGGATGGAGGTTCTAGCATTCCCTCTGTTCTCTGTGGCCTTGATTTGAAGCAGCCCTCCTGAACCCTGGCCTTGTTACCCCACCATTAGACCAGAACTCCCATGCCAACAGCAACATAGTTTGGGGGAGTTCAGAGCAGGACACTCCTGTGCCACACCAGAAGTTTTCAGAGACACACTGCTCGCTCACAGCACCATGTACTCCCTCCTCTTCCACTGCTGGTGCAACGACTGGAGCCCCCACCCCTAGCTGAAGCTTTGGGGAGCTGCAAAGCCAGCAAAACCAAAGCTCGCCATTTACATGGAAGCCAGAATCCTCCAGACCAGGTAACCAGTTAGTGATGTTTGGGGTGGCATTCCACAAGTCACAGCTCCCCACTTCTGTGATGGACTGGTTTTGAAACTCTTGGAGAAGGAACTTAGTCTCTGCACGCTCTTTTTCTTTGGAACGCTGTGACAACTTTGGAAATATTCATGCACTCATCTCCAGATCAATATTTATGATTTCCCAATCTCCTGGACACTCCAGAGAGAAGTAAGTGGTGATGGGGATCCTGATGGTGTGGGATCTTTGCCTTTTTAATGGAGATCGACCAGCAAACAAATGCAGGTCTAAGACTATTAGGCTGCTTCAAAGCTCAGACCTCTGCCATGCCGCACAGCGGGTTGAGATCTGAATTTAAAATAGCTCAACAAAGTAGATCATGAAAAATGACCGGGCAACTATCAGTAATCTGTGGTTCTAGGCTCTTCTGCACTCTGTCTCTCTATCTTTCTATCTATCTATTTCAGTCTCTCTCCCTTTATCTTTCTTTCTCTATTTCTTACTCTCTTCTCTCCACATACATGCATACACATACACAACAAACAAAAATTCTGCCATCTATAAATAATCTCTCTCCTGAAGGCCCTTACTGATTATATATATATATTTCAAAGGGCTGGCAGATCCAATGCCATATTCTACCTCATGGATTTTGAATCTAAAAAAAAACACTCAGAAACACAGAAGAGTCAACTTAGCCTAAAGATGATGCCAGTGTATGGTTCAGCCAATAAAAGCTTAATAATGTTTCTCTCCTTACCAGATGAGGAATAAGTTCAAACTAAGGAAACTGACTTGCTACTTAAGGCAAAAAAAAAAAAAAGTAAAATGAAAGGGGGAAATTCAATTTCCCTTCCCTAGCTGAACAAAAACTCTATTTTTTCATACTTCAATGGCTTAGATACAGTCAGAGATCATACGGACTGTCCCTAGGGGAAAAGAGACCTCAACCTTCAGCTGTTCTGCCAACTCTTCATCCTACCCAACATTTTACCGGGGAATATTGAAAGAGATAAACAAATGGTTTATGGGCTAGAAACAAGGAATGACCTTAAGCAGACCTACGCTCAGCACGAGGGAGCAATGACCACATCACTTCAACCTCCCACCGATCACTTGTAACAACACATAACTCAGGCTCTTCTCTGAACTCCAGGCACTCTGAATTCCCATAAGGAAGTATCACTTTCCAGAGAAGAAGGAAATCAAACGCATTTTCTTGTACAGTCAGAGATGGGAGGTGGGAGAGAGTAGGGTCAGAAGGGTCACGGGGCTTTTTCGCTGCTTTACCCAGAGCAACACAATGAGACTGAGGATACAAAAATGAAAGACTCCAGATGGCTATGCTGTGCGGAGGTCCGCACACACCTCCGCTATGTGGACAGCAAGGTCTCACCTCCGGTTTGCACATTGTACAAGATAATGATAGCACTACATTCATTAATAAGCTCAGTGTGACTTGTGGCACACACTCAGCTCTTGCCTTAGAATGATTTCTTTTTATCTCATGTGCATTTGTGTTTTGCCTACATGTGTGTCTGTGTGAAGGTGTTAAATCACTGGGAGCCGGATTACAGACAGTTCCGAGCTGCCTTGTGGGTGCTGGGGATTAAACCTGGGTCCTGGAAAAGCAGCCAGTGCTCTTATCCACCAAGCCATAGCTCCAGTCCCAAAATGCATGGCTCTTAAATGCAGAAAAACTGTACTCCAAATGTAGGTCCACCAGCGGAGGAGCTGTAGAGTGAATACCACCATACCGATGCCTTTGGCTGAATCTTTTGTGAGTGCCAGGATGTTTTAAATATAATTAATCACAATAGCAAAGCTTATTAAGGTACCTGGGCCAAAATCAATGTATTAACGGCAGGGCATTACTGCACTTAAGCAGGCAATAATAAAATGCTCATAGATGCTCAGACTGTAGAAGCTGTGGATTCTATTTATGTTGCACTAAGAGAGATAAATATCGGACTTAGTTCCAAACATTGCCCCCAATTAGGAGGAGATATACCACCCAAGAAGCTCAGCAAAAGATCCCTATTGGCCTTCACAAACGGGAAACTTGCTCTAACAGGTGAAGATGGGAAACTAGCCTTAACTGTGCACTTCCTACCATTTGGGTGAGACTCACCTTGCCTTGGAAACACACCTTGGCCTCTACACGATGGGGGCTTAAATGTCCATAATCCTAATAGCAATGAACTTGCATGTGGCATCAGTACTGCTTTATGGTTAACTTGGCATTGCTGTGGCGCTGACTACTTACAACCTCAGGAGCTGCCACTTAGCAACGTGATACAGAGGGGACATTTGCGACCCTCACACGGAGAAATACAGATCCAGGCAGAGCAGCTTAGCCAATAGATGTGAGACAGAGGCTCCGACACAAGGATCTCTAATGAATTAGGTCTAAACAATGGCCCTCACAGTACAATGCCAACCTGACTTCAACTTCTACACAAATACGGTGTCCTACCTGTTAGCTAATCTATGCAGACATTTTCAAAATATTCTACCATCTCTCTCTACGGACACTACGGGACACCATGGATGAAAATGCAGACACTAAAAGATATATCACCATTTGGCATATGTAGTCAGCTGTTACATTAGCAAGTTCTGAGGGCAGATCATTCCTGTTTCCCAAGGCCAGAAGCACCAAGCTTCAGGAGTAGACTGGTAAACTAAATTGCTAGCCCAGCACACATTAGAGATAGTACCGGACCAAATAACAATGCTTTTTAAATGTGTAGTTCAGTTCCAACTTTAGCTCCTATCTACCAGCCAAGTTGTATAAACAAATATGATCGTGTAGGAAAAGGAGCACAGATGGTGTCATGTAAGGCTGAGAGAGAAACTAACTCAACTATTGGTATTATTTTGAGTTCAAAATAATTGGTGCTTCCCAAAGAAGCATTGCAATACATTTTACAGATGAAGATGCTCAAAGACCAACTGGATGGGCTCAGGCACCATTGGGGAGCTAAACAGAGAAAAATTTCTCCTTCCAGACCTTGCCTCTCCCCAGCCTGATGGATATTACCACCTACTCCTATACCCTAAGCACTCAGCCACACACACTGCTCCGTTTCCTCAGTATCAATGGATTTCCAAATCAGAGGAGGGGAAATTAAGCCAGAGTACGAACTGGATGTCTTGACGGAACGAACCGCTGTGGCTTTTGAAAATATGTTTTTTTATATATATATTTTTTTTATTTTTAAATAAGAAGCCACTTTCACATAGAAACGGGGCAACAGCATCTGCACGAAAAGACATAAAAGGCTCTGTCCAAACTGTTGGTCTCTTGTATACATCAGGCAGAAAGCTCTGGAAAGCCGGAAGTAGTGCTCTTTGGATTTAGAGACACTTTTGTTTTTTTTTTTTCAAGCTGGTCTTAAAATGTTACAGTAAAACAATTGAAGTGAAAATCAAGCACTGTGTCCAGTTTCGTTCTTCATCTGCTGTCTATCATTAGATTTTTTAATATCTAGCAACATCTGCAATATCTAGCCGTGTGAACGCAAGCACCTTCCCGGTCTCCAACCACCAGAAAGGCCCTGAGTTCCACTAGACCCCTCCCCCCATCTGACTGACATCCACCTCTGAAAGCATGGGCTCTGAGAAAGGCCACAGACTCTTTAGACAAGCCCAGCACACACAGACATTGCCAGGGCCATGCCCACCGTCCCCTCCCACTGGGCTGCTGTGTTACTGGAACCTGGCACCCTGGACTGAGCCCAGAGCCAGCTGTTCAGGGAAGGACGGATCAGCTCGGCTCTGCCGGGCCTACACACTCCATTTCCTTCCACCCGCATCCTAAAGCATTGTCAGCAGAACGGCAAGATTAGAAAGGATTCTTACTTACATTTAAAAAAACAAAACAGGTTATCTTGATGCTTTTGGCATTGGCAGAAAACACTGTTGTATGCTGGGGGGGGGGGGTGCATGCGCACTCGCCAACCGGAAGGCCCCAGCCCAAGCCCTACTTTCAAGGCTGCCTTTTTCAGCCTCAAACACTGTGAAGATCACCCAGTAAACTTAGCTTTATAATCCTCGACACAGATGAATAGAAACACATGTCTTAGAGACATGAAATAGCAAAATTGCCAGGGAAGGAAAACAGCAACCTCCAACACAGGGGAGAGGGATCCAGAGTTCTTGCTCGGTAGTGTGTTTGTCACAAGACAACTGTCAGGGAGAAGAGAAACACATCTTTGCTTCTCCATCAAGCTAGGACAAGCTGTCGCCTTTTTTAGAGACGTGAAGATCCAGGATTAAAGATACCATCCATCAGGGTACAACACTGCTTTGCCATCTAGCCTAGTCCTGGGAATTATTCAATGGGCAATTAAGATTTATAATCCAAATGGTCTCAAAATCATATCTCTGAAAAGTCAAGTCCAAATTAAATCAGCCCAGGCTTTTAGGCTTCCCGTGATCACATTTTCTCTCTCTCAAGTGCTTTTCAACACTCAGAACTTCTCCTCTTACAGAGCATCCTCAGAGTATCTCTCCCAAGCAAGATCTGACAGATGAGAAAGGGAAAGTGGTCAACTCCAACCTTAGGGGAAGATGTTAAGGGAGAGACCCTCACTCACTTCCTCCAACCAATTTTTGGGAGTTAACGATTTTAACCACCTTTCTCATAAATAGCCCTGGAACTTCTCACACAACACACACACACACACGCGCGGTATTTTACCAAACAAAAATGTTCCAATATAATTATCATATATGGAAAGCCTAAAACACAACTATCAGAACTTTGAAATGAAAAAGCACATGGAATTCCTTCCCAGGGACGTATTTATGATTATATTTTTCTCTCTGTGAAATCTTCACCTGCTGGCTGCCTTGAGCCAGTGAAATAGACAGGTGAGCGATAGAAGCTTCCATGCCTGCATCTCTAGTCTCTGACTTCTCACAACGCTTGGGACGGTCTCCACATCCAGGGCATAAACCCCCCTGCCCAGCCTGAGCCCTGGAGTGGAGGACAGAAAGGAGAAAAAGTACAAGGAACTCACATTTCGGTGATGTTCTCCGGGTCGACGCTGTTAGGTCCCAACCTCGGAAATGCCACGATGCCTGGAGAAGGCTCGGTACACCAAATCCTAGAGGCAGTGCATTTGCAGGACACAGGGCAGGCTAGGGAAGCCCTCCAGAAGCCCAGAACCAGCCAACATAAGCCCCAGAGCCGCGCCATGGCGGGTCCATGCCACCTCGGCCAGGGCGACATCCCTCGCCGCTGCTGCCAGTCGGTAGGAGTGCGTGTCCCTGCGCTGCGCCCGGCGTCCCCCGCCGGAGGGGGGGAGGCCTTCCCCGCGCCCTCCTGCCGCTCGGGGCTGGTGGCCTCCCGCGGAGTGGAGCGTACCGGAGGCTGAGCAGGTTGGCGTGGGCCGAAGGGTTCACAGCGGCCGGGACATCGCGAGCCGCTGCTCCCAGTCACAAGGCGGCTGCATGGTCCTACGCGCCAGGCGCCGCTCGCTGGATCTCCCAGGACTGTCGGAGTCGCAGAACCGCTAAACCGGCACGGATATCGGTGCGCACCTCAGGGCTGAGGACGAACAGACATGAATGAGACTAGGCATCCTCAACATCAGAACTGGGACACAGACCCTCCCGCTGCGCTGTCCTCACCCCCACCCGACCCCAGCCTGGAGAATGGAAGTCTTGAGTGCCTGGCTCCCTCCCTGGAATCAACTTGCCCCACGGTGGCTCCCCAGTGTGCCCGCCCTCCCTCCAAGCCTGAGCCGAGGCAGGAGAGGTCGGGGAAGGGTCTTTGCGAGTAGATCCCATGGCACAGCCGAGCCAAGGACCCTCTAAAGAGGACTCGGAGGCTGCGGCGGCGACGGGCCCCCAATGATGCTGCAGAATCCTCCCCGGCCGCTGGGCACGGGGTGGAGGGGGCAGGTGGCGCGGCGCATCCCACCTGGGGAGCAGCTGCGGCAGGGGGACAGTGCTGGCCGAGGCGGCCGAGGACTGTCCGTGCGGTTCCTGGCCTCCCGCACCGAGCGCAGGGAGCGGAGCGCCCCAGCAGCAGCGGTGGCGACTGGGCTCTAACCCGCTGCCGCCGCCGCCGCCGCCTCTGCTACTGCTGGCGAAGTGACGTGAGGGCTGACGCAGAGCAGGGGCAGAAACTCCAGAAAATTAGTATGAGATCCAAACACACACACGCGCGCGCGCGCGCGCGCGCGCACACACACACACACACACACACACACAGACACACACACGCATAGCACCCTCCAGACAAAAGCAAGGCAGAGGGGAGGGAATCTGGGGGCGAACGGGAGGAGGTGGCTTGGTGCCAGCGGCCAGGCGCAGAAGGCAGCATGTGGGAGTGCACACGCGCGCGCACGCACACACCTTGGCGGGGTAGCTGTGTGCGTGTGCGCGTGTCTGTGTCTCTGTACATGTGTCTGTGTGCGCGTGTGTGTCCGTATGTCTGTGTGTGTGCGTGTCTGTGTGTCTGTGTATGTGTTTGTGTGTCTGTGTCCACGTGTCCGTGTCTGTGTGTCTGCCTGTGTCCGTGTGTCTGTGTGTGTTTGTGTGTCTGTTTGTGTTTGTCTGTGTGTCTGTGTCCTTGTCAGTGTGTCTACATCTGTGTCTGTCTGTGCTTGTGTGCCCGTGTGTCCGTGTGTCTCTGTGTGTGTCTGTCTGTGTCCATGTGTCTGTGTGTCCATGTGTCTGCGTGTGTGTGTGTGTGTGTGTGTGTGTGTGCGCGCGCACGCGCCCTATTATACCCAGGTACCTCTGAAATGCAGTACTGAGCCACCGGATGCTCCCTTGTACCCTAATTCTTACATCTCTTCCACATCGCAGTAGAGGCTAGCTCCCTCCCCCCTTTGAAATGAAAGCCGGGCTTGGTTAGGCTCTGGAAAAAAAAATGCTCTGATTCTTGTAGGAACCCTCCCTTTCCCTCTCCCTCCGCGCTGCGTTCTCCTTTCCCACCCTGCTCAAAAGGGAAAACAAGCTATTCCCAAAATATAGGGGAGTTAAGCTACACCCCCTACAAAAATTAATATATAATGCAGTGCGTTGGTAACCAGGGACCGTCGCCTGGTTCCGGACCACCTATTTAGGGGTGAATGGTTCCAAAGCTCTCCCTGGAGGGGTTTCTACCGAGAAAGCGGAGCCTGCAGACACAAGTGTAGCTCTGATGGGATCTTTCTCCTGCCATTTGCGCCACAAGGAGAGCCCTGCGTGGGCAAGGGCGCGCGCCTGCCGCGCTGTGGGTTCCCCGAACGCTCTGCAGCGACCCTGGCCTGTGGAGTGGGCGGCTCCGCGTCATCTTCCCTCATCCTTTAACCTGGCAGGGTGCAGCCATTCGAGGAGCGCAGCTTCACTCCCCACGACACCCACCGCCACGCGGGGTGCCCGAGCCCCGGTCCCCTGCCCTGCCGTACCTTGCGCGTGTTCGTGTGCGCGCGCGCATGTGCGCGACCGTGTGCCCCGCGCCCGCGCTGCCCCCGCGGGATGTGTTTCCAGCTACGGGGAGGCCGGGCACGGGCAGCGCCCCGGAGTCTCAGTGGGGACACGTGAGACAGTTCCAGAGGGCCCAGTGAGCAACCGCGACTGCCGGGCGGGTGCGGGGAGATGACCGCCGCGGGCCGGTCGCGAGCCTGCTCCGAGGCTCTCCCCACCGTTCGCGGCTCCGGCCGCCCGCATATCCGCAGTCATTTAAAAGGGAATCCGGTAGATGCGCCGCAGTGCCTGACACTTCCGAGGGCTCTGGTGCCCCCGCGCGGGGAGAAGCAGCCTGGCACGCTCCGGCACGTCGGCCAGCGCCATCGCCGCATTGCCACCATCACCAGGAACTGCGTTGCGCTCCGGTGCCCGGTGCGCAGCTGCCGCGCTCCCCGGACGTTGCTGCCCAGATAGTGCGTCTCTCCCCTATGCTACCAACCCCCTGCTTAGGAAGACTATGTGCTAAAATTCAGGTCCTGACGTGACAGTCATCACCCATCTGCCCCACAAAGGCCCGGAATAAGAAGGATGGAGGAACCAGAAGGATTGGGTCTCCGCGCTGCCTTAACAACACTAGGAAATGGAACCCAACTAGTGGGGTTTTCCATATAGGTGCCACGCACCTAGTGCAGAAATACAATCCTCACACAACACTCAAACATCTGGCTGAGACCTTGAGCAAAAGCCAGCAGGTCGCCTCACCCCCTCACTGAGCCCTGATACATGTTGGGGGATAGCCCATTAAGCTCAGGGTCACTTCCTCAGTTCCTCCTGCGACCTTTATGGCTGGCCATGGCAAGCATAAAAGACAAGGGCAAAAAAAGTCTTTGTCCAGGAGACACAGTGAAACCCTGCCTTGTGCTGTCAGTGTCCTTTTAGGGAGAATTATCTGATGTGTATAGACAGAGAAAATTTACTTATGGGGGGTTTGCTGGCAGACCATGGCTCACAGGTGGACATCAGGGGATGACAACTTTTGGAAGCCAGTTCTCTCCTTCCCTCAAGAGTGTCCTGGGATCAAACTCACATCAGGCATGGCACCAAGTGTCACTGAACCATCTCATCTCCCTGTTGCCAGCGTCTTGTAGGTGGAGAAACCCTTGGGAACCCTGGGGGCAGGGAGAGTAATTGCCCTCCTGTCTCATGCCTAATCTCATTCCATTTTTCTCTCAGAAAATTCCCATTTCTGGGTCAGTGGCTGCAACTGAAGCAGCAGACTGGCAGTTTCAGTGTGGTTTACAGACAGGAAGGGTCTAATGGATGTTGGCATATTTGCAGAATTCATAGAATGTGTATGCGTTACTGTGACATTGGGATTGTAAATCATTCCCACCTAAATGATGAGCAACCCACTGCCCATACAATCCTGTGCTACTGTCTTTGCCCACAGTGCTTTGTCCTTTAAACAGACCATTTATGGAAACTGTACAGAGGCAGGAACTGTTACCAATAGTGTTCATTGATCCAGCTCCAGATCACAATATTTGTTTAAATGTATGTTTAATGGCAAATTAAACAAGCTGAATTTGAAGCTTGCCTTACCTAACCTCTAACCTGGCCAGCCATCTGCGTAAGCCTTCCTGGACATACGTCCTCCAAGCCTATGCTCTGAGTCCCTCATTCCTTCTCAAAACTTCCTCTCTGCCTCCTCTAGTAACCAGATATGTCCCTTCACTGGGCCATGTTGGGCCTCTCCTTCACACACACTCAACCACGCCGGGGACAATGGCAGGACACACGGATAATCGATGACTCTCTTAGCTTATAGACTTAAAGATCTATGTCAGTTCTGAGACCTGAAAGCTGTTACACAGAGACCATTTAGGGACCCCCAGATCTTGGCTGTTGAGGACAAGACACAGGTGTTTTAGGTGGATCATGTGAATTAGAGATTCCCCCAGGGCCCTTCCGTGCAGAGACACATTGCTGCAGGTCCCTCCTGCACAGAACCATGGCTCAGTGCCACAGTGTCGCCAGTGAACGCAGTGCATCTCACAGACCAGTGCCCACACTCACAAAGGTTGTACCTTTTTAAGAGTTTCACACACACACATGCACACACATGTGCACATTCACACACACACACATACACACACAACCGCTTTACCCTTGATATGTGAAAATTAACATTTAAAATAAAAACACATTTTATTTTCTGTCATTTTGTTTTAAAATGTTTATAAGAATCTAAGAATTGATCCTAACATCGAATCTGGGTTGTATAAAGTCACAAAACACTAGCGACTTCTGCTTCTGACTGAGGATCAACCTCCAACCAAATAACTAACAATACACATGAAATAACTGCTTTAAAAAATGGGCAGAAGACAACAACACACAGGGCACGGCAGAGTCTAACTCACTTAATCTGGGAAACATAACTCGGAGTCAAGGGAAATCAAGGCAAACAGAGAACTCAGGACATGGTGCTGTGTGGAAAGCCCAGAATTCTCAATCCTGATTAGCATATTCAGAGGATGAAGCTACCTGCGGCCAGGGGGAAACCCTGCACAGATAAGAGGTAACTATGTCAAGGAAAAGGTTCAAAAGTAAAACCAAAGCCATAACGTATCAGAATTGGAAGGGAGCCGCTAAACCAGCCATTAGGGAGGATGCTGTAGCTCCGTGCTCCGCTGTTGGGAAAGAACAAATGTCTGCATTTGGAGCCTACAAACCAGCAAAGGAAGAACGATTATCACACGTAAGCCAAAGAGGCAAAATAATGCAAACCAGGATGAAAACAAAACAAGCAAATGGAAAAGCAATAAAGAAAATGAGTAAAATCAAGATCTCGCTCAAGATGAATAATATTGACAAACATCTGGTTGGACCAATCAGGAATAGAAGAAGACACCCACTAGAGAGGAGAGATGAAGAGATGCCTCATGGAGAACCTGGTTTAGGCCCCAGCATCCACTTGGTAACTCAAAATATTAACAACTCCAGTGCTAGAGGATTCTGATGCCCTCTTCTGGATTCCTGAGGAACTGCATGTGCATGGTACATATGCTCACATATAGGCAATCTCTCTCTCTCTCTCTCTCTCTCTCTCTCTCTCACATCTTTTTAAAAGACAGAGAAGCAAAATACCAGTAATAAGAATAAATGTAACAGCGATCTCCAGATGATTTATAAATATTAACAAAACCATGCAGGTATATTGTTAGCGACTCCACATAAATATATCTGATGACATTAATAAAACAAATAAGCTCCAAGAGATGCAAAAGCCCACAACGCTCCCTATACAGGAAATAGATGACCTGAGTAGTCCTAGATCTTACTTAGAAATTTAATTCACCTTTTAAAATCTTCCCACACGGGGCTGGAGAGATGCACTGTGAATGAGGGCGCTTGCTCTGACAGCATGAGCACATGAGTTCAAATCCCAGCACTCCTGTGTACATGGCTGTGCATGGCTGTAACCCCAAAACTGGGAGTGGAGACAGGCAGATCCAAGAGCTCATCTGCCAGCCTAGCTGGGAAGGGAAGCTTACCGCTCAATTAAGATTCTGTTTCAAGGCAATAACTCAGAGTGACAGAGGAATACACCCAGCATTCTACTCTTGCTTTGTGTACGTGGACAACCGCATACACACACACACACACACACACACACACATATGCATGCATACAACACCCCACTGCACACACACACATATGCATACACCACCCCCACTGTACACACACACATGCATACACCACCCCACTGCACACACACACACACACATGCATATACCACCCCCACTGTGCGCACACACACACACACACACACATACACACATGCATACACCACTCCCATTGCACACACACACATGCATACACCACCTCCACTGCACACACACATATGCATACACCACCCCCACTGCGCACACACATACACATACACCACTCCCACTGCACTCACACACACACACACACACACATGCATACACCACCCCCACTGCACACCCACATATGCATATGCCACCCCCACTGCACACACACACACACACACACACACACACACACACACACACACATGCATATACCACCCTCACTGCACACACACACACACACACACACACACACACACATGCATATACCACCCCCACTGCACACACACACACATACACACATGCATAAACCACTCCCATTGCACACACACACATGCATATACCACCCCTACTGCACACACACACACACACACACACATGCATATACCACCCCCACTGCACACACACACACACACACATACACACATGCATATACCACCCCCACTGCACACACACACACACATACACACATGCATACACCACTCCCATTGCACACACACACATGCATACACCACCCCCACTGCACACACACACACACATACACACATGCATACACCACTCCCATTGCACACACCACATATGCATATACCACCCCCACTGCACACACACACACACACACACATGCATATACACACCACCACCACACTGCACACACACACACACACACATGCATATACCACTCCTACTGCACACACACACACATACACACATGCATACACCACTCCCATTGCACACACACACATGCATACACCACCCCCACTGCACACACACACACACATACATGCATACACCACCCCCACTGCACACACACACACACACATGCAAACACCACCCCACTGCACACACACACACACATGCATACACCACCCCCACTGCACACACACACACATACATGCACACCCCACTGCACACACACACATGCATGCACCCCCCACTGCACACACACAAATGCATGCACCCCCCCACTGCCACACATACATGCATGTACCACCATTGCCCCTCTGCACACACACATGTACACATCTGTCTTTCCACAAAGAGAATTCTAGGTCCAGATAACTTCACTGGTGAATTCTACAACACACAGCAAATGACACCAAAACTACCCGCATTACTCTAGAAAATGAAGAGGGAGGAACACTTCCCAATACATTCTAGTTACATTGAGTTAGAGGGCAGCGAATTCAAATCACAGTGGTTGTGCTAGCCGCCATTCTTTCAACACTAAGAATGCTCCTTTCTCCTGCTTTGCTGCTTTGCTAGCATTTCTCGTTGTTTTTGCCTTTTTAATTAAAGCCGTTCTGAGATGAGATAGGGTCTTGGTTCCTTTTCTATTTCTGTGACAAAACACTATGACCAAAGCAACTTATAAAAGAAAGCGCTTTATTTGGGGCTCTTGGTTCCAGAGGGTTGAAGTCCACGACCTTCATAGCAGAGAGCATGACAGCAGGCAGGCATGACACGGAAGCAATAGATGAGCGCTCACATCTCAATCCACAACCACGAGGCAGAATTTTAATTGGGAATGGTATGGGCTTTGGAAACCTCACTACACACTCCTCCAACAAGGCCACACCTCCTAAATCTTCCCAAATAATTCTACCAATTGTGATACAAGCATTCAAATATATGAGGGTATGGGGCCATCCAAACCACTGTAGATGGTATCTCGTTGTGTTGTGTTTATTTGTATTTACTCAAACATTAGTAATGTCAAACATCTTTATATATTCAGTTTGTACCCCTCCTCCCCCCCTCCTCCCCCTCTGCCTCCTGCTCCTTCCGGCTCCCTCCTCTTCCCCTCCCCTTCCACTGCCGCTGCTCTTTGCTTTGTTTGCAATACTGGGGACTGAGCCCAGGGATTTGCACGTACTAGCTGAGTGCTCTCACCAACTGAACTACATTTTCAGCCCTGTAATCTCTCTTGAGTAGTGTTTGTTTGGATATTCACCCTTATTAAAATGATCTATTGGGTGTTGTTGCTGTTGCTGTTGATTTCTTTTCCAGTTCCTTATGTACACAGACTGTTAACCTTTCCTTGGGTGCAGTTTTTCAGTTTCTCCTAGTCTACATTTTGCTCCTTCCTCCCATTGGTTTTGTTTTATGGGGGGGAAATGTAGCTTGATTAATCACATTTATTTATTTTTCAAGTGTCTGGCTACATTTCTTCCTTTGGGCCCTGTGAGAGGGAGTTCATGCCTCGCTTTGTAAACATAGTCAAAGCCTATGGCTAAGGGAGCAATAGGCCCGAGGGGAAACCTACTGATGCTGTTTTGCTATGTGGTCGTGTTGTCAAACTCCCTTCTAAATGTTTACATTAATACCCATACATTTGTGCTGCTCTCAGCCTTGATCACAGAAGCTTCTTACTGCTGTGGGCAGTGATTGATGCAGAGGCTCATCAACTGTTTAAAGTGCAGAGATTAAGAGGCACAAGTGTTCAGAAGTAGAGCAGTACATCTACAGCACACACATCACTGTGCCAAAGTTCAGAGACCATGGCAAGAGAGGGCAGGAAGAGTGTAAGAGCCAGGGACGGGGGGGGGGGGTGCTGCGAGGTGCTGTCCTCTGCTCAGACGTGGCCGCTGCGGAGCCAGAACTCACAGCATAAGAGCTACACAAAAATCAACCAGCACCCATATGGCAGCTCACAACTGTCTGTGACTCCTGTTCCAGAGGATCCAAACCCTCACACAGACATACATGTAGGAAAGACACCAATGTACATGAAATAAAAATTAATAAAAAAAAAGGTTTCAATTCTATCATAGAGTGAGGAAGAGTCTCCTGAGGCCTCGTTCTAGCTGAGGGAATCTTGGCAGTTGATAGCTGTTATAGGAGAGGAAAGACATTTTTCTTTGAGATGTACACACTGGTGGATTCCCCTGTACCCCAATAGATGACACCAGCATGTAGACAGCACTGAGATTAGACTCAGATGAGATTAGAGAGATGATTGATAGATGATGGATAGATGATTGATAGATAGATGATAGATAGATAGATAGATAGATAGATGATAGATAGATAGATAGATAGATAGATAGATAGATGATACATAGATAGATAGATGATATATAGATAGATAGATGATAGATACATAGATAGATAGATAGATGATAGATAGATAGATAGATGATAGATAGATAGATAGATAGATAGATAGATAGATAGATAGATAGATAGATAGATAGATAGATAGATAGATAGATAGATAGATAGATAGATAGATAGATATAGATAGATAGATAGATAGATAGATAGATAGATAGATGATAGATAGATAGATAGATAGATAGATAGATAGATAGATGATAGATAGATAGATAGATAGATAGATAGATAGATAGATAGATGATAGATAGATAGATGATAGATAGATAGATAGATAGATAATAGATAGATAGATAGATAGATAGATAGATAGATAGATAGATGATAGATAGATAGATAGATTGATAGATAGATAAGATAGATAGATAGATAGATGATAGATAGATAGATAGATGATAGATAGATAGATAGGATAGATAGATAGATAGATTGATAGATAGATAGATAGATAGATAGATAGATAGATAGATAGATATGATTATAAAATGGAGAGGAGAAGATGGGGAGGAGAGGTGTGATAGGGATTCTAAAGGAAAGAGTAGGGGATGATGTGATCAAGATACATTGTACACTGTATAAAATCTTTGAAGAACTAAGAACTATTTAAATATCAGTTTCATTAAATGATTTGTTGCAACATTGGTTACACTGGATTTGCTTGGAAATAAATTCATTCCTGACCATCTAGACACAAAAAACTCAGCCATAATCCATTGTAGCAAATGACCACTTTCCTTCCTCCCAAGAAGGAATGCAGCCCCGAAACAGGAAAACTGGAACTGGTAGGTGAGAAGAGACTCGAATAAACAAACAAGACCGTGGTTCAGGCTCACTTCAGAGGCCAACTGTGCTCCTTGCTGGAGACTGAAACATTTTCTCTTCTTTCCTTCCTTCCCTCAAGTAGTGCTAGCCAGCCATGTTTCTCGGTGCTGCGAGCAAGCCCAGAAACAAACTTTACCATCTCTGCAGCCACTCTAACATGTTGTACATCTCTTACACAGTCTCCTTCAACTAAAGATGCCAATTGCCCGGTAGTCACACTATCTCTGTAATTTCCAGTGGGAAGACCCTTTGCCTGGTGCTGCTAGTGCTCAGTTAGTCTCTGAGATCTGTTAATTTCTCACCATCTGTCCTGAGCTCTAGGCTAAGCCCAATACAGTCTTTTTTCTATTGTTCTGTGGCTTTTCTTTCTTAGTTTTAATTTTTATAACTTTAATGCATTCTGGACTCCAAATCTCTTGGACAATTCTGACACATTCATGCTGCTCTGTTGTATTCAAAACTTGGCTGTAGACGCCACTCTCTAGATTGGCCCTCACCAAAATCCACAGGGTACTTAAATAGTGCTTCTTCCCTGTGGGACTCACTCAGGGCTGTGTGGTGTGGGCAGAATTCTACATTGTAGAACACTCTTCTTTCTCAAATCAATATTGTCTTTTGGACTCATCCAATTGTAAGGTTTCATCTATTTTTCCTAAAAACAAAAAATTAATCTTTTCCGCAAAGCCTAGCATGTGTAACGGTCCTCTCAGAAGCTCCTATTTTGACAGCGTGACCTGCACTGCTGCAGTAGACCAGTTCTGTGCATCCCATGGTCCCATCAAAATGTCCCTTTCCTCCGCTTCCAAGTGCCAGAGGACTCTGTCTCGGTGGCATTTGCTTGGGACTGGAAACATCCCAACAGAAAAAATGAATGAGGGGAGAGAGTCTTGTTTAATCAGAGATGCACTTTTCTTTCCAAACACTAAAATTTATCAGCACTGTCCTTAGCTTTAGTTAAGTAAACTGTTTGCAGGGCCTCCATGTTGTCTCTTTCAGAACGGTGATCCCACTGGTGCGGATGCCCAAATAGCAAGCTCTTCATTCTCCATAGTGAGTTAAAATCATGTTGCTTCCGTGAAAAGAGCAAAAGAGTAGCTCAGACAAGTAGGACTGTCTTTCCCCTGTCACAGATCAGAGTGGACTTAGTCCAGGAAGGAACACTTCCTTCTCCGTGATACTATCTATGCTTCTCCGTATCTCAGCCATCTCCTCTATCGTTAGCTAAGGGATTAACCAGTCTTCAGGAAGCCATAGAGAGGAAGTAAGGGGCCCTTTCCAGGAAGTCACACAAAAGTCCCACTGGTCTTCAATGTACATTTCTCTGGTAAGAATATGTCACCTGCCCACACCTCTACTTCCAAGTAGCTGACAGTGAATATCCTCATTAGCTGGGTATGGCCAAGTATTCTGGGTAATTTGTCAGGTTCTATTTATCAAGAGAAACAAATGAGATGTGTCTACCTGAGCATCCCAGCTACAGCATCAAGAAACAGTCCAGATTCTTCCTGACTTTTGGATTAAAACTAACACCCAATGGGCAATTCTAGGGTGGGGCAAGACACAAAGGCTGGTCTCCCACAGTATTCAAGCAACTATGAATTCATCCTTTGACACAATTTTTTTTTAAATGAATGCGTGCACAATGTGTGGATAACAAGCTCGACTGCCTTAATTTTTAGCACTAAGTGCCCCTGGTTTGGTCATTATTCTAAAAGAAAATTAAAAACCTATAGGTATTTTTTGTTGTTTCATTCTGGAGACTTTAAGATTCCTTTTTTCTAAGTTAGAAGCAAGTAGAGTGTGCATTCTTGCATTTCAATCACGCCTTAGGAACTGTTCAGGAACGGTCTTGCTATTGCCACTGAAGTCACTGGGGATGCTTCTCAGTGTCACACCAATTTGCATTTATGAAGCTCGTGTGTGCGTCATCTCCACGCCCTCAGCCGCGGTAAAATAGCGTCAGGGCCAAGACCACAGACTCCTGAGTGCTCTCACTGTGGTGTGGATTCTACGTCCATCCTTCAAGCTGGTTTCTGTGAGACTTCCTCAGTTAGCGTAATGAAAACCTATCAGTACGTGATTCTTGAGGACAGATCATTAGAAAAAAAAAAAACGCACTTCTGCCTTGCACACGCAGAATGTCCGCCTGCTTTTGGAACCTTGAACTACCATGTAGGGTGTGCTGACTGTCCTGAGTCCACCATGCTGAAGACCACATCAACCAAGAACCCTGGTTATGCAAGCCTTCTAGACATCTCTACCTCAGCACCACACATGTGAACAGAGTCTGAGTGCCCTCCAGACCATCGCACCCACCCCTAATCCACCAAGTGGCTTATACGATGCCGCCTAAAGGGAAGAGCCTGCTAGCCTTCCTAAATCCCCAACTCCTGAAACTGGGAGTTAGGATGACATCTGTTGTCTTAGGCTGCTAAGCTTTGCAGCATTTCTCGACCGCAATGGAGAGCAGAAGTGAGGAGGACCCAGGTATGTCAATGTTTCTTTCAGCTCTGACACTGCAGGAGTCACAAGAAAGATTCAGGGCATTGCGTCTCTGTTTGCAGTGGCTCAAGAGTCTTCTCCATATTTCTTACATTTCTCCATGCAGACCCTCAGCTGAATTCCATCAGAGAGCAATTTCTCTCCATTCAAAAGACAACTTCTGGAAATATTCAGACAAATGTGCCTTGTTTGTGCTTATAAAGGCACAGATTACATATTCTTAAATGTTTCTAAAGGTGGTCCAAGACCGTCTCCAAGGTAGATGCATCATTAGCAACAACAGCTCCATGTTCCGACTTCCAGAGTATTGTTTCTGTTTATTTAAAAAAAAAGTTAGAGACTAAGAAAATGTTTTAGTTTAAATTTAAGGGAGAAAGAGAGAAGACAGGAAGAGAGGAAGCAGGGGGGGAAGGGAGGGAAAAGATGTGGGAGAGGAATGGTGGGAAGGGAAGGGAGGGGAGGGACTCTAAGAGAAGCATTTCAAAATCTGATGGTCAGATTTCCCTCTCTCCTCAGGCCAGTTGACAGACCCTTCTAAACACTAGATATATAAATATTAATGCCACATAATTTCTGTCTTCTAAGAGCTTGATGTCCTTAGGAAATGCACATAGAAAAGTAGAACATTTCAATTTGCATGGCTCAATACTGAAAACGTGTACAGATCTCCATCAGAGATCAGGTGAGGTTTCATGGAGTCAGGACATCTCGAGCTGAATCCTGGAGAAATGACCAGGAAGAAGGCATGGATGGTTGCAATTTCTCTGGCAACAGCATGGCCTTTGGGAGGAAGCAGATACGGCTCAAGTGGTAGCCTCATCTACACCTTTTCTGTTCTGTTCTCAGATTAACTCCAGCTGCATGTGCTAGCCTCTTGCCCTTTACTCTAGACTCCAAGGAAACATGTGATGACCTTCTGGATGTTTCCTTCCACTCTGATTTGAGTCACCTTTGGGTGGTCTACAGGTGGGCTACTACTCAATGCAGCAGCCTATCTGCGCATGCTTGGTGATTCTTGCCAAGACCTGCATCTGATAGGCCCGGAAACTCTTCAATCTATTTGTATATGTGAACCCTATTTGCATATATGGATATCTCTCTTCTTCGTTTTCTGTCTTGAGGTCCCTCACTCTGCACTTTAAGTAACCTTAGAGCCTGTTCTAGCCCAAACCTGATGACTAGAAAACCTTCTAGAGACATAGTCCAAAGCAGAATCACAGTCGTGAAGCTGGACTAGCAGAGATTAACCAGAAAACATGCCATTCTATAGCATGGACCTCAACTTTTTTTTTTTTTTTTGAGATTCAGCTCTTTTTGCTGTTTTTAATCTAATTTATTTCCACTTCTTAAAACACCTTCATGGTCAATCGACTAACCTCAGGCCTTATGATAAGAAATACCCACTTTCTATCTAGAAAACCTGAGGCATCCCAAAAAGCTCTTTGTAAGTCAGCAACTCACCTTCTACCTCGCCTGACTGCTCTCCAAGCATTCAGGAAAACTTCCCCACCACCTGGAAGACAGCTGTGTGTGGGAGAAGCTTCTCCAGGATTAAGGAGAATGTCCAGGAGACAAAGTCAGTCGTCCCCCCACCTCCTGTTTCCTCTGAGAGTATCATCTAGGATCAGGAGAAGTTTTTAATCTGTTTCCAAAGGATAATTCAGCTTCTGAGGAAAAAAAAAAAATACAATCCCATGTTTTTAGCATTCCAGAATAGTTCTAACAATCTTCAAAGACAGCTATCAGATCCTCAAAACACAACCGGAAAGACCAGGTATTTTTAATTTAAACCTGAAAAAGAGAAGTGCCCCTTAGCATTCTTTGGTTGGGAGGGGCCCTCCTGGTGCCATCGTCAGTGGTCTCCGGACCTCGAGGGTTTTCAACCTCTGCCATTGGTTCCAATTCTCTATTGCCCTTTGAACTCTTTGTTCTTTAGGGAAATGAATTAGTAATGTCGCATGAAGCCAAAGCCTGAAGCAGTCTTGGTTTATCAACCTGTTTTTCTGTGTCTGCAGCTTTCTCTTTACACATCAGGGATTTGGTAAGGTTTTCACACTCCGTCTCACGGGGCTCCTGGATGACTAACTAGACATTGTCTTTGGGTGTGAGGAACTCTAAATCGTCACCTCCTTTATGTAAAAGTGAACGAAGTCTTGAAATGGAGGCTCAATATCTCAACAGGGATTGTAAGCACCCCCTGTTCTAATCGGGGTCTCTAGTGCTGATAAAGCCATGGCCATAAGCAACTTTTGGGGGAAAGGGTTTGTTTTACCTTACATTCTACAGTGCCGAACGCAGCCCACTGTCCAGGGAAGTTGGGGCAGGAACTCAAGTTCTTGTCTTCTACGCTCCCAAGAAACAACCCACTGTGCTCTGAGCAGTCAATGGCTTTTCCAGCCCAAAGTTAGTTGTTGTCACAATCCTCCCCAAAACATGTGATCAGACCTCTCACAGCCATACCTCACGACCTGGAATCAGTTTCTGCGTTAGTTTCATTTCTGTCGCTAAAACACCACAACCAAGACAACTTAGGAAGGAAGCATTCAATTGAGCATCTGGTTCCAGAGGGTTAGAGGCTATGATGGCAGTTATGGCGTGGTGACAGGCTCACGTTCTGACCCACAACCGCAAGTCAGGAAAGAACACACTGGGAATGGTGGGAGTATTTTGAAACCTCAAGGCCTGCCCCCAGTGACACACCTCCTCCAATAAGACCACACCTCCTAATCCTTCCCAAACAGTTCTACCAACCGGGGACCAGATAGTCAAACATGTGAGCCCTGGGGGGCCGTTCTCATTCAAAACAGCACACTACCCTCTCACTATAAAAAACAGCCGCTGGCAAAGCTACCTCCCTCCCCACTTACAGCAGGGACGGGCACGGAGCTGGCCATGAGCAGAGGCAGGAAGACGCAAGCGGCTTCCCCAAAAGATGCAGCCTGCCAGCTCCTACTTCAGTGTTTTCACATCATGCAGATCTGGCCACGTCACACTAGACCTCCACAGACTGGGCCTACATGGAGAAGAGGGCATCAGAGAGTTATCTGCTATGCTAGCCTTTCTTCTTCAACTTTCGTTACTTTCTGAGACCTGACGTTCTTTACGAAGAAGACAGTGATCCAGTGTAGTCGGTCTTCTGGGTAGACAGGGATAAAGCCAGAGTGTCTTAATTCTTCTGTTTAATACCTAACTCCACACTTGCTAGTTTGACATAGATCTCTATATAAAAGCATGTTTTCCCCACCCCACCCCCTTGGTTTAACTCTCCTAAGAACACTATAAACAGGTCATCAGAGCCTGTCATGAGACCCCCTCATTAAGAGCTGATCCCCCCCGACACATTGGTGACATCCCCTTTACATTCCAGATCTCCGTTCTAGGTCCAAGCCCAAAGGCAGAGACTCAAACCCACATGTGTTCAGCACAGGACTCAATATGAGCAGAGCCAAGTTATAAAACAAATCAAAACAGAGCGCAAAACACTTGCATTTATTTTAATCCCTTCCCTTCCCTCATCACTCTTCCTGATTACTGTTTATTTTTCAGTATTTCTCAGCAACACACACGGTTTTGTTTCTGTTCTGTTTCCTGTCACTTGTCTGCAGACAGCCTAGGTGAGCGGAACACAGGGAAGACTCCATCTTGTGCTCCAGGCAGCTCTCATGGCTGTCATCATTTCTCCTAGACTCAGTCCAGTCTGTGAGTGGACTGGAGGGACTCCCAGTCTGCTCAAAATACTTGCATTAACTTTATTGTGCTCTTATGCATATTTCAATACAAATATTACAAATATTTCGAGATGGACAAAGGCCACACCAGGGTAATTAGTACATCTGTCCCCTGGGGCAGTGACCTCTACACTAAGAACCCTGTGGTTTGAATGAGAATGTCCCCCATGGGCTCTGGTGTTTGAACACTTGGCCCCCAGTTGATGGCGCTGTTTGGGAAGCTGATGGGACCTTGCTGGAGGAAGTACATGGGGGGGGCAGGCTATGAGTGTTTAGCTTTACCACACTTCCTGTTCTCTGCTTGATGCTCCTGTTTAATGATGTGAGCTCTCAGTTTCCTGCTCCTGCCTCCCGGCTGTGATCTGCTCTTCTTCTCCTCTGGAACCCTGAGTCAAATAAACCTTTCCTTCTGTGAGTTGCTTTGGGCCATACTGTTTCTTTTCTTACCCTTGTAAATTATACTTACCTTACTGTATGGAACACTATATGCGGTTTCTTCTAACTACATGTAAATTAGTACAGCCATTCTGGAAAACAATATGGAGGCTCCTTAAAAAAAAACAAAAAACTGAAAATAGAACTTCCATATGATCCAGCGTTCCACTACGGAGGACGCATCCAAGGGAAATGAAGCCATTACACAAAATATTTTTTTAAAACAATGGGAAAACTATGCCTGCGGGCTACATTCAATCTGTGCTGCTTATCTAAGGAGCCCCTTTAAGCCATTACAAACCTGACAGGAATGCAGAGATGGCAGCTCCACCCCTGAATCGCCTCCCAGTCTGTCATAAAGAAAATTTGAAAACATGGAGAATATCATGGGCATTTTGACTAAATTCCCATTTCTTTTCTAAAAATGTACACACAATTGGATATTCATAAGGAAAAGAGATAAGAAAATCCATCAAATACACCCTGTAGAAAAACTTGCTGAAAACGGATTGTGGAAGCAGGGAGGGGCGCACGGATCGCTTGGGAGGTAAATTCTGGCGCAGCAGGGTCGGGTGTTTGGCCTGAGTTATGTGAGATCCTGTCTCAAACAAGATAGATCATGGATGAACACATCGCAAGATGAATACTGGGAACTTAAATACTGACCAAGGGCCAAAGACATGGCTCAGCAGTTAGGAGCCCTTATTACTCCTGCGGAGGACCTGGTTCGGTTCCCAGCACTGCCTGCGTGGCAGCCCCTGTCTGTAACTCCAGGGGAATCTACTGCCCTCTGCTGGCTCAAGCAGACCCCTTCACTCATGTGGTACACATACACTCATGTGAGCTCACTCACAAACACATAAATAAAATTTTTGATGAAACAAAAAAGTCTTGAGATTTTAATACGTATAATTCTTAAGAAAAAGTTGACAAATCATACTTCACCAGCTTTAAAACACACAGACACACAGAGGCATGCTTGATATGTATGTGGTCTTTCGAGTAAGAAATGTCCCCCTAGATTCAAGTATTTGAACACTTGGTCCCCAAGTGGTGTCACTGTTGGGGGAGGTTGTAAAAGCTTTAGGAGGAGTGACCTCGCTGGAGGAAGTAGCTCTCTTGGGTAGACTTTGAGGGGTTACAACCTGGGTGCGGTGGAGATGGCTGGGGTATAGGGAGCTAGGAAGGCTTAGCATGAGTATGTCTTTGGGTGATTATCCAGTGTACATCTCAATGTGACTGCCATTTTCATGAAGCCACACGTGTGATGAACTGACAAACAGCGCTACACATAGAGTCAGCACAGAAAGAGCTGGGGGACCTAAATCAGACCACAGATTGTATCTGTGTCACTTTTCTAGTTGACATCATTCTCTCATTACACACGGTATCAGTGGTGGGAAAAGATAACGCTGAGGACTCTGGGAAATTCCCTGTACATTTCTTGGCAATGATCTCTGAATCTGTAGTTGCTTCAAAATTTAAAAAGTCTTTAAAGTTTGGAGACTTCAGAGTGTTGGCCATAGTTACGAGAAATCATTTACTCTTCACCTGGCAAGAGAGCACAAAAATACAGTGCATCATGGCACTAGGCTAGCTCATCTCTTCCCTCCAATCAGATCACACTCAATAGTCGCAGTTACTGACTACCCCAGCGGCCTGCAAAGAAAGTAAACCAAACACCCTAGGAACACAAAGGGCTTTGTCACTCTGTGAAATCTCACAGCTTCTGGAGTTTCCCCAGTGTTAACTCAACTGAGTCACCTGCCTTGAAGAACTGGGGAATAATGTAATGTTCATAGGATAAAGGGAGTGGCTTGAAAAACCGGCTGCTCCAAGAAATGTCTTTAATTCCAATAAACCCATTTCCCACCAGGACTTCCTGATGGGGGCAGGGGTGTCCTCTCACTGTGACTCAGGGATTTGAGCCCCTTTGTGCTGTCTATCTTACTCCACCTTCAATCCAAGTTTACTCTGGACTAGCCCAGCTGTGGAATGGTGCAGGTTCACCCAGCTGAACAGGATGCTTCCCAATCAGCACAGGGGTGTCATTTCCTCGTAGGTTAGCTCTGGCCCAGAATAAAGGGGCTGGGAAAGGTGGTTCAGCTGAATGGACTTGGGGCCCTGGTAACCTTTCTCACTAGAGCAGAATGTCTCATGAAACGAAGAGCTGGAGCTTGGTCAGACACCGCAGGACTGAGCTGGCTGGAGTGTGGGACATGTGAAGTTCAGTGTGGAAACTAATTCAGGCCCTACAGAGCACAGTAACTTTTTGACATGCAGAAAGATCTTGAAATCTGCATACAGTTGGAAAATGCTCGCCCAGCTGCTACTTTGGGTTACTTTTCTTGTTACCTATTTTCCTGATAATTATTCATTGCAAGTAACAGTTCTTCATGGCAAATTATTCAGGTCTAAACTCTTCCCATCCACTTCAGGAAGACAGACTAATTTACCAACAGAGCTGGAAGAAGAATAAAGCCCTCCCACCAGCCCTCTGAAGCAGAGTATAGAGTACCCAGAAGCTCCAGAGCAGAGGATTTTCTAATCGTCCTTCCCAGCAACCCAGAAGACTACCAGAACTTGTAAATGAGAAAGTCAACTGGATCTCTGGGAGGATAGACGCCTTTTCCTTGGCTCTACCCTCAGCTTTGCCACTCAGCTGCACAGACAAGCTATAAAGTCTTAGTCATTATGCCCAGAATAGAAAGAAGTTCCTCAAAATATTTGACAGTTCCTTCTCAAAAACATGTTGCTGGAAGCAGAACTGTTTCCATCCATCTAGTGTTGTGTCTAAGCACCATGCCAAATTGCCACCCTTTCCCAGACCTCCCCATACATCCACAGTGCTTTTCACAAAGCAAATACCTAACCCCATCCGCCCCTGGCACGAGCTTTCTAGAATGCTCTCCCGCACAGTGTCTGAGTGTGTCTGGTTGCCCGAGAGAGAGCTCTTCTTCAAGCTACTTGGAGGCAATGGCCTCACACTCATCACCTCAGACCTCTAATACGCTTTTCAGAGCTGAACTAACAGCCACTGTCTGAACTCCCTTTTCTAGGTGGAAGGATAGCAAAAGCTGAGGCAGAGATCTAGTCACAAAATCGGCGGCCAACGTTTCTCAGTTCTCCACTGTTTCCACCACTGAAAGTTAACGCCCATGTGGAAGTGTGTCCCATCGGATGCAATCTCTGGCCAGAAGTCTTTTTATTTATTAATTTAGACAGACTGTGTATTCGTTTTAACGGGTCTTTACAAATGAACACAATAAGATTATAACACTCTAGATGATTCCAGAGTCTTCCGTCTCCATCAACGCTCTTGTCCATTCATGAACATGACCCGAGTGAGGCGCTATGGTTCTAGTGCGTCTGCAGTTGGTGCTCACAGCTTGGTAATTAACCCCAGAGCATCGCGGCCCAGGGGCCGGCCTCAGCTCCTCCCTTGGCCTCGTCACTTCTTCTGTTTACCAGCAGCAGCCCCAGACTTCAGAGATGCTGAGCAAGATGTTGAGAAAATGGTCCCAGTACACACTAATACGTCTATATTTCACATATCCTGTTTTACGAAGTGTTACAACTTAGCCATTATTGTTTTCCTTAAAGAGACAGTTCGACATTCCCTTCAGAATATATGAGTCTCACGGTTGTCACGTTAATTTTTAGAGGGGCTCAGGAGTCAAGGGCTAGAGAGGGAACAACACAGCATGCATAGTGCAAACATTCATGTGCCTAAAGCGACCAGGGCATCTCCAAAGACTCATGCTGCAGAGTCTGCTTTAGCAAGATACGGTTTTCACATTTCCAAGAGATTTCTGAGACGAGCTTCAAAACATTTGCTGTGACCGGTGAGCAAAGGAGCACAAAGCACAAGCACCCATGAGCAAAGGAGCACAAAGCACAAGCACCTTACGGCTTGGAGAGAAACACCAGGATTTGATGTCATTTGTTTCTGATGGCTGTGGATCACCCTCTGACACGCTTGGAGTCAGAACAAAAGTAGGTTGGGATGTAAATTACTGAACATTTAAATAATCCGTTGTAGGGAGCGTCTGCTTATCTGGGAAATGCTGAGGGCTGAACACTCAGACGGTGCTCTGCAGATGCGATAACTTCACTGGGTGTTCATTCCCTCATGGTGTCATCAAATGATTTGATGTGTTGCTGTGTGTGCTGTGTCCAGAGCGCTATTTTGAAATTGTTTCCTTTAAAGAGACAGTTGGACATTCCCTTCAGAATATATGAGTCGCACCTATCCATCCATCCATCCATCCATCCATCTATCTATCCATCTATCTATCCATCTATCTACCAATCCACCTATCCGCCTGTCTGTCTGTGCCCGTCTGTCTTTCTGTCTGTCTATCTATCTATCTACCTGTCTGTCTATCTATCTATCTATCTATCTATCTATCTATCTATCTTTGTATCTATCTATCTATCTACCTACCTTCCTGTCTATCTCTGTATCTATCTCTCTGTCTCTCTATCTAGTTGTTCACTGGAGAATATCTGCTCATGGCACAGCACCCATGAGGCGGTCAGGGGACAACTGGCAGGAGTGTTCTCTCCTTTTCACCATGTGGTTCTGAGGCTTAAACTCAGGTCACCAGGCTTTGTAGCTGCCCCCTAATCCACTAAGCCATCTCCCCAGCCCCAAGGGATTTTAAAAATAATTATCTGTGGACTTTACCTGTTAATATTCAGCAACATTTACACATTGGAGAAATGAACTCCCTAACGGAGAGTCAGATAAACTAAGCCAGTATTCTAAATAGAATCTTTTGGAGGACGGGGTGTGGATCTCCAACCTTGTATTTTGGAATTTAAAGGTTTTACATTTATTATTGGTGCATTATGAGCTACACAGTTATAGGGCATTGTGCTACTTTTAAATAATTTTTATTATGGTGGGCAGTGTGTGTGTATAGTCCTGCAGAGGCAGGAGAGGGCTGAGAGCCACGCCCAGGTTCTCTGAGGGAACAGTACCCACTCTTGATCACTGAGCCGTCTCTCCAGTGACTGTGTGCTGTTTTGATGCGAGTACATATTGTGCAATGTTAAGTCAGAATGGTACACTTTTCTCATCATATATCTATCATTTTTTTATAGTTAAAACGCTCAAAATCATTCTGGCTATTTTGGAAATATGCAGCACAAAATCATCATTTCGCCCTACTGTGCAATAACCGTACTGTGCAATAGCCCTACTGTGCAATTGAGCATCAGGTTTTATTCCCCTGTTCTAGCCGTGAATAACTACTGATCAAATGTTCGACACCCTCCTTTCACCCAGCTCTCTCCTGCCTCTGGTGACCACCATTCTAATCTCAACACGTTTTTATGCTGGGGCGGGGTTTGAACCCAGGGCCTTGTGCTTGCTAAATGTGCACAGTCTATTGAATGACGCCTGCAGTCATTCCTCTCCAGTCTCTTAAGATCGACTTCTTCCGCTGCCTATAGTATTTGTGTGCTATGTCTAGTTTATCACACTTAGGAGAACACCCTCTGGTTCCACCCATGCTGCTGCGATCGACAGAACTGCGTGCATTTTTATGGATGAGTAATATTTCAATGTGTCCACAAAGTGCATTCTCTGTATTGGCTCATTATTGAGCATTCACCTGTTGACAAACTGAGATTTCAACAGCTAATCAAAAGCTCAAAAAATGAAGACCTCATCGAGAACTAATTTTGATTCCCTAAGTCTTTAGGAGTCCATCTTAAGGCTCCATAAATCACATATAATAGAACAGTTTGATAAACACTAGTAAGACCCTCCATATCCAGATCGCCATTTCTCGGGGGACCGTATGAAAGACGCTTCTCTCATGATCTCCTCCCAACACCTCAAGTTCCACACAACCCAAGCTGAATTCATCTCTCCCACAGCATTGAGTGCCCAAGTGTGTCCCCACCCTATCAAGACACCTTAGTTTAAATTCAGAATCATCTTTACCCATTTCTCTTCCTCCTTTCCAACTATTTCTAACTAGCTGCAGTCCAGTCCAGATTGCTCTTCTGAGTTCTTTCTAAAATACTTTTTAACTTTATATGTCTGAGCCAGTGGTCATTTCTTGGTTCAAGTATCTAATTATTTCAATAAAAAGTCCCCCAAAGAACTTTCTTACGTACTTGTCTCTCTCATCCTTCCCAGTGGTTTGCTGGCTCTGCTCTTACATGCTGCTCAGCCATTTAAAACTTCCTTGGGACTGGAGAGGTGGCTCAGCAGTCAAGAGTACTGGTTGTTCTTCCAGAGGACCCAGGTTTAATTCCCAGCACCCACATGACAGCTCGCAACCATCTGTAACTCCAGCTCCTAAGGCCTTCAATGGCCCCAGGCACACACATGGTATATATGCAGATAGACAAAATACCCATACATATAAAAATAAACAAATATTTTAAAACTTCTCTCGATTCCTCATTCCTGGGCCCAAAACAAACCTGCCTCAGAACCTGCCAAGAGCCAGTGTTAACAACCACCTGACTCAATCTCCCCTCGGCTTTTTGGCTCTCATCTAACTCCAGCCAAATGCACATCTGGCTTTTGGGCACAGCCCTGCGCTCTCCTCCCCAGCTTTGCTGCCTGGCACGTAGCCCATCTGGTCTCCTCTTTTCTGTTTTTCCAGTTTCCCCCCCATCTGCTTCCAGACATGAAATATGGCTCTTTGAGGCTCTGCTCAGTGGAGTCTCTGCCTTGGGACTCCTGTGGTGTTCTGGTTCAGGTTGTTCTTGTTTAATTAATTAATTCTTTCTCTTATCTTCGTCATTTTTTATTTGTTGCAATAAAAAAAAGACTTATTTTTTCTACATTGGCTTATATGTTCTCAAATGTCTCTGGTATCACTAGGTCTTACATCTCTGATTCTACTCATCTTTGAGTATCTCGCCAGCCTTCCGCCATGCTGAGAACATTCCTCTTTCGGAGTGTAGACTCTGTTGCCTGGCCAGTCCTGTCTCATGCACCCCTTCCTCAGACGCTTCTTCCTTGATTCTTCCGGGCTTTCTGCAAGCCCAGATACTGGCTCTGATTCCCAGCTTACCATATCAGGCTTCAAACCACACTGGTGGCGTGTGAAGCCTCCATACCTGATCCATTCTCCCTGACTTTTCCATATCTGAACTCACCTTGTGTGATATGTGGTACCCAGAACTGTAGTGAGTTTTACTATATTAAGATACGTTCCTAAATAACTTGGTTTTACCCTCATTTAGCCTAGTAGTCAGATGTGGGACACCTGGGAATATTTATTACAGTAAAACGAATCAGCAACAACTTGAATTCCCAAATCCAAGATGGATAAACGGGCTGTGCTGTCTCCACACCTAAAATAGTGTAAGTGGGTGCCCAAATAAACCTGAGAACGTTTTCCTCTTAACTAAAGGTTAAGAATATATATATATATATATATATATATATATATATATATATATATATATATATATACATATATAATGGGCAATACTACATAAAACAAATGAAACATAAAATTTTCCAAGAGGAAAAATTAAGAATCCCAAAATGTAAGCAATAGTGTCCAGATGTTAGAGAAGTATTTCTTCTTTGCCAATCCACTTCTGTCCCTATTTTCTGTAATCAGTGTACTTTTTACTGTTTACAAAAACAAGCATATTTTAAACTGTCATGACTCGGTCAGGTTTTTGGTTTTGGTTTTTGTTTTTTCACTCAAAGTTTTGTCTTTCGGGTTTTCGTCAGGATTTTGTATTTCAGATGCTTTAGAAACATTTGTCCCTCCATTAATATCAAAGTCGTCTGAACTTCAGGGCTGCAAGCTGACTCAGCATCGTTCCCAGGCAGGCAGAACCCTTCAGCCAGAAAAAAAGAGAGAGGGGAACGCTCATCAAGGAGCTTCAAATGAGGCCAGCAAACAGCGAGGCAGCCCGTCACCTCGGCAGCCAGTGACAATGACGCCAGATGGCAAGCAAAGCAGTGTTCTTTGTTTTTGTTATCATCTGGGAGGGACAAAGTACAAACGCAGATTCTCCCCAGTTTTCCGCTCCCGCCATTCTGACCCACTTTCCTCTTTATCTTATTCTCTTTACCCAAAATAAACTACAAAGCACTTAGAGTCTCTCAGAGTCCAGCACAAGGCTTGAAAGTCCACTCTGGCTCTCCAGACTAATGTGAGCCCTTGCGGTCTGTGTTCCGGATTTTCTCCGGGGAACATTCTCCTCCCTGAGATGCCGATGCGGTGCTTAGCATCCTGGTTCCAGGCATCTCCATCACCAGGTTCACACTGTAGTAACTGGGTTCTGTAATTAGAGAATTATTGTTAGCAAAATGAATCTCTTTGTTTCCTCCTCCTCCTCTTCCTCCTCTTCCTTTCTCTCTCTTCCCCCTTCCTCCCTTTTTCCTGACATATATGTAACTGTTTGAAGCCAGGTGGTAGTCTGACTGAGAATGGCTTCCGTAGGCTCATGTTTAAATAAATACTCGGCCCCAGTTGGTGGAACTGTTTGGGAGGGGCTAGAAGGCGTGGCTTTTGTGGAGAAGGTGTGTCACTAGAGGTGAGTTTTAAGGTCTCTAAAGCCCATGTCATTCCTGGTGTGTTGTCTGCCTCCCACTTGTGGATCAAGATGTGAGCACTCAGCTGCTGCTGCAACCTACTGTGGGCTTGATTCTGTCATCATAGACTGGAACCTTAAGCCCAACTAAAGTCTTGGTCCTGGAGTCTTATCACGACATTAGAAAAGTAACAAAGAAGAGCCACGTAGATGTATCACTGTTCCCCTGAGCATAAAGGCGACGCTATGTCATAGTTTGAATATGAAATGTTCCTCCAAAGGCTCACATGTTGGAGACCTATTCACCAGGTGGTGGGGCTGGTGGGCAATGACAGAAACTTTAAAATGTGGGGTTCAACCGGAAGAAGTCAGCCATTGGGGTATGCATTTGAAGGGAATATCATGTTTAGAAGTTGTTTATGTGCACGGATGTTTTACCTGTATTCGTATGTGTGCACCCCATACATACAGTGTCCACAGAAGCCGGAAAGCTTATCAGATCTCCCGGAACTGGGATAACAGATGGTTGTAGCTGGAGTTACAGCCATCCTGTGGGTGTTGGGGAGGGTGGGCTCTTTAAGCTGTGGGATTTGGCTGTAAGGGCCTGGGCCATGTTCCTACATCACAAGTGCTTTCTTTTTAAGGGTGGCCTAGGCCAAGTGTTCATAAGCGACATTTTTGGAGGAGAAAAGATTTTATGTGGGGGGCACGATTGGAGATTATAACTCAGCTTGCCTCAGAACCGAGTCCATCTTTCGGTTAAGATGCCCCAATTCTCAAAACCCTTGAGAAGATAGTGTACAGGATGTTTTTACTCCAGTAGAACATTGGTTGTGCCAGAAAAGGAGTGGGTAGCCTAGCTTAGGGATTGAGGAAAAGCGCCAGTGAGTTGCTAAGGACAATCAACACAATTTCCCAAGTCTGCTGAAGTTATCGAAGCTGGTTGCTACTCAAAGCAAGCGTTTATCTACTGGAAAACGAGGGCGAGAGATCAATAAAGAAAAGGTTTCATCATAGAAACGGCTCTTCCTAACATTTTCTTTGGAGGGCTTTGGAGGTTCATGTCAAATTTTTAATGAACGTCTAGATAAGTGTGCCTACTAGCAGACACTGTCCGTAACAGCAGTAACAAAGGGTTCTGTGCAGTGTGTACGTGTCAGTAATAGTAATTACAAGACTTGGCAGCTGTTTTGAATCAGAATTTTGCCTTAACACTACCTAGAGACAGAGCCAAAGGGGAGTCATTTGAAAGGACGGTTCATCAGCTCATACCTTTAGCCCAGAAAACAAGAGCAAAGGGAAACGGGATGAGTGCAGAAATGATACAGGACCCTGCAGGCTCTGTGGTAAGTTAGGGGACCTTCAAGACAAAATGTGTAAGCAGAAAGACAGACGCTGTACCAACCTCCAGAGTGAAAGTCACCTTACACTCCAAGCAAAAGTGCTCTATCTGGAAGCAGAGGGTTGTTTTATTTTTTTATATTTTTGACTTTCTGCTTATTTTCACTTTGTTGCATGTGTGTGTGTGTGTGTGTGTGTGTGTGTGTGTGTGTCCTAAGATGCAGTGCCTGGAGGCCAGTGCATGCTGTATCTCCCGGAACTGGAGCTGCAGGCAGTTAAGAGCCACTGTGTGGGTGCTGGGAACCAAGCCCAGATCCTCGGCAAGAGCAGTCAGTGCTCTTACTCTCTAAGCCATCTCCAGCCCCACGTGATCAGTTTCCGTGGGCCAAAGGGAAGAGTCATAGAGGTCAAGCCTATGTAGCATTAACCATAGCCCTATCTACAACCCAGGGCTCCCAGCCCCTTCCTGGGGTGCCAAGGAGAACCCCATCTTCATGAACTGCTCTTACCTAATACTGATTACCTAACATCTCTTTTCCTCTGCTTTTGCTGTCAGTCCCAATTTCTGATGAGCATACTTCATCAACGAAAGAGAGACTCAACTGTGTTATTTATAAACACGGACTCCAAAGCCAGGTCTCTGCCTTACTGAGTAGTTTGTAGCAGGTGGACTTAATCATTTGGTGACATCATTTCCTTGTTTATAAAGTGGGATGCTAATACTAATTTCCTCAAGGGGCTATTTGGAGGAGGAAATGTGAATTAATGTAAGGTTGTCTATGAATTTAAGCATTTGCCGTTCATATTTTCCCGCAAACTTCTCAAAAAGCGTTAACAACAGGAAACCGATATAGATAGATAAATGATTGGCAGCTGTGTGATTGATAGGTAGGTGGATGATGGATAGCTGGAGCTGATAGAAAATGGTACAGACAGATGAATGGTAGGTAGATAGTACGGATATAGCCAGACAGACACGTGGCGTGTAGACAGAAGATAGATGATAGATATCTTTCACGGTGCATATGTATGCCGGCTAACATAAATGACTTTATTCCCTGTAACTTTCACACACAAAGAAGCCACTTCTTAACAATGTTTTAAAGGCTGTCCACAGAGAGCCAGAGAAGCAGGTGCTGAAGCAGAGGGAGGCCGACACACCCCTCGGATCCCCAGCTAGGAGGCGCCTGGGGCACAGACACGGTGTCCGCTCCGTGTCACCCCAGCTTTCCCACCATCGTCGTGTTCCCTGGGCTGGCCGCAGACAAGGCCCCAGACACGATGGCCCAGTGCTCAGTGGGCTCTGGGCATCCGGTTCCTTCCGTGGGCTAGGACCCTGTCACATGTGCTGGATTCCTCATCCTGCCCTGCTTCCTTCTCTCTGCGGAAGCTCTCCATCGCCTGGCTCCAATGCTGTCTCAGTCCCGTCTCCTTGATAATCAAGGCCAGCTCAGAGTCCTGAATCCAAACTACATGGGACCTGCACCGTAGGAGTCCTCTCCTCTTCCAGCTCATGCAGAAAAACCTCTCAAAAGACCTGTTTAGCATTTCACTTTATAAGAAAGCAATTGAGGGACTGGAGAAGGCTCAGCTGTTCTCACTGTTCTTCCAGAAGACTCGGGTCTGACGCCCTCTTCTGGCATCCTCCGGCATTGCATGCATGAGGTGCGCAGACGTGCATGCAGGCAGCACAGCTATACACAGAGAATAAATTAAGATACTTAAAAAAAAACAAACCAGCAACTGTTATCTTTATAGGAAACCCACAGAGAGAAGGCAGATCCTATAAACAGGAGCTGCTCCCAAACCCTCTTCATATGCATACGCTGGTATGCCTCGTTGCCATGATTTTAGAAAACAGAATCAAACATAATTTTTTGAAAATTTTTAACCTACTGAATGCTGGATATTGTTATCTATGCCCATAAATATAGATGCACCTCAGTTGATTTTCAGCTATAGAATTTTTATACAAATAGTCCTTAATTTATATAGACATTTCAGCATAGTGTTCAAGCTGTTTGGTGTGAGTTGACCATTTAAAGCGTATCATTGTGTTCCATTTTAACTAACTTTACTAACCAGCTCTCCTCTCCTGGAAGAAGGGTATAAAGTGGGTTTCAGTGATGGAGCCCACTCTCAAACTTGCCCCTGTAGGTAGGAAGGTTTGCCAATGACATCCTGCTACCTGAAGTTTTGTCCTCAGTGGTAAAGAGTTCCCACATTCCCATCCTCCTCTGTCCCACACCGACCTGTGAGCCTCAGAGCAGACAAACCTGAAGACTGGACAGGGCCAGGGGGCTGAGCGCAGGCAGTAGACAGCAGTTACTAACGCACAGGGTAGCCCATCACTAACCCTGTAGGTCAGTCAGACGAGGATGGCCACTAACTCGTAGGATAGATCTTGTTTTCTTACAGCGCTATTACAGCCCAAGAACACAAGCAGCATGGGCTGTGGTCATATTTAAGTTTCTATAGAAGAAACACATTTAAATACAGTCTAACCCCTTTTTCTAAAAAGTAAGCTCTCGTCATCCTCGAGAACTTCTTCTAAACAGAAAGCTCCTTTTATCAAGCTTTGAGGAAAGAAGACAGTGGCTCCCGGTAAGGACATTAAAGCGTGTTCGATCACCGTGGGCTTCGCCATCAGTTGTGTTTGGCCAGGGGAACAAACGATTGTCCCAATGTAACATCTTCCTGCCTGACATTTCCCTGGCATTAGATGTCACTGAAGAGCGTCTGTGCAATATTCTGCCCAGGCTACTGGAGCAGACATGTCCTTAGATGGCAAATGTCATATCTATTTGTTTAGTTAGAGTTTGCACGACCCCTGGAGACAGTAAGAAAGGTCTCAGGTGAGCACAGAGGACAAGAGGCAAAGCAACCTGCCAGGACCAGACGATGCTGGGCAGGAAGTCAGCAGAACTCATTCATCAGTGACTCACAGAGAGACTCATTTTCTTTTAACAGAGCCTTGAAAATAATGAGAAGTATTTTAATGAGAAGCATTTAAAAGTCTACTTTTGCAAAACAAGTAAGTAAGTAAAATAAAAATTAAAAGCATGCTTTCAGGTTTTTTCTTTTCTTTTCTATTCTAATTGACCCGGGAAAAGTTATTCTGTTTCTAAAACTTTCAATTTGTATACCCATGGAGCAAGCAGGTTAAAATACAGACAAGGTAGAAACTCTGCACTATTGATAGGGTTCGCAGACCAACTTGCCAAGGCTCACCCACGGAGCTAAGTAACAAGGCACTCTTTGGTCCCAAGCTTAAATTATGGTTTATGGGGTTGGATCTGCATTTTAATAAGTTCAGATGCCTCTCCTCAAGGCACGGGAAGCTCACACCTGAATGGGCTGGACCATCACCAGACTCCTCAGAACACCTTTTCTCCTCCTAGTCTGCAAGCTCCCACATAGCAGAGCTATATACCTATCCTGAACCAGTTTCAGCCAGTCTTCAAGTGGGGCTGGTAAAACTTGCCATCAACCTGATGATGTAATGCCATTAACCTGATGATGCAATGCCATCAACCTGATGATGTAATGCCTATGACGACATTTGATTTCCCAGGTAGAGGAGCACTATGCTTCAAGTATCTTCAAGTATAATTTCCAGTGCGACAATGCCAGTTAATTCTTCAGGAATTCATAAAAAGTGGTACCATTGGATATAGGCAATTAGTCTACAGTCACAAAATAGTACATGATTTGCACACTGAACGGGGGTGTTCCATCTGGAACTTTATGGGAAGCGTCTCCAGTACCGTGACCAGAGCTAGTTTTTAACTACAGGTCACCCTTTGCCACAGAAGCATCAGTCAGGATTCCACAGAGAAACAGAAGCAGGAAGATACATGCATAAATCTATGTTTACAGATGTACATGAGCCAGAAGAGGTGGGGACACTGGGTCTCCAGGTTGTGGGTCTGCCCAGGCAAGCCTAAAACCTGTGTGACAGAGGAACAGGCCAGAAGTTGAGCCAGGAGTTTGGACTTGCAGCCCATGGGTGGGACTTATCCTTTCTTAGGGGAATCTGGGGTTTTGTCCTCTTGAGCTGATTGGATGAGGCCCACCCCCACACTAGGACATTTTTGCTTTGCTTCAATTTGACTGACTCTAAATATTAATCACTGTTGAGTGCCTTGGCAAGACTACGTAGATTAGTGTCTGACTAGCTAGGCTTCGGAAGTGGACATGCAGAAGCGACCGCCCTGGGAAGTGACAGGTTTCCTTCTGTGATTGCTTCTATTGGGTTAGAAACAAAGAAAGAATTTATTCTATTATCGTGACTTGACAGGGCAAATACACCAATAGTTAGACCTCTGATGAACCTGAAAGGTCCTCATGCGTGTTTTCTAGATCTAAGAATCCCCAGAGGCCTGCCTTTTCTTTGTGAGGCTTTGAGGGCGTTATATAAATGGGGGCATTAAAAATACTGAGCCTGGAAAAGTCTTGTCTTTTCTTTTTTTTTATTTTTTTTAACTTGTTCCTTCTTCTGAAAGTGGTACCTAAATTTTCCTCTGGATCTACTTCCTCCCTAACCTGACCCAGGAGGCAAGCCTGGGCATCAGAACGACTGCATCCTCCAACCCACCCCGACTGGTTCAAGAATGGGTAGGTGACACAGATCAGACTAGTGAGGCACAGCCCTGGCGTTCTCACAGGCAGGCTGAGAGGGGTGATCTCTTTCAGACAATGACATAGCTGACAGAAAACTCCTGGACTTGTTGGTGACTGCTGGGTGCTGCAAGAATGGAGCTCCTGAGGGACAGCTGAGAGACACTCACTAGCCTGGAGCCAGGATTTGAGGGACAGAGAACCACTCTTCCTGGAGCTATTTACCCAAAATTTCCCTCTCTGGGTCTAAACTAATTTGAGTGATGTCTGTGACTGGCCAGTAACGTTTCTGACTACACTGGGCACCAGCTGTCTCTGGTGCATTTAAGACGTGCTCTCAACGAGATTGTTCTAGAAGGAACTTTAAACAGCAAATCCTCTGCCCCAGCCTCAGGCTTTTTCCAGTGAGCATCAGAGATTCCCAGAGTGAGGCCTCAAAGGTCACAGCGGGCATCCCATCATGCCATTCTCCTGAGGAGCAATGTAGACACATTTGGGGTACATGAGCACACATACAAACAGGAGGTCCTGGACCACCCCTGAAGAGGGCCTCAACTCTCTGATAGGCGCTGCCTTCCACAAGAGATTCTGTGTGGAAATGGGATGATTGCCACATACTGTATGCATCTGTGGGATCAGGACATGAGAGAAAGAGGAAGCTTAGGAGGAGCAAGGAAGAGGAGGTGGGCAAAAGGAAACTCGTATTAAGTTTCTGCCTTGGGCTAAGCAGGGCTCCAAGTCCTCCCACATATATACATCCCATTGGGTTTCACCCTGTGCCGTGAAGATCCATGAAGCATTCCCACTAAGCAACCCTCACCTTCATTTCAGTCAGTGAGGAAACAGTCCTCCAGAAATGAAAGCACGTTCCCAAAACGAGTCAATACTTTGAGTGCTAGTGACAGGCATGGACTTTAGACCAACTATCTGACGCTCACGCCTCTGTGCATCTTCTGTCTTTGAGAATCTCACACGGGACATGTAAACATGATGCAGGCCAAGGAGGATTGGCTAACAGTTCCCCCGGATTTCCAAAGGGACCCCACAGCCTCTGCTTGCCAGTGAGGGAGCTCTAGAGAACAGTTCACAAAGCCGGACAGGTTTGGAGGGAAATCTCCACTGGCTAAGGGCTGGGCTCAGGCATCAGCTTTCTGCAAAAGGAACGCAATGCATAGACTCCCTGAAAGCAGGGGCTGCTGAGTCCCTTAGAATTGAAGTACTGTGTAGAACTGGAGGACGTTGTAGGTACTAGATAAACTGCATAGATAAACAAATATATAGCAACAGCAGATAGGCCTGACTATTTATAGCAAGGACAATGAGAGATAAATGGGATTTGGTCTCCTGGTTCGACTTGTCCTTACAACACATGCCCTCTGCCTCCCCCGGCAAATTCGGCCCTGGATCATGTTCTCCGTGCTAGGGCCTTGGGGATGGTTTGCTGGAAGTTCGCCTGAAAAGACACTGTCTATGCACTATGCACAATCCCTCTCTGCTCTTCATATCAAAGGAAGGATATGAAAGGCTTTTGAAGTCACTGGGGGAATATCCTGAGTGGGAGCGGAAGGAAGTACTGAACAAAGATCAAAGTCACGTGTCTTCTCTTGTCGTTCCACTGATGACATCGAGAGCCTTGCTGAAACAGAAGCTCTGTTTGCTGTTGCAGTTTGCACGTGGAATTCCACAAGGTTGCAAGGCAGAATAGGCCAACGCCCCCTTAGTGGTCTGCTCGCAGGTCTGGTCTGGGAATCCACAGGCGTTTCTGGGATCTACTCCCTTGGTCTCCAAAGGCTAAGCGTTCTGAGTTTTCACCAAGGGGAAGCACTCCTGCCCACCCACCCCACTTCAGGAAACATCACTTAGGTCAGGCAATCTATCCCACACTGCCAGCATTGGCTCAAGGGACACGTGACAGCCCAAGCCAATCAAATGGAACCTTGCCGCAAGTCTTCACTTTGTAGTTGGATTCCAATCTGAGGAGTAAGATGGTTTGAGCTTTTCGTATTTAAATCAAATTAATATGTGGAGAAGATCAAGGCGTAGTCGAAAAGTAGGGAACCGGAGCCACAGTTGAGATTACTTCCTTGGCCGAGGCTCTCCCTGAGACTGCGCATGCCTGTGAGCGTCTGCTTCTCTACGGAAACAACTGAACTGGAGGTTTTAGTCACAGTCAACTCAGAGTCCCAACAAATATAGGCCTTCCACATGCTCAGATTTTAGATATCAGAAAATCCGGAGGCTGGAGAGTTGGCTCAAGAGTTCAGCGTGCTCACTGTCTTGCAGAGGGGCCAGAGTTCAGCTCCCAGCACCCACGTCCGGGGGCTCGCAGGTGCCGCGCGGCGAGCCCCAGAGGCTCTGACACCCTCTTCCGGCCTCGGCTGGCACTGCCCCACACACGTAAGTAAAAATAAGCCTTTAAAAACTCAAGGCTAGAGAATGTAAGAAACATTTAATAGCATTGACTATTTAAAATCTGTTTACTAATTGTTGTCAAGAACTGTTAAGGATAGTGATTTATCCTGAATCTGAGAGTGGATGACTTCATGTGTACATTTCTTCAGTGTGTGTGTGTGTGTGTGTGTGTGTGTGTGTGTGTAGTGTCGACAGATGTCGTGGATGCTGGCTAAGAGCTTGAATTCTAGAGTTACACTGTCTGCCTCAAATCCCAGCCCAGCCTTACACTGATTGTGTACAACCTGACCTTTTAACCTTTTAACCTTGAACAAATAAGTCTATGCCTCAGTTTCCTCATCTGAAAACTGTCCCAAAGCATCCATCCACCCCTACCACCCTCATTGCTGTCCTGTAGGACGCTGCCTCCCTCTTGGGAAAAGCAGAACTTGCCTTGGCTGCACCGCCAAGACTCCTGCTGTCACGCAGGAGACGGCCCTACCAGGTCCCCCGTGGGACAGCCAGGATCCCAGCCCCCTCTGGCCAGAACAGCAAAGGTACCCTGCAAAAGGCAGGTGGCGAGCTGGCAAAGCTCAGGAGCAAACAGCAAAGCTTCCTTTCTCCTGACACAGCGTCAAGAAGCCACCTAGGCCGTGAACTGGGCGAGAGTTCAAGCCAAACTCTTCCTTTGACTTGGCTCCATTACAGTTTGCCTCGGGGTCCAATATGGCTGTAGGTCTCCATCCATTACTTCAGCTCTAGCCAATAAAAAGGAGCTAAACCAGGAAGAACAGAGTGTGTTTTTACTTTTTACTAACTGCTCTGGAGGCTGCCTACCCCTGGGACTTTTTAGCCTTTTCTTTACTTACAGGGAAGGCAGGTAGAGTCGTGAACGGACATGGAAACACACACGTGGTCAGATCTTAGATCCCTGTCTTCAGAGCAGGCAGAGGGACAGACCCTCCTCTCCTGAGAGGGGGCCTCAGCCGATTTCCCTTGCGTATGGTGCTAGACTCTACCTACAGAGATAGAGTAAACACCGACTTTATACCAAGGTTAGTTCTTTCCCTCTCTCGATCTCTCTGTCTCTATCTCTCTCCCTCTCTCTCTCCTCCTCTCTCTCCTCCTTCTCTCTCTTTCTCCCTCTCCTCCCTCTCCCTTCCTCTTTCCCTCCCTCTCTCTCTGTTTGTCTCTCCCTCCCTTCCTCTATTCCTGCATCTCTGTCTCTCTCCCCCTCCTCTCTCTTTCTCCCTCTCCCCCTTCTCTCCCTGCCTCTCCCTCTATTTCCCTCCCTCCCTCTCTCCATCCCTCTTTCCTCTCTCTCTCTCTCTGTCACACACACACACACACACACACACACACACACACACATGGTAAATAGGACATGGCGTGTTGCTCGGCTGGCGGTAACTGAGACAATCGGAGTGCGATGACCACAGAGCGGGTTTCACAGCCGTTCTAATTCGGCTCCATTTCTACCAGCTACAGAGCTTGAGCCATTGGCGTCTGTGTCCCGAAGGCTTCCTCTGTATGGAAGGGGTGAGGCGGACTGTCCTTTTGCCTCTTTAAGGATAACTAAAGCATTCTTTCAACAACCATTTATTGATAAATAATTGTTTTTCTCAGGTAAGTACCCTCGCCAATTATGGTAAAAGATGGAGGGAAGAGGGAAGAGAGGGAGGAGGGGGAGCCAGTGGGCAACCAGAGCTTGAAGCAGATGGTCCCTGAGTGTGTACTTGGGAACTCAAGGCCATCACAGAGAAAATGGAGACAAGCCCCTCCCCTAATTTTTATGTATTCCCAATCCCTTTGGGAGGCTATTCTCCATGACTAACTGCTGTGTGTGCATCCAGGCAGGGAGCAGGTGGTAATCTACACAGACTAGTTAATAGCCATTAACAGCACTTAAAACTCCACTAAGCCAAAGACATTCTAGCTATCCACATGAGAGCCCGGACCAGGAGGAGCCCTCCTGGGGACAAGAGCCACCAGCGACCGCCCTGCCCTCATCACCACCAATGCTGAGGCTTCCTGCTTTACAACCCACATAAAGCCACGTCCTGCCCAGCCCTGTGTGCCGGGCACTGTGCCACCTGGCATGGCAGATGAGACCATCTGAGATCTGAAGCTGGCAAGAAGCCCACTGTGTGGAATACAGCGCCGTCTGCGACTGACCACAGCATCCTGTGATGAAAACCGGGTAAAGCTAGCGTAGGTCCGCGGAACAGAGGGAATGATGGGACGGCATGGATAATGGTCCGCTCTGAAGTGGAAACTTTTACATTCTTTGTCAACTAAAACGCAACGTAATTGGCTTTGCTACTGCCACGATACTTTCTTCTAAGTCCTGCCCCTCTGCTGACCTCGCCATGCTCCCTGCCTTCCCCTTGGACGGCTCCTCCTTTCCCCAGGGGGTCTCCACTTCTGCTTTACCCCACACCTAAAATTCTTTTCCCCCTCTCATGCATGCTCCCTGTCCTAGTTCCATGACCTAAACACACACACACACACACACCACATACACACATACACACACACACACACACCACATACATACACATACACACACATACACACACACCACATACACACACACATACACACACACATACATACACACACACATATACACATGCATACACACACATGTACAACACACACATATATACAACATACACACACCACACATACACACACAAACACATATACACACACACACACACCACACACACATACACACACACACCACACACACACACATAATTTAAAATCTAAGTTTCACATATGAATGCAAACAGTAGTATCTTTCTTTCCTGGGTTGAGAGTCCCTCTTCATAGGCATGTGGAGCTGATCCATCACTAGCAGTGCGTGGGGCCACAGAGCTCTGTAACCTAGCTCGCCAATTGTTATGAAAGAGAAATCAACAAGCTTCTATCAGAAGCAAATGGCCTCCTGCGTCCACCCTCAGGGCTAGCAGCAGCGGCGCTTTCCTTGCTCCTTCTTACCTCTGCCTGCTCCCGTGTCCTTGAGTCACGCAGGTGGTGGAGAGCCTGGATGTCGGAGGGCAGCCCTTCCTCAGTCTCTTATCTTATCCTTCAGGCGGGGTTCCAGAAGCCATGAGAAGTATGCGTAGGAAGCTGAAAGCCTTGTTTCTTTGTTTGCTTGTTTTGGTTTTGTTGTTGTTGTGTTTAGAAAGCAAAAGAGCCTGGTACGTTGGATCCATGTCTGGGAAAAGCGAATAGACCTTTACCAGCAGTGCACACACTTTATCGACCTCTTTAGAATTAATTTCCTTCAGTGTAAAGAGAATAACAGAACCAAGCAGAGGTGCAGGACACTCCACAGCTGTCAGATTTACAGTGTGACACTAAGTTTATGAAATCAGCCACGAACTCTGTGACATCTGAAGGGTTCAGAAGGAAATCCACGAGTTTGACTCAACCTAGGATCTGTGTCCGCATGCTTTACAAGTGGGAAGTTGTGTGAGGTCCCTGAGGGACAGAGAGGAAGCCCGGGGACAGGGCAGAGAAGCAAAGCTGTGTATTCCTTGACAGGATCGACAAAAGGGTCGAGAGGAAAACACAGAAAGGGGTCCCAAGAAGAGAGGCCAGACGGACATTTATCAGACTGATATCTCTGTTAAGTTTTCTTTCCACCCGTCCCGGCCCTGGCTCCCATCCCAGCATGGGCGGAGCCCGTGAGCCACCTGTGCTGAGGGCACACTCCCTATACATCTTTCCTTCTCATGTTGACAATTAAAAACGGGGTCTCCGTGGGCTAAAAAGCGGCTGCTCTGGAGCTCAGCAAGCTCTAGAGAACAGAATAACTTTTGTCCCCAGGTCAGAAGCCCTTCCCCCAGACAGCACCGAGTCATGCGTTGGTGAAGGCTCAGTGCAAAGATAGTTCCAGCATCCGACGCTTTCTGGTGCTGAGTAGCAGAGCCGCTGTATTAGAAACAATCTCTTTAAACTTTTAATTAAAAAAACAAACAAAAATCAAATCATTAACCCTGAGGTTTGCCAACTACCGTGGGTAAATAGAAGGACCCACGTGTCCCTAAGCGTTACAGTGTGTTGTTAATAAGGGAACGGACAGCAGTTAGAAGAGAAGGTAGGAAATGAAGCGCTGGGCAGGACAGACAGTATTAGACACTAATGTCTTATGCTAGAGCCACAGATTAAATCCAGAGACTCCAGCTTCTGTAGGAAGAACTCAGAGAAAAGAGAACACTGGTGTGGCCAGGAGAGAACATACATTATTCAATAGAGAACTGTTATCTGAAATATGTGCATCCTCAGGATTATAAGGGGCCCATATTTCGGTAGCTAAATGAGCAAAAGCTTTAAAGATATAATATTCAGAATCCCAAATGCCAGCAAACAGATGGCGAGATAGCAATAAAAAAGATGGTGAACTCTATTAATAATAAAATGCATATGAACAGCCATATATCCATTTTGCCCATCCACTTGGCAAAAAAAAAGGAATATTAATGATTTTCAATATTGATTGCTGTAGGAAGAAACAAGCATTTTAAAGTCTTTGGCGGGGAGTGTGCACCAGTGAGATCAACATCACAGTAACTTTAAGCGTGCCTACGCTTCAGCAATGACATCACTACCAGCTTGCTTAGCTGAAAACACACCTGCACCCAGAACGTGAACAAGGGGTTCTTGGCAGCATCGTAGTAACGGAAACTAGGAACGATCCAATGTCCGTGAAATCAGGGGGCGAGTACGCGGTATGATAGGAACACATAAGGAACCATACACTACTTACAAAGAAGTCGCTTTTTATACGCCGATATGGGGAAGTATCCAAGTGAGAGGGAAAATCAATTGGTAAGTACAACTAAAACAGGTGAGTCCATTAAATTAAACTACAGGAGAGGACTGGAAAGTAGGCCATCAAAGTATGCACTCCGTTCACAGCAATGGTTGTGGGAAATGAGCACTTGGACATTTTCCTTCAGACATAGCTATGTATTCTTTACTGCGAGGGACTTTGGGTAACTGGATACTGACAGAGCAGAAGACAAGGGGATCCACTTGACAGTGTTGTTGAGAGAGGCAGGACAACACCACGGCCATGATCACAGACGAGACCCAGCAGCCTCTCTGCCACGGAGTCAGTACAGCCACTGCCCATGTCTCCCTGGGGCTCTGCTTCCAGGCCCCTTGTGGCAACCACAGGCGCTAATAATAGTGTTAGCTTTTTCTTTTTTTTTTCAGTTTGATTTCTGTTGCTGTGATCAAACACAAGCCAAAGCAAACGTGGTGTGGAAAGGGTTTCTTTCCTCTCACAGGTCACAGTGCACTGTGGAGGGAGGTCAGGACAGGAACTCACGGCAGGAAGTGAGCCAGAGACCACTGAGGGCCCCATGGCTTCCTCACGGTGCCCAGGACCACCTGCCCAGATGTGGTGCTGCCCTCGGTGAGCTTGGGCCTCCCGCACCAATCAGCAGCCCAGACGATGCCCGACAGGCCTGCCCACAGGCCTATCTGATGCGGGCGGTTCCTCAATAGCTATTTCCCTTTCTCAAATGTGTCTAGCTTTGTGTTAACAAAAAGTAACTATGACACCGATGATAACCTTTAATTTACAAATGAGGCAGAGAAATTAACAATGATCGACCGCACAAAAATTGTAACAACATACTGTAATAAGAATTGTGTAAACACGGTCATTTTTCAAAATATCTGATTAGGGTGCACCCAGCATTGTCTCCGTAATGTGAAATGATACGACGTCTATTCGAAGTCAGCAGCGAAGCGCAGGCCATGGTGCAGCCCCAGGCCTCTATGGACCACTTGGTGTAACCCTGGAAATCTACTCTGAGTAGCATGATGAAATGCCAGACTGTCCGTCCACCCCCGTAAAGGTTCCATCACCCCCCTTCCAGTGTGTCCATGCTGTGTGTGGTGCCCACCTATCGGCCACCACGCCACCCTGTCATGGGATCACAGTGCTTATGCTCAAGGAGCCTTTGAAAGACTCACAACTTGATTCCTGGCATGTTTGTTTCTGAAATCTCCCTGTGATGCGTGAGCGCTAACTGTCTGCCGGTCCCTAGCGCCACTAGGGAGAGGCCACTGCTTCCCTCAGCTGTCAGCGCCCGTCTGTACAGCGGGACGAGCAGTAGCCCAGAAGTATTACTGATTACAGTCATTGTTGCTGCTTAAGAGTACACTCACTTTCTAGTCACTAATAATTATACTAATTATAAATAATGTTTGCATATAAATTATAAGCTTTGATTATTATATCAATATCTGGCTTGGACATAAAGACAACGGGATAATCAATCACATTACAAAGACAAAAACAAATGTTGACACTGAGCTCATGAAAGTAACAGTTGTTTCTGTTTCGGTTTGGTTTGTTTCTTTTCTTTTTTTTTTCAAGACAGGGTTTCTCTGTTGTGACTCTGGCTGCCCTGGAACTCGCTCTGTAGACCAGGCTGGCCGTGAACTCACAGAGATCCTCCTGCCTCTGGCTCCTGAGTGCTGGGATGAAAGGCGTGCGCCACCACCGCCCGGCAAAAGTAAGTTTGAAAACTGCAAAAATAGCCCCCAAGTAATTAAACAAAAAAGACCAATTGATAAATGGAAAGACAGAAGTTCACTGACATGAGTTAACTCAGGTTGGTTTAGCTTGAGGGTCACGTGATCCCACCTAAGCCGGTGAGTTCAGAGAGAGAGGTGGGAGCACGTTATGTGAAGAACAGCAGCCTACACAGAAGCATCAACAGTCCAAAGGACTGGAGGGTTTTCTAGAACAAGAGGGGCCAAGGAATTCTGTGTTCATTCTCTCACTAATTAGCAGGCTGAGAATAAACCTCTAAGAACTGGCAACTATTGTCTCTGGGAAGAGGGAGACATGAGCGCTTTCTAACGAACTCTTTTATATGGTTTACATTTCGTGAGCAATGGGATTGTCACTTACACACACGCACGCATATATAATCCTGTAGAATTCTGTCTGTCCACCAGGAAGCCTTGCCTCCAGGCCCAGGCTCAGGCTCCCCGTGCTTCACTGTCAGCTAGGCCTGTGTCCCCATCCACCCCAACCCCCTGGGAACACCAGGAAGACAGACTGCAGTGCCTGGATGGGGTTGTGAACGCTTGCTCGAATCGTCCAGCTTTGCAGAACACCATCCAACGATGAGCATATCTCACCTCCTCCTGCTGCCGGTTGCAATTCAGCCAACGTCTTATGAAGTCTGCGCCCTCCTTGCTGGTCACAGCTTGCAGCAGAGCTGACTGGATAACTGTCTGGCTGCATCAGGCTAGTGTCTACGAACTGCAGTCACATGTCATCTGACAACCTCCTAATAACTAGCAATTTCACAGTGTGCTGAACATAAGTGGTACTCCAAGAAACCCGGCACTAAAGGGCTGAGAAAATACCACCGTGGCCTGCACAGAGAAGGGTCTCGGGTGCTGATGGAGTTGGGGTGGGAGGAGCTGCTGCCTGAATGTTTGTTGCTGTCATTCTATAGAGGGAGCCCAGGGCCTTGTACATGCAAGGCAAACACAGGACCACTAATCCACATCCTTAGACCTTTCCTGCTTTTGTTTGGAGACGGTCTCATTAGGCTGTCCAGACTGTCTTTGTGTTCATGATGGCACACAGGCAGGACTCACTATGTGAACCAGGCTTGCCTCAAACTCACATAAATCCATCTCTGCTCCCTGCCGGGATTAAAGGAGTGTGGCCCCCATGCTCCGCAAGCCTACATTCTTAATTAATGAGAACAATGTCTTTCAGCCAGAGATTAGTGAAAGCAACTGTTCCTACACAAGATCCTGGGTCCCCAGAACTCAGCGTAACCACAGGTGAGAATTCTCTGACATTCTCTTAATGTGCTCACAATTCTGAATCCTGTTTGTGGTGAACTGCCTGGACCTTGACCAGACGAGACCCAGACACATCCTGGAAGCTGTGGCAGGGCAGAGATGAGAATTACATTATGTCTCAAAGTCTTATTGACATTACAGAAAAAAAAAAGAATTTTAAGAAGGAACTACCTAAGATGTGTTGTGTGTGTGTGTGGGTGTATCCATGCGTGTGTGTGCTCACATGCGTGTGTGTGTGTGTGTGTGTGTTGTGCGCATGTGTGCGTGCATGTGTGTGTATGTTGCGCGTGTACCCACAGCACATTTCATGGGTTTTATTTATTTCTGTGTTTTCATATTCTCTGTTGATGGGGTTAGGAGTGTGAATACACATATGGCGGTCAGAGGATCGTGCAGGATCAGTTCTCTCCTCCCACTATGTGGGTCCCGGGAATTGAACCCAGGTTGTCAAGTCTGGCAACAGGAGTCTGGCAGAGTAACTGCAAGGTCTGCCAGATTTCATAGGTTTGGGAAATTAGAATTGCCCCTATTCGCTGTAGTTCCCCACGCCTCTGAGAGATGAGAGATTAGAGAAACTATAAATTAGAAATCTATAAATTAGATATAAAAAATATAAATTAGGAAACTATAAGCTAGAAATTAGAAACATCTGGAGTTGTGATGAGATTTCCTCCTTGAGCTGAACTGCTGCTTTATGCCGTGTGTACAAGCACAATAATTCAGGACAGCCCGTACACACTGTAAAATTTGTCTGTTTTGAAATCACACCCTTAAAAAAGTGAGGTCTGGGTCCCCACTTCGTGATTCAAGGTAGGCTGATGGTGGCTTTACCAACAGCCACGTGCCATGATTCAAATACTAAGTGATGAGAGGTTATGTTAGATTTCTGCCTGTTTGTCCTAAGACTGCCACCCTCTGAGGAGGCTCAAACTAAATGAGGTAGCCACTGAAGCATCCTAGGCAACAGTCCCAACAGCCCAGCCTTCACGGAAGTGAGGCAGGAAAGCGCCGTAGATTCCATCCACCAGGTATTTGTCCTGGTTAAGCCTCCAAGCTGAGAAGAGACAAACCATCCTTACTACGCCAGCCTAGCCTTCTGACTCTGAGAAAACATCGGCATCTTAAGTGGTTAGGTGTTGCATGCTGTGAATCCCTACAGGCATCTGTTACCAAAACAAAGACAACAATGAAGACTAGTGTGCAAACTGGAGGAAGCTGATGGAGACACAGAAGTAGCCATGACGCAGGCAGGCAGACATAGCAACCAGAAGTCAGTGTTAGTGAGCAAGGCACACTCATCCGGGACACTATGTTATTAAAATGTCACAAAGCAATGTGCTGAACACAGCTCAGGGTACACAAGTCCTAGGACCTACAAGATTGTAAGAGGCTCGGGTGAAATCATAGAGTATATGTTTCCTATAAGTAAACTCTGACCTATGAGCAAGAGAGCAGAGAAAGACTGACTTGCCCAAGACGACCAACCGCCTACCGAAATCCATTCTTCTCTTTCCAAAACACAGCTGGTACCACAGAGTGGTTGCCTAGAAACCTTCGCTGTCTCCTTCAGAACTAAGTGGGGTCATTAACTAGATTTGTCAATAGGCTAGCAGCAGACATGATGTATGTTACTTGTGAGCCATGTCAATTACAATGCTGACCTTTGCCCCTACTTCCCCATCCATTGGCTGCAGATCAAAGTCCGAAGTTCAAGTGCCTCAGTCAAAGGTAGCTGAGCCCCAGCTCTGAATGACTCTGTGGAGGAGAGCTGTCACTTACCATACACCCCACATTGGACTGTCACGCAGGTAGGAGATGTGTTCTCTCCATTAGATACTGAGTCACCAGAATGTCAGAGTTGATTATAGTAACTCACATTTTCCCTAATTACTGCGCCAATGACAAATAGCAACTCACACTTGACCTTGGTGTCAACAGAGTGCTAGACATTAGTAAATACTATGGGAATCTCAGACTGGAGTACTGGCTCAGCAACTAAAAGTACTTGCTAGGGTTTGGTTCACACACCAACATGGTGGCTCACAACCATCTGCAACTCTGATTCCAGGGAGTCTAATGCCCTCTTCTGGCTTCCATGGGGCATTACATACACGTAGGCAAAACACCCACACACATAAAAAATAAATTAATTAATAAAAGTCTTTAAAGACTATGGGAATCTAAAAACATCAGTCCCAACTCACTGCCATATGAGGCTTTCTATGTGAGATTAGATAGGGAGCTACACATTTTATTCCACCAGGCATGGGCCTTGTACCCTCAGAGGCCAGAAAAGGCTTCAGATCCTTGGGACTAGAGAGTTACAGATGACTGAGAGCCACCATCTGGGAGCTAGGAACCAAATCCGTGCCATCTACATGAGTAGCCAACGCTCTTAACCACTGAGCCATCTCTCCAGACCCTATTAAAAAAAAAATTCTTAATTTGAAACCCAGACAAAATCATTTGCCCTGTCAGATTTGGCCCCTGTGCTGGACTCTGAACCAGTGCATGGCCACATGACCTAACTCTAATTCTGACCAACGAGAACTAATTAGGAATACTTTCTGTGTGGCTCTCTGGACAATTCTTCCCAAATTAAAAGAGGCTCTGTGAGGAGATTCTTTCCTCCAACGTGTCCCTGTGCAATGCCGCCTTGGACCAGGAGAGGCAAGCTTTGTCCCCTGGGATCATCAGGAATCAGGGAAGAGCAAAGGTGCTTGGTCCTTGTTTTTATTGTTAGGCTACCAGAAACCACTTGACTCCAGACTTCTCAGAGGTGGGTGTGAAATTTCCTCCTTACTTACGTTACAAGTCAGGGCACTGTGGTGACAGTCTGCCTGGACATGGGTGGCAAAGGAGTGCCTGGCATCAGAGGAACCTTAAAACAACAGAAAAAAGGATTGGAAGTTCCCTTGCTTTTGATTTTGCAGCAGCAATTTTAAACCACCGCGTTGGTTTGACCGTTCACCCGTGTCTGAGTTGAACAATCCCATCAGGCCTCGGGGCCCGTAAGAGTCGACTTCAGCAGCACTTTGTTAGAATGCTGAACAACCCATGACCCCACAGGACACGCGTGGAAAACACATGCGCCAGTGGGTAGTGTTAGAACCGTAGACTGGCTTGAGGAAACGAAGAGTATACTTAGCTTCAGTCTCTTGGCACTTCCTAGCAGTGGACTCTCGGGGCTCCCCCCTGCAGCAGTCACCCCTGGAGTGACTCACACAGCTTCACATTGCTACAGAAGACCTGGCCAGGCTTGTCCATGCGATGCGCTCACTGTAAGTAAAGCAGAGAAGAAACAAAGTAAATGTAAGAAAACCCACTTGAATTGACTTTTACAATGACAATATTTAAAAAAAAAAAAATCCCACCCTTGAAAAGGGAGTCACATGTTCATGGGCTCCTGGGAGAAGGCACAGCTTTTCTGTGGTGCCCTTGCCTCCCACCAGACGGGTTCCATTGTGCGTGCTTCCATGAATCGGGGAAGACCCGCACAGCTTGCCCCAGACGGATGGCTGAAAACCAAGCTTGAAGGAAGCCATCGAGGTGGACCAGCAAAAGGAGACACGTGGGACCTCCCTCTCGGAGGCCTTGTGGCGAGAGCACGGAGTGAAGGGAGACAGAAGGCACGCCCCACTCAAGCCGTGAGAGGACCAAGCAGGCGGGTGGGAAGTGCTACCCAGATCAGAGAGCCAGGACGTTTATACAGCAGGGTAAAGCCAGCCTGGGGTGGGCTCCTCTCCATCTTCAGGGGTCACCCCCCCAACTGCTCTCTCTGGATATACGTATGTTCGTTTTGTATCTGTATGCATGCGTGTGTCTTCGTGCTCATGCATGTGTAAGCGTGTCTGCATATCCATTTTTAGCTGAGTGTGTGTGCTTATGTGTCTGTATGCTTGTGTGTATACAACAGTGCACTACCTTGTGTGAGACAACTCTTTTCTTCCTCTTTCCCCCTCCCTCCTTCCTACCTCAGAGCACATTCAGAAAGTTGCTATCGCTTCATGAACTAAAATCAAAAATAAGTTAAATAATGGTTCAGGCGTGTCCAATTTGCAACCTGCAGGCCACACGGAGCCACGGATAGTCAGGAACACAGACCAGCAAAGAATAATAGATTCACGTACAACATCTTAAGGGTTTTCTGTTTCACTGTTTTGTAACTGGATTGAGCATTTCTCCAGTGTGAACTCTGTAGACAACACCGCGTCTCAGCGCGAAAAGGTTGGGCACGCCTGTGAACTGAGGGAAGTCGCCTCTTCCTTAGGAGAAGCCTTGCAATAAGCAGGCTGATGGAGTTTTGCCTTTTTTTGGAGTGCTGCTCCACCTGAAAAGTTTGCTCCTTCTAAAAGATTTGTTTAAGAGAGACATAGGCCAAATAAATGAATATATCGGTATTAAATAAATGTAACAAAAATTGATAATCAAAAAAGGAACTTGAGATAAATGCCATGACAGTTCTGCTCCTGAGCTTTCTAGGGAGCCATAAGGATTATTTTCATCTGAAACTGCCTTGGTGCCTTCTGTTTATCTGAGACTCGCTGTCCTTCCTGAGGTTTACAACCATTTCAAAATGTTTAATGAATGTGGATAAAACATGATTGAAACCTCCAGCAAAGTAGCTCCAAATGGAGCTAATAGATCTGGGTTTATGGGCTGAAGCTGAGCCCTCCCTGGAGAAGAGGTGGATGCTAGAGCATAGGGAACTGTAGAGGCCTCCAAGAAAAGCAATTTATGGTTCCTCTTTATGGGCTGTTTGACATCCTGAAACAGTCAGTCTAGAGGACCACCCAGGAAAGATGGCTGCCGTACACATTCCCACTAAGACTATGCCCCGTGAGCTCGTGTTAATCTGTCCAGTGAGCACCAGTGGTATTTCCTCATGGCCGTGGTGTCTAAGCAGGCCATGAGTGACAGCCACATACTCAGAACTAGGAACGGCTTCCCTCTATCTGCCCATGGTCACTGCAAAAGCTTGCCGTGTCTGAACTGGAGGTGATTGCCTCACCCGGGCTAGAGAACACTGGAGAGGGGCCGTTCCTTCGCAGAACAGTTTCCTATTAAGCACTTCCTCTCCAACAAGACAGTGGGCAAGTTTGTTCTCATGTGGAAGACCAGGGTAGTCCTTAGTGAAGTGTAAGAGAAAGAGCATGGAGCTATCTACAGCAAAGGCAAAAGCACTAAAGATTTTGCTCTAGGATTTGGATGATGAGCTTGGTGTGGTGATGTGAAACTCTTCGCCTCTGGGTCTTTCTTTCAAAGTCTTGATTCAGGCCAGATCAACCTAAGAGGAACTACACACAGTTCAGTGCCCTGTGTGGGGTCCTGCAACAGAGAGGGGCCTTAGGAGAAGCCATGCTCTCTGACCAGCCTGGAGTCTAGTTAACAGCAAAGCACACGGTTCCTGCTGTGACCAGTGCCCAAGCTTCCTCTGATGACTGTGCCGTTATGTACCCTAAGCCATCTATTTCATGCAAACTCTCCTCCCCCTCTCCTCCATGGTTGTCTTTGCTCTAGTCTCCTGAGTTACCACCTTGTGACTCATCCAAGCTTTTTCCAAGGTTCTAAACTCCTCAGGGGCAACATGCTTTACCTAGCAGAGCCCTTTCCATGGAAAGCCCTAGCATGACGTTTCCCACACGGGCCTTCCACGGATACTTGCAGAACGTTCTGGACTAGAAAGATTATTGTAGCGGTCACGAGACACGACATGATTGTCCAGTCAACTGCACATATATGCACCATCGGGGAATGGACAAGAGAGACAGGCAGCTATTTTGCCTCAGCTACACAGGTTTCCCACACACACAGCAAGGCTGGCCAGAGAATCACATGGCATCAAAACTCGAAGGGGACTTCCACCAGCTCTGAACCTCGTCTATGCGCTCAACAACTCGGCATGAACACCCTCCTACTGAAGCGGCCACTTCAGGCATGCAGAAATCAACCGTTAGCGTGATACCACCTTCCAGGACAGCTGGGACACACTTTCTAATGCATGTCTGGGCGTGTCTGTGGGTGGAAGGCACGGCTGTGATTTCATTATATATCATGCCTGTCATTCCTACTGTCTTGAGTGACACGTTTAATATGAAAGGAAGGAGAAAGGAGAAGGGGAGGAAGTGGGACAAACTTTAGCTGAGGGATTGTCACAGCCTCTGGTTCTGGGGCCCAGTGGGCTGTAAGCTGCTGCTTCACTTTTCACTGGGGCTTTCAATGCATCACCTGGACAGACACTTCTAAGTCAAGAGATCTGAAAAGGCACTCTCTCTCTCTTCTATACTGAACAGGCTCTTGAGAGGCCAGGAGAAGCCCACCTTGATGCCTACGTGGGTCTTCGGCGACCGTGGGAGCAAGGCAAAGGAGCTGAGCCTTCAGCAAAGCCACCGGGCAATCAGGACAGGCTTCCTGAGGGCAGAAGAGAGGACCAGGGAGGCAGAGTCTTCAGCATCTCAAAACTCCGTCTGCTCTCACATAATATTTTCCTCTTCATTTAAACACCCATTTCTTTTCAAAGGAAACCTAATCTAAACAATGTGTTATTATAATTAAATAAAGAACTCAGTGATACAAACACCAACATTCTTGTCGGAAATTAAATCTTTCCCGGCTCCTAAGCCTGCCAGGGAATTTTTTAAAAAAAGATCTATCTGCTTCGAGCTAAGTTTCTGCAAAGCTAGAAAAAGTAGTCAGGAATTTATGTTCAGGATGTGTTGCACGGGGTCTGCGTAGACAGGACTCGCATCTCTCCGCAGCCAACCTGACTGCATGAATGTGTCAGGCAGGGTCATTTCTGAGAAGGTCTCAGCAGCGTCTCATTCACGGTGCATGTGCAGTACGTCACATTTACCGAAGAATGACGTCACACTGGTCTGGAAATCCCAACAGGCGACAAATGTCACATGAGATTTTTTCCTAGGCACTTCAGCTGCATTTGTTCACTGCTGATAATGCTTCATCCCATCCACTGACAACCAAAATGATCACCTGAGGGGATTTTCCTCCCAGAAAGAGATGAGATTTTAGACAGAAACGCAGCACAGAATGAGGATACTTGGAGCAAACTGAAAAATGACGAACATCTCGACAGCCAAGAGCTGTGTAACTCCTGAGAGAGGACAGAACAGTCTGCCCTCCATGTACCAGGACACGCCTGCGCATTTTCTGGGTTATGGCAATACTGAATAAATACCCAGGCATTTGCTATAGGCTCAACCAAGGGCAAAGAATCCACACTTGTGTCTGTTTCCAATTATGTTTAAGAATCTGATGGGTCTACCACAGACAGAGCCACCACCCAATTCTGTCACAGGCTGGGAGACAGAGGAGACTCCCATGGGGGAGGGGGCGTTGGGGGAGGTGTCGGTGGTGGCGTGGCACAGGACAGCAAAGGGCTTCAGTGATCAACAGGGTCCTGCTTCTCCCACCTGGGTAGCTGGTGTCCTCTGGCACAGAAAAGGCTGTGCTGTTGCAATCCCAGCACATGGTGCATCATCATCCCTCATCATTTCATTTCAGATCAACCCTAAAGAGTCAAGGTATTGAGAAATACCACACATAAGACAAAGCGTAAACACACCTCATGCTCCAGAGATCTCCTCACGTCCCGACGGTCCTAGAGGGTCAGGAAGGACACAAAACCTCAGTGTCTCTTGCCTGCGTCACTAAGAGATGAATAACCCAAGGTCATGAGCAGGAAATCCAGACAAATCATCAGTCAAGAACAGCCCATGGAGGTCAGACAAAGGTACAGAGTAAGCAGCTCAGAAGAGACAAACGTCCAAAGGAGCTGCGTGAAGTCTGAAATGCTAAGTGTAAAACATAGTTCTGTCAACATAGCTGCACAGCAATGTCCATGGCAGCAACCACGGCAGCTCTGCAGCCAGAATCAGTCACGCTTACAAAGCATGCGATACGTTCTGCCACTCACAGCGCATCTTAACACAGACACGGCTGTCACCATCTCTTCTGGCAGCTGGAGAAAAATCCAAGTGTAAAGAGGTTGAGAAAATGGCCAAGGTCACCTTGCTCTCAAGTCGAAGAGCTAAGAGTCTGACTCAAACAGTTTGGCTCTGCAGTCAGCAGCTTCTTAGGACCAGCGGCCTCCCAAGAACCCTTCACGTCACGCACAGGCTGTTCTGAGGCTTAGAACTCACCCTAGCCATAGTGGCAGGATCATCTTCAAAAGGGTGGCCTTCCATCTGGAGTGTGGAATTGCCTGATATCCCCAGCATGGAAGATTCCAGAACTCCGGATATCAACAGTGCTGAGGACCACAAACCCAGGACATTTCTTTATCAGGCATCCATTGGTAGAAGGATCCCTATGTTCCTTCCCCGGCCTTACACAACAGGATGCAACCCCCTTCTTACATTCACAACATCTGGTCAGTTTCAATCTTAGAGTCAGTATTAATGCTTTCATTGGAAAGCCAAATGGAAGAGTATTTTCAGGCATTAATTTAAAAGTAAGTGGGAAAGTTGGACCTGAAAGAGAATTTGTCTTATAAAGTGTTTCATTAGAAAAGCATTTCAAGCATTGTAAATGTTCACACTTGAACTGAACACCTGACATTTCCCAAGCAGAGTGGTTACGAGGGGTCTTCTCGCCATCAGAGGTTATAAAAAAAGACTTGGGTGTTGCTTTCTCTGTGGGCGGGGCCAGGAACTGTCTGACCAACCCAAGGTGAACACATTCCTCTAAGTGAGTTACCAGAAACTGTCCACATTTCAAGTCTAAGTATTACCCGCCCCCTGTTAGTTTAACACACTGGATACCTTGTTTTTACCCAACTACTCAAAATGGGTACAGTGTTAGGGTCCTGACATACAGACAGACAACATGAAATGCACACCCCTCCGTGTAGCTTGTATCTAAACAGCCAAGACAGGCATGAAATAAGGCACTATTGCTGAGTGTGGTTAACAGCAAGGGAGACACATCGTAGATGACATCAGGACAAAAAGCTGCTTCCACATGGGCAGCTAAGGGTGGGAAAGTCAGAGAGAAGCCGTCCCTGAACAAAGCCAGACAAACAACTCAGGCAAATGGGGACGGCAAGGAACAGAAACTCAGAGACTAGAACTTGGTAAGTGAGGAAGGAATGGAATGAGATTTAGTGGAGTTACCATAGTTAGGGTCTGGAATGTCCCCCACAGGTCTGTGTATGGAAGCCGTTTTCTCTTGCTTGGTGCGTTGAGATTGAGTACCAGTGCTATAGGGCAGAGACAGGGATGGTCGGATGATCGCTGTGCCTGCAGAGAATGCTCCCTTAAAGGGGACAGTAGTGCTCTGTAGCAATTCCCTGTGGATTGAAACGTTCCGCCCTGCAAAGAGACTTAGGAAATGAGTCTCAGGAAGCCCCTGAAACTTAGAGGATTATTGAGGCTTCCTCTTCCCCATGGTTGTATATGGCTCCTGAGGAAAGGTGACCCTCCAGCCTGTCCAGCTCCCTGTGTGTTATACAGAGAGCTCTGGAGATGTAGTTTTCATGAGTCACCACTCAAGCTGGCACAGGATTTTGTGATGCAACCGCTTTGGTTAATCCATGTTCCTGTAACTACGGTGATTTGAATGAAAATTTCCCCCGAAGGCTCAGGTATTTGAACATTTGGTTCCCAGTTGATGGTCCTGGTTGGAGAGGTGAGGGAACCTTTAGGAGGGCAGCCTGGCTGGAGGAAGTGAGTTGCTGAGGGTGGGCTTGGAGAGTTTATAGCCCTGACCCACCCACTTCCAGTTTGCTCTCTCTGCTTTGTGTGCAGTTGAAGATGTGACCTCTCAACGTATTGCTCTTGTTCCTTGCTGCGTGTCTTCCTCTCGTGATGCACTTCGCCCTCTGAATCCATAACAGGCTAAAAATAATCACTGAAAGAGGAACCGCAAGGAGGAAATCTAAAGGCAGGAAAAAAAATCAGAAGCCAAGAAAGAGAAGTTGATCTGTGTAAACGGGCTGAGGGGGCTTGAGAGGGGACTCAGAAGTGTCTGTTGAATTGGTTAGCATGAAAACATCTGGTACCTCTGGCCAGAATAATTCCAGTGATGGAAAAGATGAAAAACAAAAACAATAGGCCTGGGAGGAAAAGTGAATCAGAAGTGATATACACTTGAAATAGAAATTGTACATAAACATTTTGATTCACATAGCCAAGTAACACAAACTAGGGGGGTTTTACACACAACAGAAATGGATTTTTTTTTCCAATTCTAAGAGGCTGAGAAGTTCAAGATCAAATAACTGGCTGAGGCAGTGTGAACTTTGAGGCTGCTTTCTCACATGGTGGGAGCATTGTCACATGAACACTTCTTTTAAAGGGCGTGAACCTCATTCGTGAAGAGCCGACTTCCATGACCCAGTCTCGGAAAGGCTACACGTGCCAACACTCTAAGCCATAGTATTGGCAATTAGGTTTCGATATGAATTCTGGAGGGGCGTATACCTTGTGAGCATAGCAAAACCCCTGTGGGAAAGAGGTTTGTTGTTAGCCGGAGAATTAAAAATATTTTTTGCCTTTTCTTATATTTCTGTTTTCCATGTTTACAAAGTTTTGTGTTTCAGAGAGAGCTACAAGGGTGTACTCGCGTGCTGCAGGAGAGGTCCAGGAAAGAGGGAGGGACCCGTGCTGCGGGAGAGATCTAAGGCAACAAGGCCCACAAAGGTGTCCCGCAGAAGCAGGGACCCGCGGCCGCTGTTTGGAGCAGACTCTTCTGCCCCTGTCATGGACAGAAGGCTGAGGACACAGCCCAGATGGGAGCCCCTTGACTTGGACTTTTTTGAGAAATTTGGAATACTCAGTTTTCTCAGAGCTTCTCTCTCGTAGGTGAGAAACTTTAAGGAGACACAACTGACAGTCATTTCATGGCCACTCTGGTCTGGTTGGGAGTCAGGCAGAGGGCCAAGGGCTTTTATTCGAAAAAAGATAAATGCAGAGCTTACGTATCAACTCTTCCCAGGCATACACAGCCTAGCTCATAGCGAGGCCAAAGCAATTCGGGTGAGTATCTCATGTTAACGTTGCGTTTTAGAAAGTTAACGTTGCGATAATGTCGTGGTGAGAGGGCTTGGTAAAAGAAATAGTCTATGATGAAAGATTTTCGAAACTGCCCCTTCAGTGCCGATTCAAAGCAGCGGGTGACTTATTTATTTACCCGTACTGCTAGAAAACCAGGCCTTGGGTTTGGATGTGAAGGTAGAATCTCTACCTTAGCAATCCTCAAAGGAAATACGACTCTGACCTAAAGCTTAGATATCTGTATCTATGAACACACAGACACTTTTCCCTGCTGAGAGTGTTTAACGGTCAACTGCCATGCGGTTGTTGAATTGTGTCTTCTTCCGTCGTGCTGTGGAAAGAACAGGCCGTTTGAGTTATCAGAGAGTCCGGGGGTCTTGGCTTGTATCTGTGATACGTAAGGTCTCTCGTTCATGTTACTCTCTTAGACACTTAATCTGCATTCACTTGTTCAAGCAAGTTGTATGACTGGCCAAAAAACAAATGGAGATGCTTCCGTAAGGGAAACTGTGTGACAGAAGCATCTCTGGGGTGGCGGTGGAGGGCTGAATCCAGAAAGGGAACGCCCTGGCTAGCTGCTGCTGGTATTGATCAACAATACTACTGTTCTTGTTCTAGTTTCCTTCTGTTGCTGTGATGCACCCTGGGAAGAGGAAGGGCTCCTTTGGCTCACAGGTCATAGTCTCGCATGGAGGGAAGCCAAGGCAGGAACCCGGAGGCAGGAACTGAAGAAGAGACCATGGAGGAACGCTGCTCACTGGTTCGTCCGTCTCCTTTCTTCCCAGCAGCTGCCAAGGGTGGACAACCCACAGAGGGCTAGGGCCTCACACATTAATCATTAGCCAAGAAAATGTCCCACCGACTCATATCCGATGGTCACATTTTCTCAGTTGAAGTTCCATCTTCCTAAATGAGCTGAGTTTGCATCAAGTTGACAAAAAGCTAGCCAGTACAACTATCTCAATGGTAACCCATAAGACCACAGTATGGCCTCGAAGTTTCCAGAACTTTAGGGGTTTTTTGTTTTGTTTTGTTTTGTTTTTTTTTTTTTGATACCTGGAGATGTGACTTGTGTGTGTAAGAGGCTAGTTTGCCAGGGTTTAGTGTGAGAAGTCTTGACGCCTGAATTCGTAACTCAGAAGTGGTACTTTTAGAACATCCAAGCATTCGATAAGGAGGAAGGGGCCTGTAGTCCTGGAGATGATCCATCCATGCAGCCACATTAGCCTTCTGGTGAAGAAGCCTGCTAAACCTGGCCTTCCACAAGAACAGCAGAGCATGGAACTTTCCTATGTAATATCCTGTTGTCATTTATCATGTTTTCTCTGCCAGGCTTCTGAAACACTTTCGTGTGTGTGTGTGTGTGTGTGTGTGTGTGTGTGTGTGTGTGTGTGTGTGTTCGAAGATATTTCCAGCTGCATGACTCCAACCTCTAGGCAAAACCTAGCATTCACTCTAGAAGGCCATAAGGAAGAGAGTCTCCCTACTGTGTGCATCATGGGAACTAGAGTACCATCCACTATAGACAGGGCCGTTTGCATGCTTCTTCCTGGGGTGTGACTCTGGAGAAAGCGCAAACAATGGGGAGTCATCCAAATGGCCCTGCCGGAGGTACAAGATCCAAGGTTCAGCCACTGGCAGCACAAAGGAAGGGGAGAGTCTCTACCAGTGATG